>OU015490.1:241436448-242028948 GCA_907164885.2 Dolomedes plantarius
GCCATCTCCTGGCCTTGTTGCAATCGGACAACTCTTTCTTGGTGCGTCGTTTTTTTTTTTTGTTATGGTATGTATAAACGCGTTCAAAATTTAATCGAAAGAAATGCTCATTTAAAGATATTTTTGTCTTTAAAAATTCATGAAAATTTTATTTTATAGAGGAAGTTGGAACTTGCAGTGATAAGTACAATTTCCAAGATATTAACCATAATCAAGCGCAAGATTAATGGGTTCTGTATCAAATTTTTAAACTGTAAAGAAATATACCTTGAAATAGATGTTTATGCAAAAGCGTTTGTTTATAAAAACTATCCCATTTTTTTATGAACCAAACGCTTGATATTGTATTGATAATTCCCACCCCACAATACTCTAATAAGACTTAGGTGCCATTAAAAACCTGTAAACACAATTTTTCTACACACAAAATTGGCTGTAATAAATTCAATATTTTTATTAGATGGAAGAGATGTTTACGTATAAATGGATATTTCGTAATATAACACAATATTTGTTAACTGCAAGGACTTGATTGCAATCATAAGACTGTTATTGTCAAGCGGTGTTTGATTCAATCGTTTTAAATAGAATTACTCATATTTAAGTAAACTTCAAATGCTTCCAAATTTGAAAAAAAAAATTCATAGACCTGTGATCACAGGACGAGAAAGATCAAGATACAAGAGTTTTTGGAGATTAATAAATAAATAATCAATGAGCTCTTCTCAATATTTATACACTTCAGCTATTTGCAAAACTTCGCTCGTTTTCTGTTATGATGATTTTCTGTAGGGAATTACAACATCAATAACATATCAAATAGTTTAACTGTACTTTATATTTAATTAGAGCCTCGTAAAATATTTTATATTAAATATTCAAAGTCGTAAAAACAATTAAGATACATTAATTTTTCATTGCTTATTTTACAAACACTTTCTATTTACATCAGTGCTAATATCCTTTCTAATCCAAAGTATACTTTTCACAAGCACAATATATATATATATATATATATATATATATATATATATATATATATATATATATATATATATATATATATATATATATATATATATATATATATAACTGCGGCTGTATGCGTGTATGAAACTCATTGGTTAACGAACATCATGCTCTCGCTTCTTTCTCTTGATAGTCAAATTTCCCATCTGCAATCTCATGTAATATACTGAAGATGTTAACAATGAAAACCTCAGGCCTTTCCTTATTTTGTAGATTTACATGGGGGATGAATGTTGACTGAATTTCTGTTTTTCATAAGTTATTTGTTAATAAAAAATAATTCAGAACGATAAAAATGTTATTTTAGATATGGAACAAATTATTCAGATGTGTGGGAATTATATTTTGACACAATGTACATCTAGATACCAGAAGATTCGTCTTTACGCTATACTAATATTAGTTTGATGTAATACTAATTTAACGTTGTACTAATATTAGTCATAATTAATTGTGTGTAAATTTTAAAAAATATCATCCTTTCCTTCATGTGAAACCTTTTTACTTAACCACATTCTTTCTTCCATTATTGTATCAATTTGGTTAGAGTTCCTTTATTTTTGTAATTTACTGCGAACTATCCAATTGAAGTATTGGGGTAGAAATGCACACAACCCGAATCAAAGCTTTCTTCCCCTACAGAAGTTCTCTCCTTATTAAGCTATTCCTAGATACTAAAGAACTTTTAGGTAGTGCGCAGCGTCAGTTCTTAGCCTTATCTGTTTGTGGCAAAAAAATAACATTGGCAAAAAGGCATTTTAAACATGATAAGACTTTAATATTATTTAGCTTCTTAATCGATCAACGTTTCGTATTAAAACTTGTCAGGAAGGAGAAACTATGTTGCTCTAAATGCAATGCTGTAAAATAATCCCCAAATAAACTCAACATTGCAATAATTCTCATAAAAATGATTCAACATTTTACATTTAACATAAATTTAATCATAACAAAGTTTTGAGATTTTTGGATATTTTCTGTTAAACTCCAGGGGCCATAAGGAGGTTACAGAAATCATATGCTGTTACCATTAGCACTTGTTTCTGTAAAATCCTATATTTTTTTTTTGTTCTAGTGCAGAGGCACTTGTCGTGAGACATTCGCCTTTTGTTATTCACCGCGAACTAATGGCTACTTTATTAGGGGAGCACCATATAGTTGAGCCAGTATTGCTCCCTATGAGGGGGACGACACGAAAACTATCAAGGCTTATTCGAGGTTTGAACCCAAGCCAGTTCTGAACCAGTTCTGACCTGCGTGGCAGCTCAGAACGCTACCACTACAACATGTGGACGGCAAAAATCCTATATATTATTGTTCAAATAGCTGAATGGTATTTTTTTGAAGAAACGGAAAAAAAATGGTGTGAGTCTTGTCAATTTTTATTACATTGAAAGTACAATCAGATACTATTAATATCATATGTAAACACATTTACAACTTTACTTATAACCTTTCTGCAAACATCATAACATTAAATGTACAGTCACAGTAATGACTATTTTACAACTTAGATATCTAGTCATCATACCAGTTCAGGAGACTGTCTTGGTTGAGAATTATCCATTGCCATTTCCGGAGGTGTGTCGATTAATACTTTGCATCCAAATATGTATCTCATGAAAACAATAAAACCACATGCAAATGCTAAACCTATTTCAATTGTTTCTATTTGATATAGTCCTAGTTCATTAGGTATGATGCTACTGAAGAGCATTAGAAATGCCAAGTTTATCCATATAGCATAACTAAATCTAACTATTTTACCCATAATTACGATAAAAAAAGCATATGCAAGCGACATTACCGCAGTTAAAGCGAAATACGCTGCATTGTTTTGACTAATAAAAGAAAATCCAGTCGATAATGCAAAGAGAGTTAAAAATGAGACATATAATGACATTTCAAACGTTTTCATCAAAATGGACGATAATGCACGCATTTCAGATTCCTACACTTGGAACATTCAGCTGAATGGTATGCACCAGAAGCTGCGAGAATGATCAGGTACGCTAAATTCTTCCAAACTCTGAAGTGAGAATGAAAATAATAAGACTGCACAGAAATTAGTGATTGTCCTGCTTCTGATTGAATACTCCATACATTGATGAACGATTTTAAGCTCTAAATTAGCTTTCCTCGGGAAATAATCCTAACAGACTTTGCTTTCTGATTCTGAAAAATAAAAAATTTGCAATAAACCATACTGAGATACTTTTATCATAAAATTTTGCATATGCTTACGTCTAAAATAACAGCCTGTGGGTTTTTGCCACGTATCAAGTACAGGTAGCCCTCCTACAGCACGGAATCTTACAACACGGTTTCGCTCTAACACGATAAAAAAATTGCGAAAACATTTGTACAACACTGTGCTTCTATAGCACTAGATAACATGATTTTTGTTTAACACATTTAAAAACTAAATTACCTTAAAATTATGTCGGGAAGGAATAATGAACTACAGTGGCTGTACATGAAAATGTATAAACAAATTATAATTTATTCATTTATAATTCTATAAAATTACAAGAAGGCCTAAGCTTAGCTAAAAATCTTGAATTATATTTCCTAAATGCAGATTCCGCTGAAAGAAGCCGAAAATTCCAAAGGGAGCTGCAAAAATTGTCTATCTCCATATCGTGAATGTACAATGACCTTGTAAGAACCAGCAAATTAACCAAAATTACAGATTTTTTTAAAGAGAATAGAAAGTGCAAAAAATATAAATGAAGAAAAAAGCTCTGAAAGAGAAGGTGATTTCGTTCAATCGAAAAAACGCTCTCGTTTCATTGTACTGATCAGTGATGTGGAAGAAATTTATTAAATTAAGGTCGCATTAAATGAAAATAATATTGTCTTGTTTCTTTTCGTTTTGTGTTATACACACATTAATATTTTTAATAAAAATTAAGTTATTTATGTGGAATTTAAAGAAATGTTTGTTTTTAATGAGTTTTTAGAACGTAACCCCCCTTCTATGAACTGTCTCTGGGTCTCATATAACGCGGTTTCACACAACACGGCATTTTCCAGGAACCTATCTACCGTGTTATAGGAAGGTTACCGGTACCACAAAATATTTCGAGGCTAATATTACTGGCTTACAAGAAACTAAGAGCTTTCTAAAACATGCATTTATTTCACTATACCTACCATTATATGTGTAAACAATCTCATAATTCTTGAATAACTGCCGGTGGATAATAGTTTGCACACTCAGAGCAACGGTAAAAGTTTTCAATTGGATAAACACTAAAACCATTTCCGATTAAAAATAGAATAATTTCCTGTTCCATATTACATATGAATGCAGAACTAAAAGGGTATTTTGCTGAATTCATACGAATGAGTTTCACGCCTAAATCATCGCCAGTTCAACAATCTTAATGATGTAATGTATAATATTGTCAAATAGGGATGTGGAAATGGTTACAAATTCTGAAACTATGCTTGATCTACACTTTCTGTCTTCTGGTGAATAATTTGAAAATCCCTATCATATGGTAAAAAGAAGATTTTTTTAAAAAAAAAACCATTTAGTTCATTTCTACAAACTGAAAATTATGCCATTGAAAGCAAATGATTTTTATATTTTCTTAGTTATGCAAATTACATACCTTTTGTAGAAACGTTTGTCAGCTACTATCCATTTTTGACCGACTGAACTTCTGGAATCAACCAGCAAATATTTACGAGAACGTTTGCATCATTTAAAAAAAAAACTTCGTACTGTATCTTACAGCGTATTGGGACCAGTCTTGTGTATATCTCTTGATTGAATCCCCATCATGAATTATATTCTATAGAAATTTTACTCGTCAATGGAAATAAGTTTTCAATACACATAATTATAGGAGCTTAAAAATGATTCATTACTATACAATTTACGTTTAAGAAGAATCTAATTAGTTTTCATTTCTTTAAATGCTACATATTGTATCAAAAAGAAAAAATGTTGTAGACTGAGGATTTTATGATCTATCAAGTTATATAAAGCTGCTAAAAACAGATCCGTTTGATATGTTAGATGCATATTGTAAATATTTTAAAAACCACTTTTAAAGATCCTGTTATGAATTAAATTAACGCTATATTCGAGGATTAGCAGCATAACAATTTCTGTTATTTTTGATGTAACATTTCACGTATGAAATGAGGAAAAAAGCATTGACGATTACTCACTAAATTAAACGTAACCACACATCAATAATGTGTATACGAGGAAAGATGGCAAGATAGGGTCGAGCCTCCAGATCAGTTTGTTTACGAGCAATTGATATCAGCATAAGATTTACTTTTCAAAGTTTTAAAACATTTTCCTACCTTGTATGAAGTCGAATGAAATCAACTACTTCCAACAGGTTAACTGATTCAAAGTTGTGATCATGACATGATGCATTTTTCGTAATGTCCGTCGAGGAATACCGTTCTCAGCTACAAATTTTTGTGCAAATATTTTACATAATATGACATCTTCGTCCTCTTCTTGCTGTATTTAAATGACTAATCAGAAGTTGTGGTTGCGCTTTTCTTCTGCAATATTTGGCTTCCAATTATTCTTTAGATACTGTCAAAGATACTCCCCTCATGCTCTTTTGCCTTCTTCAATGATTGCGATGCTGAAAACCATAGATCAATTTGACATTCTTCTACTTTTATCTCCAAGGTGTTTCTCTACAATAATTTAGTGCCACTAAGAAGATAGAGTAAACAACTATCAGCCTTCTAAAAGATGACTTATGTGAGGGTGACGACTACAAAAATTTAACATAAAGGAAAGGGAAAAACAAAATTAGCGTTTCCTTACACTAACCTGGAAATAAGTTCCCTGACAATATCCTAATCAGAAATAGTGTCTAATTTGTTCATCACCATTTTCCTCATCTGTGCTTTCTCCAAGTTCTTTCTTTTCGATGTTTTTTGAGTCCTTTCTACAGTCTCAGACTCTATCCAGACAGCAGTGATCCTCAACCCTTTTATATCTTTCCACCCCTTTTGATAACATACAGACCTTACTCCCCACCCACCTTAGGCTTAAAGCACGTAAAACTAGTAAAATACATTCTACCCATTTTGTTTGCTAACCATCTCCTCCCCTCCCCCCTGAATATCACTCGCATCCTCAGGGTGTGCGCCCACCAGGATGAGAGCCACTGCTCTACAGGTTGGAGAGTTTAGTAGTTTCACCGTTTGTTGTTCATTGGGTTCTAGATCTATCCATAACGTTTCTACCTACCGGTTGTTTGCCCAACGACAACTTTCTGTTTTATGAAATTTTATGTATTTGTGTGATTTTGTTTATACTACGCTCATTCATTTTATTCTTCAATTATGTACATATAACTTGAGCGGGGCCTGTGGCAGCCCTGTGATACCGCGCTGGTTTTCGGTGCTGAAGGTGCTCGGATCGAATCCCGGCGTCGGGCCACGAAAAATGCCTCCGTTTGTGTTGTTCCTTCATATGAAGCGGTGCTGGTCCACCTACGTGGTGCCCCTATAATAAAGATGCCAGCAAAACCGTGGTGATAATAAGCGAATGTTTAAAGGGACAAGGCCTCTGCATTGGAAAAAAAACTTTCCAAGTTTCAATGTTAAATACTGGCTTCCCTTTGCTGTTTCTAGCTTCCCTTGTTATCGTTCCTCTTCTATCCTTTCTTATGGAATCTATTGCTGTTCTAAATTTCTCTTTATATTTATTGAAGTCTTAATTATTGCGTTTAGCGAGGTCTCGTTGTCAGCAAGAATGTAATTTGTTCTTGTATAACTTTATTTTTTTTTATTAATAGCGTAGCATTTGGCTGCTTCTACCGCTGTATATATTTAATTTATTCCTGAAAACTGCACTAGTTTTTTCATTAGTGTAAATGCCTATGCTTGTCCCATTCTCCCTTTTATTGCATTCTGTACACATTTAAATAGTAATATCTTTCCAATGTTTTCCAGAATTCTCATTTCCCTATTGATGAAGACTGTCTCTTCCAGAACTCAAGCGCAGTTGTCAAACGCCTCGTCTGTAATCCTCTCGTATTGCTGGTTATCTATTACTTTTTTTAAAATTATAATACACTCCGTCCACATAGAGTGGTTAGCGTCACGAGCTTTTACCGAGTGAGCTCAATTCGAATCTTGACTTAGACATAGATGCTCTTCAGTTGTCGCTACATAGGAAGTTATAAGATTTAACCTATATAGTGTTCCTATAATAAAGAAGTCCGCAAATATCCCAGTGTCAATGGAAGAATATTGTCAAGACGCTTCCCTACCACGTTAGGAAAACGTATTTCTATTTTTTTTTTTTTCAGAGTTTAATTTATGCGTAATTTTTGTCTTGTCTTGAACTTTGTATTTTGCTTTTAGATTCTTATTAGACTTATTTACTTCTATCACTCAAGAATATTACAGTATTCTTGCCGCCAACCAATGCCAAATGAATTTCGAAAATTTTTAAAACACTCAAAAAGACACTACATAATTTTTATGAGGGAGTTATTACCAACCTTTTTTGATACTTAAAGACAGTAAGGTTTTCTCGGGTTCATGGTCAAGAAATTTTAAAGTTACTATAGTTAGTTGAATATCACCTTAATTTTTCTCTGTATAATATCGTTTTGCTTTTCATTGAAATAAGTATATGACGTTTTGCGTTTCGAGGGAGGAATATGTATAATGATGGCCAACTGTTGTCTCACACTAATGTGACTGAAATTTGAGAACTTTTTCTAAACATTTCTCCTAAATTAGATTTATCGATTAATGTTCACATCTTGTCAATTTTATTTTTAACTATCAGCCTTATTTAATCTTATTAAAATTCTTCCCCATCCTCTTATAGAATGCCATGCAAAAGCTTTACCAATTATTCCGACAAGAATTTTCTTTCTTGCAATAGAACCGAAAAATAACTTTATTAAATAAGAATTTGGAAAGCATAATCATGTTTGACTTAAGTTGTTTTTTTTTTTTTTATGTAGTATATGAAAGGATGTATGGCACAAATTTAATACAAATTGAAATACACGACCTAAGAGACAGAAATTTAATTCTTCAGAATACAGCGAATTTTAATAATGTTCTGTAAAGATTTTCAGAAGAAACTTATCACACAACTTTTTTACACACAGAAGTATATAGAAACCATATTTTAAAAAAATATTTACTAAAACTTGGTACAAATATTTGCAGTTGTACTGCGTTGTCTTTTAAAATATTTTTCTTGAGTGATCTAAACCACAGAGTTAAACCCACTGCTGTTCTTCTGCAGGGAAGTCAGCATCATTTCTTTCAACATAAACATCGTTCCCTAAGCAAATGCTTAAACCAACTACCGAGGTAAAACAAAATCCGGCGAACGATAAAATTACAGCTGCAGCAGTACGTGTATATTCCAACACAATGAAACTGGAAAGTATCATACTAACTCCAGCGTGCAGCCATAATGCGTAACCAATCTTCACTTCTCGCTTCCTACAACTGCAGCACATTACACCTTCATACATAGCCGAAAGTACTGCGGTTACAACTAGTGCTGCATCGGTCCTACGAGTGACGACTTTGAGGACAACACATGAAATAGATATGATAGGAAATACAAGGTAGAAAAAGCACTGAAACTTAGATAGTACACTTTCTGGTATCATGGAAAGTTCGTTTTTCCACTTCTGAAAAGTTGATTCAATGACATGCATTCTGCTTCGTATTGAATATCTTTCCTCTACCTAGATATCCCCCTTAAATGGAAATTGTGGGCAGTAAATGGGCTTTAAGTCCTGAATCTTGTTAACTCCGATTAAATATCCGGAAAGGTAATGTTGAATTACGAGAGTACTGAAGAACTACTATTGTGCCACTTTTTATACGGATTGTCTTGGATACCTGAAATTAAATCTTAGCTTTAGACAAACTAAAATACAATTGTAAAGGCATGTAATTTTGTGACGACAGAGAGTTAAATGATAAAGTAAAATATAAAAGAAAATACTCATTTCGTACAAAAAGGTTCAAGTTTTATTTTACAGGAAATGTACGGTAAATTTTAATGTTATTCATTTTGTCCAATCAGTTAAAACCTACAGGATAAACTGTCCGAGCCTCAAGCATGTGAATATTTCACTATGCTAAATTAGCATAGTTACGTAAGCTTTGTGCATATGTAATCTATTAAAAATAGATATCGTAAGCAGTCCCCATGAATGGGACAATTTCGCTAACGGAGCTCCTTGTTCTCTTATTCTATGGTTGGATTTTTCAATCTCGAAAGTATCAAAGTTGGCTTTAAACATATTCGAATTAAAAAAGTTTACAGGAAAAATATTCAATAAATAATAATGCAAGTGGAATCACTCGAAATTTAAAACAAGTTGATGGCAAAATTTACTATACTGAAATATTTTTTTAAAAATAAAGTATCTGAATACAATAAGTTTGTTTTACTTTAAAATATTCTTAATAAAAAGGTAATGAAAGTTCGGTTGGATTGTTTAGTACCTTTAAGCGAACTCTCAAAAGATTTCTTAAAGATAAAATAAATGCCTGCGTATCAGTATATGTATCAGTATTAACTGATTCAGTATATGTCAGAAAAAGAAGAGACTGCTACCTCAAATTCTTTACAAACGAACCAAAAGAAGATTGGTCAAAATCTTAAAAATATATTTTATTATAAATGAGTTAGAAGTTCCAATTCTAAAAACCAGACTTTGGAAAGTAACTCCTTTATGATACAACCAATAAATATACTGACTGATATTACTAACTATATACCGATATTCTGGAATTACCCAACACTGCTCTGTCAGGCTTAAATGGTATATTTACTATACAGCGACCAGCCTAACTGCGTCTATGATTTTCTAGAAAAAAATTATTCACATAATCTCTTTAGTAAACGGTTAAGACGACGGAATTTGCTCCAATTCCGAAAATGATTGTACAAAAACTTAGTTTTAAACTAAAATTGTCTACTGAAATGTGTTCTCCATCTTTAAATTCGGATGTAGTAGGTCCCTAAATAATCCACCTTAATTTTGAACTTAAAGCGAATGGAAGGTTATTATGTTGTTTCATAATATCTCCATTGATAACTGAAAATCCCATTAACCCCAACAATTACGTCGATATCTCCCGCCTCATAAATTGAAGTATCAGCAAGAATCTTCAAATTCTTCGTACAAATGTACCGGTAACGAAGAGCTTGGAATTTTCCCCAGGTATTTTTCTCCATTACATAAGCAGAAGTTGATACTCTAAACTATACTACAGAAATGAGGAGTCAATGACAAATCGACCTCTCCGTTGCTCATAGTATTGACAGTTCCTAAGCATGATACAGTTATGGTAGAATCCTTTACGTGTAGTCCCAGCTTGTTTAAACATTCGAGACTGATAAATGATCGCTGACTTTCAGAATCGAATAAACCTCTGCCGTTAATACTCATTGACGGCATTGCGAACGTTAACTACTGCGGTGCACAAAAGTACTTGATTTCTATTGCCAATAACTTTCGCTCCAAAGTGCGGACTCTGATAGTTGTTTACGAATACCGTAGTCCAGTGGTCCGCGAGAGCCTCGGGAGTGGTCCGGCACCACATATAAAAAAGTTGCCAAATAAATGGGGATTTTGAAAGCAATGTTCATTGAACTAGATAGGTCGAATATATCCGATGACTATCAGGTGTTCAATTAAAATTTCTTAAGTTTACTATAATTATTAGAATATGATACAAAGTAATTTTCATAACCTATGTATATTTAAATGTGGCAAATGAACTTTCACCAACAATTAACAACCAGAAAGGCACAGGGCTCTATCGCGTGAACACTTCGTATACTATATTGAACTTAAAAATGACAGTAACTTCACGGACATGTTTGAATCTGGTGAAAATTAGAAATTTGATGTAAAAAAGACATATCTTACCCAAACATTCAGCAAGAAGCTTTGCTGTATCTAATGGTGTTTTCGACAACATTTTTGTGTGAGCAGGGATTCTCGACTTTATTGTTGATCAAAAACAAAGAAATCGACTAGTGAAAGCAGTGATTTGAGGGTAGCTCAAAGAAAGAGTAAATTCGTAGAATTCCTCGGCTTCCCAAAGAAATCAGTGCACAAAGTCGCACCGAGAAAAACAGAGCTAAAATTTTTTTCAACGTCCTTTTCAAACAAAATTGTAATTTCAACATAAATTTGTAATCGAGACATTATGTAGTAGGCTAGGGCCTGTATACAATAAACATCGTAAAAAAAGTAATGGTAACTATGCATTAAAATTAAAGAATTTGGAAGTTAAGTCGTACTGTACACTGTACATAGCAGTAATAAATGTGTTCTAAAAACGTGTTACTTAATCACCCATGAATCAATATGCATCAATTTCAGGCTGAGATTTAGGTTATCTAATTCTAAAGATTGAAAACAAGGTTAAACAAAAAGTGAATACGTTAATCCTGTATCCCTTTTGTCTGAGGGATATTCTGAACCCCCTGAAAGTTCCCCCCCCCTCAAGTCGATGGGGGGGGGGATTTCGCACATGGTTCAATTTCTGGCTAAGTGGTCCGCAAATTTCTACGGGTTGGGAACCACTGCCGTAGACAAAACTTCCTTCATCGTTGGCACCTTGCTCTTCTCTTGCGATCTGGGTAGAAACCCTGGCGCTTGTCGGGAAAGGGAATTATGCTCTGATTTTTGTTTCAAATTATCTTCAATGTGCAAAATATGGTGCTGCTTTGCACAGTGCTTGCAAGCATTCACTCACATTTTTTTGATTAAATTCATATTATAAAGACAATTAAAAAAATAAATGATTAGCTTTTGCAAAATCTATTCTTTGCTGAACTGATAAATTAAGAATTTAGGCTACTTCGATAGATAATGATCATCTTTGCAATAAACGCATACAGAAGTAACAATTAAAGAATTGACCCTGATGCAATGGTTTATGCACTTTACTAAATGTGGGTTTGCTGTTTTGTGAGTGCGAGCATATTCTTTAAGAATTCTATTAAATCCTTAAGCTTTAGAATTTTACTACTTTTTAGTTGGCCTTCCCACCAGTTTAGTTGAACTGTCTAGTTTTTGCAAAATACTGTACATCATTAAAGTATCCCTGAAATGTTCAACAGGTTGTTCTAATATTTCTAATGAACGAACAATTTCATTGACATTGTCGACTAAATTGAGGAAGCTGATTCTTTTTGAATGTTATACATATTCAAGAAGCGTTTTATATGTGCGAATATTTGCTCTATTATCATAATATCGGTCATCCAGCAGATTCCCCGTAAAATCAAAATTTTGATTCGCAATAGAAATTTAATTATGCGATGCCACCCTTGAGAAGCTTTTAAATATTGTAATTTCTGCGCATTAGACAAATTAGTGTTGTTAATAATACTAGCATTAAATAAATATTTTAAGGTAATCCACTCAATATTACTAAAATTAGGTAATGATAGTTTAGACCAGTGGTGAAATTCAGCCGGTTCTCAAGAACCGATACCTAATGTAGGTATCAGTTCTACAAAATCGGTGCGAACCGGCTGAAGCCCATTACTGATTAGGATATAGAACCTGTTTGTAAATTTATTTGAATCCCACCACTGGTTTAGACAATTTTACTCCTTTAGTTATTTGTTCCGATCCACTACACAATTTATTACTACTGTTTTGATTTGCGGAATTCCAGTTCGTTTCTTTTCGTTTATTCGTTTTTCCACCTGTCAATTTGCATATAATTTTCTGATCTTGTACACTTTCGATTTCGCTATCTAGGTCATAAATCTTGAGTTAAATTTTCAACTTTATCACCAACATCTTATAGTTCTATCTCCTTTTGTTTCAGGAGCCCAAGTGTTTCCTCTAACTCACTGAAATTAATTTCAACAGCTGCGAGATTGGTCACGATTTTCAAATAGTTACGTTTCTGCGCGACGTAGTTCGCTTCGATTTACATTTTTTGTAATCCAGTTTCGCTTTTTCTTGTCATCGTAACAGAATCGAAAGTAATAATACTACACAATGCAATTAGATCAATAAAAGTTTCTCAAAAGTCACTCACCCACTGCAGGTCGATTCATTCAGCTATCTAAGCTCTGCATACTAATAATCCAAGGTATCAACAATCTACTCAGAATGCGATAATTCACAAAGGAACAGCAATCTTCACGAACACGCTCTACGCTATTTGACACTGCGGATCGACTATGACCATGTTTTGGCGTTAGAAGGTGTCTAGGTGTTTATAATTAAGAACTATGAATGTGGACTGTATAAATTTACTATGCGAGATGCACACGCTTTACCATCACAATGAATTGGCAAAGCAAAATTGCATGTACACTTCCGTCTCGTAGCAATAGAAGACCAAGCAGCTGTTGTATTTTAGTAGTGGAGTTCCTGGACCTGCTGGTTTTAACTCCTGTCAGCAAGATATTTTGTAATCAATGTAAATGTGCTCAGTAAAAATTTAGTAGTCTTAAAGATAGATTAAGTATTAGGATAATGATCTTTAAAGGTAAGTTAAATATTAAGGCCTTCATGAGTTGAAGGAAAAAGATGACAGACACTCACACGGAGTTATAACACTTACACAGGCGTTAGACTCACTGAATATAGGCGGCCGCTGTATAGGCCGCAACACTACCCATACATCAAACATCACACCTCCTCAGTTCTTCAAATAACTGTCTTGCATCAGCAGTTGTTCCATCGACTGACAACACCACTCATTTTAGCGTTTATAATATCCCTTTCCTCAATCTTAATTCTTACCATTCACTTTCCTCCAGCCATTCTCACTGATAGTTGCTTAAAGTGGGATGATCTTGTTCTAATGGTAGAGTTTTTAACATGTTTAATGAACTTGATGCGAACGATCCAGTGAATCGTTTGGATAGTATCATTGTCAACATTAAACGTTGTTTATTTTTTTAAATCAGCCAAAATACAGAATACAAGGATTCACAGCCATAAGTTGTACCAAAAAGGAAATAATTAGACATGGCGCTCATTTTAATTTTGGTATTTTGATTCTGACAAAAGTTTCCAAAATTCTAGCAGGGAGCCGAAAAAAAAGTAAAAAAAGAGACGCAGTTTGGCCACCCTCTATAGAGATTAATAACAAGCTTCCTTTAATTTTGAAAATTAAAATAGCTTTAAGAAAATCATATGAATCACTAAATTACCTAAAGCAGAAAAATCATCTGGTTGCATGCTTTTAGAGCTTATAGAACCTTAAAAAAAATCTGTTTTTCCTCATCAAAAAATATTTTATTTTGATAAAGATACTGAAAGGTCCATATTGAACAGTGATTAATTCTTAAATTAGTCTCAAGAAATGAACACAATAATTTTAATTATATGTTTTATTCATGACGTGTTCAGGTTAAATATTCGTTCAATTTCTATCTGTATGGGGCAGAAGAGAAACACCCATAAATGCAGCATGTATAACAATTTCTACTTTTAAGAATAATTTACAACATATGAAGAAAAAGAAAGGAGTAAAGTACTCACGTATTAAAATCGAAGTAAAATAGTAAAAACGAAAATCTACTTTATTTATAAACATCATTATTGACATCATATTGCCAATATTCATTCTGAAATTACGTATAAAAATTAAAACAGTTATGGCTGAAATCATGGAGGAAAATTGTATCTGGAGCTAATTATTTTACTGTGATGTTGTTAGACGTTGACAGATTTGTGGAAATATCACTTTCCAATTCAACAGTTAATAGGCTGCTTTTATATTCATAGGAAAATGTCTCAACGATTTCATATAGTGAAGACATGAAACCACGCAGCGCCTTCAAACTGTGCGGTACTTTCAGTTTGTTTATATTATTAAAATTTTTCGTGATATATCTCTTTTGATCTTTGAAGAAGTTTGTTTCATTTTCTTGTGATTATATTCACAAATCCAGATAGAAATGGATCCGAACGAGTTTTAATATGTCTTGCGCAAAAATATAAACATAGTTGAATCATGTGATAAAAAAATGTGATAAGATTAACGCTGAGAGAGGTCTTTCAATAGCGCCCTTTACACGTACGTTCTTTCCAGCGTGAAACCACGATCCCGCGCGATTGAGTGCACGTGTGAAGGTGTTGGAGAGGAAGGGAAAGCTGCTTTGGGTACTGCAAGTTTTCCCGCGCGCAATCCCGTACGTTCTTTTGCGAGTGCTTGGAGCGTGCGCGCAATCCCGTACGCTCCAAGCACTCGCGAAAGAACGTACGTGTAAAGGGCGATATTGTCTCATACTGGGGTAAAAGGAACAAGCTTCACTATAAACTTTAAACGATAAAATGACGCGATTTCTTTCAAGAATCCTTTTTTTTAACTCATAAATGCGAAGAAATTTAAACATCGTGACGTTAAATAAAAACGAAGGGTACCGAACTCAGCTGGAAAATTTCTACATGTACGTCATATGGTCATAATGGTACGTCATACTCCATAAATATGACGTACCATTAAAATGAACCAGTTTTTCAATTTACTGATATGGCGTCCATATAACGTCAGATAAGTAGTATTCCCATAATTGTAATGGATTTGCTTAAAATGGGTAATTTTTTAGCCTCTAGTTTTAAAAATTTAACCATGAGAAACTGGTGTCATAATTATGCATTTTTTACCATGTTTTTATTAACTCACTTTCTTGTTTGTTTGTGTGTTTGTCCAGTACAAATCTTGCAATAGATTTTTTACTACCCGACTAGCTAGACATTTGAAACTTTTAGAATAGCTCAGAACACGAGGACAATGCATTCTTTTAATACTTTTAGCAGAAAAAATCCGCAAGGTGGCGCTTCGATCGAATTCAATGCTTGCACTTTTGCGTAACGGCGTTTGACGATTTTGAAAACAGAATTCATGCGAATTTAGTTTGTTTACAAAAATATTGTGCGAAAATTTTTTTTTAAAAAATTATAAAAATTAAAGTTTATAAAGTCTGTGGATAGTGGAAACGACTAAAAAGTTATTAAAATTAAATAAAAGAAAGTGAAAAAGAATAACTAAGGGAAGGTTTGTGCAATTAAGAGAGAATTGTCAAGTTTATATGATTCAGCAGAAAATTTGAAAACGTGGTATATAAAAAGTTCTTTTTATCGTGTAATTATTGTGTGTTATTTTACTAATGCTTTAATCCAGTTGGTTGAGTCTTGGGGGCTACGTTGTTTTCTTACTGTAGAGCCGCTTACTCAAAGACTTGTGAGTTCTTAAAATGGATACGAACACTATTTTAACAATAATAACATTTATATACAACATTAATTTGAAATGCATTAATTGGAATGCAAGTAGATTGAACAGAATGTAACAGAATATTTAGATTTAACAGCGCTGACAGAATGGGACGCTGCTCGAATCCCAACAGTCTGTCTCCTTTTAACATGAATTCTTTACAGCACCGCCCCCTTCAGGCGTTACCAGATGCGCGTGATGTCTTCAATCATGGGCTTCCGGCGGTGGCCGTCAGGATCCACCATCAGTGATTCCCAACCTTTTAACACTTGAGTACCACCCGAAAACTTTGTAGGGTCGTTGCATACCACTAGTTATGTTATAACTTTTTAAGGGGGGTCGAATAAATTCTATACACATATGAATAACTTTACAAAATGTATTTAAATAAAAATAAAGTACAGAAAACAAATTCATTAAACTGGAAGAGGCCGTAATTGTTATTAACAAATGGCAAATACAATTTACCAACACTAAAATGTCTTTATCAGGAAGCTTAATGAGAAACTTTCTGTTGCTTATGCTTACTTCTTATTAGAGTTTCTATGTCAGCTTCAATAGTTCTTATCTTAGCAAGCTCATTGTACTTATTAATTGAGCTCTTCTACGTACCACCCCAAATGTTCTCGCGTACCACCATTTGAGAACAATTGCTCTAATCGGATTCCAAAATGCGGCAGAATAATGTCTCGTTGACATTATTCCCTTTCAAAACGAAAAAAAAAACTTCGTAGGTGAGATTTGTTTTTTCAATTTGGAATGTTTCTGCATGTATGTAGATGGCTCTAAAAGACAAATGGCAGAAATTTAAAGACAATATGGGGTGTGATGAAGCGCTTTCGATTTTAAAGAAAAATTAAATTTTTTAGAGAGATAAAGTGATCGAAGGCTGTTTTCATCACATTTTGGTTAAAATGTTAGGAAACCGCCTTTGATTAGAGGACGGAACATTCGTCTTTTACGCCTGAGCCAATTTAAAAGCGGCGGCGCGCGATAGGGGGTAGGTTGATTGCAGACGCAGATAAGGAGATGGCACCAGGGTTTGACATTAAAGTAAAATACCCTATTGTAAACAAATTTATTGGGTCTGTTTGGGAGGTAGACCGGAAAACACGTGGACTGGACTTTGGGTGGTCTGTTTTATGGGTTATGGAATTATCCAATCAAAGAAATGAAAATTGATGTTAAGTGGTGGATTTTTGAAAGCTTTCCTGAATGGATTAGGAGTCACGAGAAGGTGTGGACATTGTAAAAAAAAAATAAATAAATAGAAGACAGAGTTTTTTTCGAGGATTCACTTATGCATGCAAGGCCGGGTTCCCTCTTCCCGGTGCTTAGCATCGCAGGTGATGAAGTGTTGTTATTTTAACTGTCGAGGAATGGTTGAGCTTGCCCGGGAGTTTCCCGAAGAAATATGACGCTTAGCGGAGCCGAGATCCGGTTGATGTGTTCCGGTATCATAGCCTCATGATCCTGATACGAGAGTTTGTTTTGCTGATGATGAAAATCTGGTTGCTGCCTTCACCAACAAATAATTGAGAGTATGTGTGGAGAGAATTGCGCCTTCACATTGGAGTTCCTATTGAGTCGTCCCGGAGATTAGAAAAGTTTTCGATTGAGAGAGCTTAAGGGCATCAAGTGCCTGACAACTACCCCCATCTATTGAAAAGCGCGGAAGAAACATACGATAGATGTCCACGACAGAGCTCAGAAGCTCACAACAGAGCCAAGAAGGCCCACGACAGCCGAAAGATGTTGAATGCCTGCTACCCGAGAAAGAAGAAAGGAGACCCCATGCCCGATGGTAGCATCGACACCCGTGTTCCAGTGAATGTCAGCATCCAATCGAGTGAGTGTCAAATCATTTTTGTCTTGTTCAGACCCAACATCGAAAATTTGAATGATTGAGTGCGGGATCAATGTTTGTTTTTTTTAAATATAGATTTTGAGAGAGAGTAGTTCTTTGCCGTAGGTAAAATAAATAAATTTATGCTCCCTGAATCCAAAAGGTATAGGTTTAGTTAAATTCATTCGATATGAATCAAGGAGAAAATGCTAAAAGATTAGTAAAATGTGTAAACTGTGTACTAAGATTTGGTGATTCGGTTTCTGAGTTAAATTGTAAATAGATAAGGTTGTAAAGAAATCAATTTTATCTTGTTACATTGGAGTCAGTCATCTTTTTATTGTGTAGTATTTTTCTAAGGAAGGTTTTAGAAGCAAAGTTTGTTTGACATGTTCGGTTGCAAATCTGTCTTGAGCTTTGGGTTGTATTCAAGAAAATAAATCTTAAAAACACAACGCACCCAAATACCTTTTACTTATAAATAATTTGTACTAACCCAAATAATTTACGAATCACGCCCAAAAAATAAATATTTGAAGACAGGCAACACGACATGGGGGCTATCGATTCTATTTCTAAGAATAAAAGATAAAAAATTTCTGTTAGAACTGCAATATGAATGAGTTTCGAAATCGAATTACCTCCAGATTATGAGAGTTTATGAGGCTAGGATCGCCACTGTCATCATGTTTCGTCATATACAAGCTGCTTGATTCGGACTTAACGGCAATGATTATTTGTAATCTGATTGATCAACAACTACTGCCCTTCATCAAGATATAGATGTTTTTATTTTTCCCGGCATATTAGGCTAAAAACTAGAAAAAAAAACTTGAAATTTGATTTTGGTGTTTTGATGAGTTAAAAACAATTAAACTGAATGATCTGATCAAAAATATTGATTTAAAAAAATCATCTTTTTTCTTTTGTCGACATCGCCTTTTTTAAAGTGTTAATCAGGGGTTGTTTTTTGTCCAAAAGAAGTGTTTGACCCCTTGTCGATTTCCCCCCTCTGCGTAACAGTGGCGTATCGATGGAGATCAAGGGGATCTATCATGCCCCAGGTGCCAGTTACGCTCGCTTCGCCACTGCTGCGTAAGAAATTTGTGCAATTTGTTTATTTGTTCATCTATTTCAGTCATTCCCAAAGTGGTCTATATGGACCCCCAGGGGTCAACTCCGACCTGCAAGGGGTCCATGCCAGTGAAAAAAAATTGAGGGTACATGAGATGTAAATGGGGGGGGTCCACGAGTTTGACAGGCCAGCACCAAAATTTTGGCTTTCCGTAAATGTAATAATCCTCCTAACACAGTGCCAATGGAGTTACTTTTGTTGGACCGGAATAATTCTGATTCCTGCCAATAGATGGCTGCACTACTAAAGTTGTATTGTATCATAACAAGGTAACTGCTATCGTTTTTACGAAAAGTAAAAAGAAATATACTTAGTAAAATAATAAGAATTTAAATTTATCACTGTAAAGTAGATTAATTATTATCATTTTAAAGATTGATTTTATAATTTTAACCAAGCATTTATTATTTTTATATTATTTGTATGTGAACTGAACTGATGTAAATTTTAAGTGTGTCTTTTGCTTTGAGTAGAAAAATTTCAAAGTGTACTAACTTGTGTCTATTAATAAACTTACTAATGTTGGAAAGAGTCTCGAAGAAATTTTTCTAAGCTATTTTCACTCAACCTTAACAACGTTAATAGTGGGCAAATAGGGCACTAATACTTTCTTATAATAGATAGATTCATTTCCTAATCATATGTATATTTCATAAAATTTTGTAAGATGGCTATTCACTCTACGGTCACAGTACGTGTAACTTGTACAGGTATTTATTATATTAAAATTATACAATACTATGCCCAAAAAGTACGGCCCAAAATGTAATTTTCATAAAAACAATACTATGTACTTTTATCTCAAAGCAAATACAACTTTGCTATTCATACTGCTACAGCATCTCGCTTATTTCATTTGGATCAAGCCAAATTTGATATTTAACCAATATCTGATACATTTGTATTCGTGATTACTCTCTTGCTCACTACTTTGCTGTGTACTATTCGAACTTGCTTCGGATACCAATGAGTGAGTGTGTAAAGTAATCATGAATAGAAATGAGACCGATATTTATGATCACTATCGAAAGCATCTTAGTTATTCAGTCATCCACCGCATTGATTTTGTTTCCACTCTTTTTCTCTGCCAAAAGTAAGCATGAAAAGAGGCGCGCACTTTGCGGTGTAAGAATAAGAGGTTTTTTCGTATGTGCAGCAACAGGTGCGTAAGACAGGCACATAGCGGGATGGGATATAAGCACTTTAACTACAGATGGTGGACAAAATAATACGAACACCTGTGAAATAATGGAAAATCTTTATTAATAGGGGGTTGGACCACCCTTTGACTGAAGTACAGATTTAATGCGACGTGGGATAGATGCATAAAGGTCATGGACAATATTTAAAGGAATATTAAGCCATTCCTCCTGCAGAGCGGTCTCTAATTCCGAAAGTCCGGATGGAAGTGGAAATCGGGAACGGACTCCAAATATTGCCATAAATGTTCAATAATATTCGTCCGGAGACTGAGGGGGCCAGGCGAGATGTTCAACTGTATCGTCATGCTCTTCGAACTATTCTTGAACACACCTAGCAGTGTGGATAGGGGCGTTGTCTTGAAAAAGCGGTCGCTCTCCAGGGAATACAGTTTGGACAAAAGGATGGACATGATCCCCTAGAACGCTTAGATAGTGATTGGATTTGATCCTCCCATGCAGAATAACAAGTGACCCAAGACCGCGCCAAGATATTGCACCCCATACCATAATGGAGCCCCCCCCCCCATGCTTCACAGTCGGCAAGAGGCATTCAGGATGAAACGCTTCTTTGGGCTTTCTCCAGACATAAACGCGTCCGGTCGTCTGAAATAGGGGGAATGACGATTCATCTGACCATATTACCTGTTGCCACTGCTGTGGGGACCAGCCTTTGTGATCTCTGCACCATTGGCGTCGCTTGAAAGCATTAGTTGCTGTCACCAAAGGGTTACGAATTGCCACTCTGCCATAAATGTTCGCAGCATGAAGTTCCCTTTTGACAGTTTTTGTTGAAACGGGGTCCTGGAGATGACTTAATTTCGGATGTTATCTCGGATAACGATTGCTTGTGCTTTCGGGCTACTATACGCTTCAAGACCCGTCTATCCCTATCAGCAAGCTTGGACTTTCGGCCACTGTTGTGCTTTGAAGACGTCGTCTTACCCTCTTTCGTGTACGCTGTCATAACGGCTGATACCGTACTCCTTGCAAACCCCAAAAGGTTTGCTGTTTCCGTAACCGGTGCTCCACTTAAACGCGCTCAAACTATCATTCCTCTTTGGAACTCTGACAGGTCTGACATTTCAACTTATCACAGACAGTTCGATAGAAGCATGCAACATAGGTGACTGCTGTTGAGAGACTGATACTTTCCTCTTCACTCTCACTAGGTGGCTGACTTTTGTTGCAGGTGGCGCGGCTGTACTGCAGGTGCGAAATACGTCATACTTTTTCACAGGTGTTTGTATTATTTTGTACTCCATCTGTACATATTATTAAATAGTGAGTGAGGGTCATAATTTTCGTATAGTTGATTATATCTGTCTGATTATAATTATTTTTGTTAAAATTCATGTCTTATCGTATTTAAAACGCTTAATTTTTGCTCCCAGATAAATCCTACTAAAGATGGCCGAATCTAAAAAAAATGTAGGCAGTATAGAGTTGATTGTTTGAAGTTTGACTTCATTCCATCATTGCCGGACAAACACCTGCTCATGTGCCTTTTATGAAACAAAGTGTTAAACAATGATGTTATGAAACCGTCCAAGCTAGAGGATCATCTGAGAACGTGCCACGCTTATAAAACAGATAAAGATTTGAAAAACTTTCAAACACTGAAAGACCAACTTCAGGAGAAATCCACGGTGTACAGTTTGTTTCGACATCAAAAAGAAACAATGATGGTTTGCGGGCGTCTTACAATATCTAGCTACTCATAGCAAATCAGGAAATTCGCATACTATCGGGGAACAGCTAATTTTGCCAGCCATTGAAGAGGTTTTAAAAACTGTTCTACACAAACCTGCTTATCACATACTCAAAAGAATTGGTCAACAACACAGTTCAAAGACGTATCGTTGAATGATTTATGATGTTGAAAGCTTCGTGTGTAATTAATTATCTGCAAACGACCCATTTCTCCATACAACTGGACGAGTCAACTTTACCTGGTAATGAAGCGCTACTATTGGTATATGTTCGTTTTGTTATGGACCAAGAAATCCATGAAGAACTGCTCTTTGCTAGGACTTTGACGACAGATATTAAAGGTGAATCAATATTTATTGCTTTGAGAGATTTTTTTCATGGAAACGGTGATCCATTTTTCAAATTTAATATCAGCGGCAGCAGATGAAGCCCCTGCCATGTTTGGGCACTATCATGGTTTTATAAGCCATTTAAAGCAAGATGTATCCGGGGTCTTTGCAACATTATGTTTGACAACATTTAGTTGCAAAAAATCTTAGTGGCAGATTACATCAATCTCCTCAAATCGTCATAAACGCAGTAAACAAAATTCGGAGCAACGCGTTGAATACTAGGTTCTTTGTGAAGAGCTGTGTCAGCTGTGTGAAGAAAATGACGAGAACTTTCATCGATTACTTCTACAAACTAAAGTACGCTGGCTGTCGAAAGGCTTATGTTTGACACGATTTTTCACATTTTGAGACTGTTTTAAATTTTTTCGATGCTAAAGATCCCATTTCAAAAGAAAAATTAATCAAATGGTAACCAGACATTGCTTTAACTTCATTAAATTTAGCAAACAAATCTGTTAACTAAAAGTCTAAATTTGATAACAGTAAGGTCCATCATTACAGCTTTTCTTGCCAGAATTAAACTAATGAAGCAAAACATTGGACGGCGCGAATTTTTCCAGTTTCCCAATTTGGCGAAGACAAACTGCCAGGATGATGATGTTTCAGCCTACGTTCAACATATAAATGTCCTTCACACAAACTTTGAAATTAGGTTTGAAGATATATTGACTATGGAAATACTACAGTAGATTATCAATCCATACGGGGGTATTGAAGAAACTGATGTCATGTTACAGGAAGAACTGATCGGAATAATCACCAACGAAGAACTTAAGGTGCAGTATAGAAAGGGATATCAGCAATTCTGGCCTCAGAGAGACATACCTGTTACATATCATGCATTATGGACTATCGCGAGACAGTTTTTGATAGCTTTTCCATCTTCATACCTCGTGGAAAGGGGTTTCAGCACGGTTGCCAATCTTCTTACAAAAAATAGAAACAGATTGGAAATCACTCGCGGAGGAGATTTAAAGTTAAACCTGACTAAATTGAAGCTAAATATTGAAATTTTCCTATCAAAGCATGAGGCTCATCCCTCCCATTAAAATCATTGATTTTGTTGTGAATTTATTTTATGTAAAAATGCTACTAGATTTGCATTTTGTATCGTTTTAATCAATAAATGTATAACTATAAAACTTAACATATTTTTTTATTTTAAAATTTTTCACTCTACGGTAAGCCCTATCACAGTGAGTAGCTCTGTGTCAGCTT
Organism: Dolomedes plantarius; assembly: GCA_907164885.2. Lineage (NCBI taxonomy): Eukaryota > Metazoa > Arthropoda > Arachnida > Araneae > Dolomedidae > Dolomedes > Dolomedes plantarius. The sequence goes on from OU015490.1 coordinate 241,460,233, forward strand.
CAAAAACACATTTAAAGTTGAATTTGAAAAAATAAATATTAGGAAAGCGGGGGGGGGGGGGGTCTACCCAAAATAGAAAAAAATCGACATGTGGTCTACGGGGCAAACAAGTTTGGGGACCTCTGGTTTAGTTCCACCCTAGGATTATTTTAGTCTATGATTACTTCATGAGTTCTGTTTAAGAAACGATCACTTTGCTTGTTAGACTGTCTACCTTTCAATAATATATTATCTGAAGAGGCATTAACTACCTATTTTATCCACTATGCATATGAAATAATCCAATCAAACTATAGGCATTTCATTATTTCTGTCTCATTTTATCCACATTGTACTCTTTTCTGCTAGCCTGTCTTAATTTTGCCATGTGATAAAGACTGAAGCGAGGGGGGAATAAAATATCACATTGCTTTTACTTTTATACAGAATCATAGAGGATGTCAAAAGAATTTTTATATGGATGTATTAGGAACATATATAAATTGAATGTTTTCTGAAGTATTTTGCTTCTAGATTAATCATCTAGATCTATTCACATCATCGCCTCAGCTAGTATCTCCCTCTTCGGTGACAACATCGAGGCAATTCTATTCTCATCCACGGTCAAAAATCCAAATTCCCTTTTCCCTATTTAATACTGATGAATAAATGGTTTTCGCATTTTTGGAGCAAAACTAAATTTCACTGATATGTTGTTTTCTTAGTTTCATCTTAGTTAAGTATTTTTAAGAGATTCTACAGAGGCTGTTCGCACATGTTTTAGACTATTTTGGTAAGCGGTAATAAAAAATCGTTTGCTGCAAAAGAAATCATTGCAATTGAAATATGTTTTTAAAAGTCAAAATTATCGTCTGCGGCTTGAAAGTTTTGTTTTTATTCAAAATGGCGTTTTTAACAAAGCAGTGGTTCGAAGGCTACATTTATGCTCTTTCCGAAGAGAAATATGCATACTCCGTTATCCAAAAGCGATGTGAGAGTCATGGTTTTGTGATATCTAAAGCGTCGATAGGTAATATCGTCAACAAGAAAGGAAAAAAACGTCAAATTGGAGCCTCAAGTGGGACAATAATTCCAAACAAGTATCCAAGGAATAAACGGACATCTTCGACTATTGCAAAGGTACGTTTTTTAATGTTAAAAGATAATCGCCCTAGTCAAAGGACAGTTGCAAAATCATTAAAATGCTCGGTGTCCACTGTAAACAAATTGATAAACGTTGATTTAAATCTTAAGAAAGCGAAAAAACGCAATGTGCATCGTGTTCTTCCAAATCATATCGCTGAACGCAGGACACGCTGCAGAATTCTATATGAGAAACACTTATCCAAAGAAAAACGGAAAACAATTGTCCCAATAGATGAATCATGGGTGTGTTTAAATGATTGCAACAAAAAAAGAGCCATTTATTATCAAAAAAGGGGAGAAAAAAATTTAAGTACATGGTTCAAAGAATCGAAAGAAAGTTTTTCTAAGGGATTCATAATTGTTGCTGGTTTTTCATGTAATGGCAAGTTAAAAATAAAGAGTGGAAAAAAATGTCAATATTAACTCCAAATACTATCAGAAACATATTTTATCGCCAATTTTTCTAAATGAAATACCATCGCTTTACCCACAGTGTCATCAATCTGTGAGACTCCATCAGGACAAAGCTAGCAGTCACATCAAAATCCACTGTAAATTTCCTAAAAGAAATGGAACAAAAAAACTGGTATCAAGGCCATACCCTTCACTGATATCCCTACTAAATCTCCCGATGTATCACCTATGGATTTTTGTGCTTTCGGACTTTTATAATCTGCATTATCCAAACGTCGTCCCAAAACCCTTACAGGACTCTGGAAAGCTGTTCAGGATGAACGGGATAGAATACCTCTTCTGACACTTCAAAAGGCATTATCCTGGAAATTGCGGTGTCGAAAGATAGTTCAGAATAAGGGATGTCAAACAGAATATTTAAAACAAGAATTTTATGTAATTTAGTTTTGTGAATACAATATACATCGTCTAAAAAATGTGTGACCAGCCTCTGTATATCCGAGAATGGAAAATAAATCTTTCGTCCCAGAAAATGCATAGCGAATCGTTAAAAGATGCATGTAAGAATGATAATACAGGAATTTTACACCGCATTGTACACATTTGTTTCTTTGCCAAAGTATCAAAATTACAAGTAGTAATTTGCACCTTGCACATACATGTCATTCGTTACTTTAAAAATGTTAAGCGTTAGGGCGTAGAGAACTTTTTATTTTTATTAAAACGTTGGAGTTTGATGCTTCTTGTTAAAATATTCAGTTCGAAAATACGACTTTTCTCAGTTTTTAAACCATATAACTACCTGTACAAATTAAATCCAGTTTTCAATTTTTATTTACTTTATTGCGAGAGCTAACTGCCGAAAGGACAGTTTAAACTTTAAAGAGGGCGGCATAAAGCTTTAAACTTCAAGACGGGCTTTCTCTTCCAGTTTATCATTACACCCGGCCGAGGGTCGGAGTTGGGTTGGTGTGGCTTGCTCCCAGGGCATCGGGGTCCGTTGAGAGGATCTGGACGCCTGGTAACAGAGGGCGCAACTGTGAGTCTCCTGGTGGAGTTGTATCCGCTGAGGGAGTCACCGTAGCACCCCCAAAACTTCGGTTGTCACCACTTCCACGCAGTCTCGGCTGGAAACCAGGCGATGGCTCGGGCTAAGAGTGACAATGGACATAGGGGCCTGGAATCTCGCCATGTGGCGTTAACTCCGGTAGCTCCGTAAAGTCCTAAACTAACTCGTATCTGCGCTACTCCGGGTGAAGTGGGATTGCATCGCGCCCGAAGAATGATAGAATCATCAGGTACTATGATTGTTGGATGCTGATAAGGCGGGACGACGTAATACTTTAGACTTATCATTGCACCCCACGGGGCCCACCCCAGATAATGTTAATTGTTAAAGATATTGTGTTGAATTATTGAGCCTAACTTGTGTTAAGTTGAAGGTTGTTGGCTCGTTTTTGCTATCTTTCTTTGTATAGCTAACTAGGCCTGGGCGATGTTACATTTTTGACATCGCGATACATCGTCAGTCTAACATCGCGATGTTAACCACGAACGTAGCCAGCAGGTGGCAGCGTACCTCCCTAAAAAAAGTAATTAGATACATACATAAAAATGAGACCAGGTTGTTGTCCTGCAACAGACTAAACTAATTAAACATTCAAATATCGTTTATTTTGAGCTAAAAATATCTGCATTTCTGCATTTTTTGGAAGCAATGCAGCTCTTTGTCCTGTAATAACACTCCCACCTGTGCTGAATACTCTCTCTGAAGGTACACTTGAACCTTTAATTACCAAATTATTTTCTAGCAAGTACTTTAAGTGGTCACTAAGTATTAGACGGTGTGTAACCGGAAAATCGTCCCTTCAAGCTAAGCGATGTGATATCGTAAAACCGCGCATGCGTACAAACATCGGACACCGGGAAATCGTCCACCAAGCGATGCGACATCGTAACATCGCGCATGCGCACACAGAAACATCGGAACCGTTTGTGTGACATCGGGAAATCGCGCGTATGCGTACAAACATCGGACACCGGGAAATCGTCCACCAAGCGATGCGACATCGTAACATCGCGCATGCGCACACAGAAACATCGGAACCGTTTGTGTGACATCGGGAAATCGCGCGTATGCGTACACGGCTAGGTTTATGACACCGGGAAATCGCGATGTTACGATGTATCGCTGATTTGAAAATTGTGAAACCGGTGTGACGATGTCGGCTTCACACCGGTTTTTCACGATGTATCGATACATCGCCCAAGCCTATAGCTAACTATATTTTAAATTACACCTCCGGCACCTCCACGTGGTGGGCCCTGGGGGCTGACCGAAAGGTTGGCCACTAACGCCGGAGGAGCGTAGGGTTTATTTAAGAATTTAAAAGAAGTCAACAATGGAAACTGAGGAAGTGAGGATGGAGGAGCTACGGGAGCTCACCGAGGATCTGTTCAAGCTGAAGTATCGGAGATAGAAGTGCTGATTGCATTGGTCAAAGTTAACTGTTGAACTTTAGAGGCAAATAAATTATGACATTGGGGAGCTAATTAGCTCAATTACTGATCAACAGAAAGTAATGCAATATTTAAAGAGACAGATAAGTATCCTTGAAAGAAAGGATAATAAGACTTACACTGAAGCAGTTGGGAAGAAGTCTATGGAGAAGAAAATGACGGTGAAGAAAGTACAGAGAGAGGCGAGAAATGAAGTTGAAATTATACCAATGAATAAGCAGGAATCAGAAGTAACCAAGAAAGTCGTTAAACAGAATATAAAATTGGAAAAGTTGGGAATAGGAATAAAGAAATATAAAATGATTGGAAGAGGTGGAATTGTAGTCGAAACAGAGACGAAAGAAGACCTTGACATCCTTGTCAAGGCATGTAATAAAAAGAGAGGTGTACTCGTTATATCTTACACGTACACCTAAAATGAGAGATCCATGCATTATAGTTAATATTATTGAGGAAGAATACGAAAGAGATGAAATGAAAAAGTTGCTAAAAATGCAGAATACTGAGTTGGAGAATGACGAAATTGAAATTCTGACCAATTTCAAGATGAAGAGATGCTCGTACAATTGGATATTGAGACTTAAGGGAGAGACATATAGGAAGATCGATTATAAGAAGAAACTCAAAGTGGATGGAAATATTGTCCATGGAAGGATACAGAAAACCAACGATCTGTTATAAATGCTGGGGGTTTGGCCACGTGTATAAACACTGTAGGAACACCAAGCTATGTAATGTCTGCTCAGAAGAGAGACACGAGGATCAACCTTGCAAAGGTGAATCTGCTTGTGTCAACTGTTTGAAATTTCAAAAGACAGGAAAAGAGATTGACGTCAAGCATCTACCGACGGACCGAGTCTGCAGTAGTTACAAAGCAGAAATTGAGAGAATAAGGACTACGGACTATGGTTGTAGGGAGACTGGGACTCCTCTGTCCTTTACCGATGATGATTGAGATTAAGATAGGGGAATTGATGGTTATATTTATTGTATGTTTGTTATTTGTTTTTACTGCTCAAGTTGGAGCAGTACTCCTAGTGTTTATCATGATTGTAAAATAATGTTTATGCTGATCCTTCAAAAGTGATGCAGGCCATCGGTACATACCACTGTAGAATTGATGAAATAAAGCTAGAGAGTGATGTATTTCGCAGAGATGGTGGCTGCGGAACGGATTAGAATAATTAAATAGGATTAGTTGACTCTTCCTCTTGGATGACTGATCGTAAGACCGCTAAGCGAACGGTGTCAAGTGGCATTGACAGGTTATAGATGGTGCGAAGTGCACCGCTGACGCGGGGAGGGGGACTATGGCTAGTGATTGGTCCGGTGGTTTCAGAGTCGAGCGGGTTGCCGTCGTGGCGACCAGAAATCAGTAGTCAATTTATGCCGTATAGGCTAACCGCCGAGGCCGGCTTAATTTCTCGAAACTCATTACACCCTTAATTCAGGGCTATTTCAAATGAAGGGGTCAAACTAGGATTTTCATCTTTCCATGAACTACAAAAGGGAATTACTTTTAAAAATACCTTTATTGAAACTGTTTGCTCCAAATATCTTTCCATACTTGTTCCACACTGAAAAAAACAATCGTCAAAACTTATGCTTAATCTAAATTGCATGCGTTATCACAAAATGAGACTTCAGAAACCAGTTTCGTCGTTAAATGTTCTTGGAGTGCCATTTGATTAAAACGGTTCATAAAACTTTTCTAAAGTTGTACCAGATGCCGCTGATGCTGGAACCCTGTCTCCAAAAACACTGCAAGTTCCAGCAGCCAGTCTGGGTGTAAAGAGTTTATACAAATATGTCTCGTGATAGCTTCATAACAGAAAATACATGCGCTGGAGTGCGCTGCGATATATGTATTTTGTGTTAGTTTCTGTAATTAAAATGTATTAAAATGTTAAGAATAAGTTTGTTTAGAGGGTTATATTTATTGAAAAGTTTTATAAACGGGGATTAAAATTTGAGATATCCTTAATTGAAAGGTTTCATAGAAATAACTGACGATTTGTTGAGCCAAACAGGATTCAGGAGTATAAAGTTCACGGAGTGCCAGGGTCTGTAAGACTATCTTCAGTAATAAATTATTGCATCTTAATATATATGCTCAGCAAGTATTAAAAATATCAGAAATAGGCCCTCATCAGGTAAAATTAAATTCAAAAATAAAATAAGAATTTTAAGTACAAAAATAGCTGCCGCCGGGAATTGAACTGGGACCAAAATATTACAAAATGCGCACTCTACTGACTGGGCAAGAATACCACAATGTCAAGAGTTAAGAGAAAGACATTCTCACTGAGATTATCGATAAGTTTTAGGGGGATAGTATAAATACACGTGGGAGGAGTTTTAGAATAGAAATTAGTAAGATAAAAGAAATCATCAGCTCTTCAGGAGACACGCCCGAGGGCGTTTACGGTAAGCATGGAGGGAGTAGTCATAATCGAGAAACTCCGCAATAATCTCATTGCGAATATTAGGTATGGTCAACTTAGCCTGACAAAACTTTACAAGCTCACCTTTATGGCCTTGTTAATATTGCTTCCGGAATGTAGCGGAGTGTTTTTCGGCGCGCAAATTGTTGGCATAACCTGTTATTGGCTTGAAGTACCACGTCATTGTGTTGAGCTCTGCGGCTGGTTAAAATTTTCGCCACTGACGCTCCGGTAGCAATGTGAACAAAGCCATATTCGTAAATCGCTATTTAAAAACTTACTTTCGGCAATTTTTTTTCGAATGCGTATCATTTGAGGACATTAGCTAACCGATTCTGCATGTTAAAGTCGCGTTCGGAATAATAGTTTGTACACATTCATAATTATTGTAGAAAATTCGGTTTTGCTCTGTTTGTACCGAGTCGCAATAGATAATTGCAGCACTCAAAAGTCCAAACCTTTGAAAAAAGAAAACACGCAAAATACAATAATCACTATTTCTACATCATTTGCATTTAGTCATTCATTGGGAAACGATGACAAAATGAACAGAATGCGTGTAAAATAATTTAATAGATAACGTCCATAAATATACTGTCTCTTACCTAAGAATATCAGAATATTTCAACTCGTGTCCTCGCAACTGCAACCATGTATTTAAGTAAGCATGGCCAAACCCTCGGGTGACAATGTCCCTTGCATACACGCTTGGGAGTTTAAACGTATTAAAACATTTAGTTACTCAGACCAACAAATACGTTACACTAAACAGAAAAAGCTTACTTTATCCCTTAACAGTGTTATTGCGGACCATTTTGTGTTGTACCTTTAAACAATGTTATTCTAGTAAACCAAAGTAAGGACAATAGTCTTTTGTAGAAAACAAATCCCCATTTACTTTAATTTTTAATTATAACATTTTTATTTAAAGGAACATTTAAAGATAATGAAAATGGGAAATGTCGCCTTCATTACTAGAGTTTAACCAATTTGCATTTTAACCCAATAAGTAGTATATGCATTCAGTTTACTAGGTCATTACTAAACAGCATTATGTATACGAACTCTAAAATGTACCGAGTGAGGTAGTACAAGAATGGAATACAGTCCCTTGGGTTAAATTATTCAAAAATCAAATTGATGTCAAATTATGTTTTACAATATATTTATTGCATTTATTTCTACCTCGGAGGAAAAGGCATATTTTAGTTTCCACCTGAAAAATGGGATTAAGGAAATACAATTTTTGGCAATTAATTCGCTTTTGTATTTACCCCACACTTATCTAGATATTATACCTCGTCTAAATATTGAAAGAAAATAAATTGGATGTAGAAAAGAATGAAAATTTATTTTTAAAATCCTCTGTGTACAAATATATACCGAGTCGAGTGCCCAAGGTACTAAAGATACAGCTTATAGAAGCACACTGTTGCCCCTCTCAACAGATCAAAGCATTAATTGACCTCCTACTTCGGTTGAATGACCTGCTCTTCAGGCTCATCCTTTTGATGCTGAACGGCCTGCTCTTCGGATCAATCCCTCGGCTGCTGAACGGCCCGACCATTTCCCAGATTAGGAAGATCTACAGGACCGTTTGCTAAAACTAGATCAGGATGATTGACAGGGCCATTTGCTAAAATTATATCAGGATCATGGACATTAGGTAAACCTAGATTAGGATGATTGACATGGCCATTTGGTAAACCTGGATTAGGATGATTGACATGGCCATTTGGTAAACCTGGATTAGGATGATTGGCATGGCCATTTGGTAAACCTGGATTAGGATGATTGGCATGGCCATTTGGTAAACCTGGATTAGGATGATTGGCATGGCCATTTGGTAAACCTGGATTAGGATGATTGGCATGGCCATTTGGTAAACCTGGATTAGGATGATTGGCATGGCCATTTGGTAAACCTGGATTAGGATGATTGGCATGGCCATTTGGTAAACCTGGGTTAGGACGATTGATAGGGCCATTAGGTAAAACCACATTGGCCTGGTCATTTTGAAACGGATGATTCAACAGATCAACCTCCTGCCTTGGTTGATTTAGTTGTTGCTGAACTCGAAAATTTGGCACAATCACTTTCCTTCCTAATGAGGCAAACACGATAATTAAAACAAAGCTAAGTAGGCCTAAAACGATCATAATAGTTCCTACTTTGAGAAATCCAGTTTCATAGAATCCACTACTTGCAGTAATCAGAAATACTGCAGTATGTAACATCAAAGCAAAATGAATATACAACTTAAATCTTAAAAAATAAATTCCAATAGCATAAAGGATTGCAATTCCTGCCACGACATAGAGGGGTATTATTTTTACGTCTGTAACGTAAGGGAGAACAATATAAATGGTTGCTAAAACAAGGAAGAGAAAGTAAAACAAGAACTCTAATTTTCGTAAGAAAACTATAAAAGGCATTTCTCTGATTGCTCTCAATTCTCTCTGTAGCGGTAGCACTATGCGATTCATGTCTGGTTGACTAGACTTCTCTGGAAGGGGTGCCGAAGAAAGGGTAAGTATATTCTTTATGGAGAAATGAAAATCAGCCGCTTCAGAATATAAATTCTGAACAAGGACCCGTTCTGGCAGCCTGGAAAGGTTAAAAAATCTAAAATCAAACACATAAAAGGAAAACTTATTAATCTGTCTCACTCAATTATAAACTCACCAGATTGTTTCAAACCGTTTTATTGATGAGACTGAAGTGTATTGGGGAAGAAAGGGGATAATCTGGTGGATTTAATTTAAAAATGGATAAGTTTCACTGCATTATTTTCCTGTACATTGAAATTTTATATCAAATTTTCAAATCAAATTTTGAATAAAGATAAGTCCTCCTCATGGCGAAGCTTGGAAGAGATCGCAATCAGATATCTAACCCTTTTAAAGATGTCTCAACTAATCTGAAGTATTAATCTTCGGATGATCTTTGAAATGAAATGTACTACGAATCTATGATTTAACTTTATATCTAGAAAGCAAGTCAAAATAATTAGCTATAACATTGGTAGATACGCATGTATAGCTTAATTGAAGGCAGTATGGCGTTTAAAAATTTTATATCATAAACCTAAATTGCTATTAACGCTGAAGCATTCTACATTTAGTTCACACTTCATTTGAAACATAACCGACTTATATTGACTGTTAGTTTTTATGCTAATAGTCTTCACTACGTGATAAAAGATTTAAAGGTTTATTTCGAAAGCATTTATACCGACTTTCTGTTAAAGCTGTAGACCACATTCAGACAAAACACCCTACAGTGATTATTTCAGTTTTTGGCATTTAAGATTTATAGAGCTAAAAAATGTGTGCATGCACTCAGCAAATTACAATGTGATTCTAGAATTTAATAAATGTTAGAAGTCTTCTAGAATTCTAATGTTAAATTAGATATAGTATTAGTTAAATTAGATATAGTATTCTAATGTATAAATTAGATATAGTATATTCTAATGTTAAATTAGATTATAATTAGAATTCTAGAATTCTAATGTTAGAATTTAATAAATGTTAGAAGTTAAATTTTAATATATCTTACGTTGTTTCAAAAAGTATTTATAGAAATTTAATGTAACAGGTATTTGCTTGTCAAAAATTCAGTTGCTGTCAAAATACAAAAAGCCATGAGTTCTCATTAAACTTTATTTCCTAGTTCACCAGAATTCCAGTAGTGTATTTGCTCATGTGATAAATTACCAGGCAAAATCTACTCCCATAGCTGAAAACTGGACTGTCGAAGTAATTACTAAAGAATCAAATATATAGGCTACTTGATACACAAACAACTAATATTCAATGATCACATTGAACAATGTGTTAATGTGATTACGTATTGCATCATTTCATGTACCCATCTTTACTTATATAAAAGCCTAGAGTAAAAAAGTGTAGGTAACCATTCAGGGACGGACCAAGTTGGGAACATCTTAACATTGCGACACCATTTTCTGAAATTTTTCATGAAAAATAATACCACAAAAGTTATATTTTGAAAGCCCTTTAAAAAATATGAAAATTTCAAGTGAACACCCTAGCTCAAAACCGTTTAGTTTTTGAAATATCTTCAAATTAAAATATCCATTGAAAAGAATCATTTATTCAATTGAGTCATCCACTTGAATTTCGAATTCATTCTACTCCATGGTTTTTCATATTCCCTTTAAATAACTACATTTTTAATGTTAAAAGTTAATGTTAATTGTGTTTCACTTTGCTAATTATGTAATTATTGTAAATTATTATAAATACTGCTGTGTAAGTATCGTTTTCAGCAATGCCTGCTGTGTGGTGAGTCATTTACTTTTGGAACAGTTTTGGTTTAGTTTTGATTTGTTTTGTTGTTTACTGCTGTTTAAGTACAGTTTCAGCAATGCCCGATGAAAATGATGAATCACCAGAAGGAAACGCTGATCAATATTCCGTCATTTTTGACGGGGATTATATACTAGTATCTTACATAGTTTCCGTTCTGTTTCTAACAGTAGGTTTTGGGATGAACGGAAATTCTATTAAAAAACGAAGTTGTCAGTAGTCTATTTTTAATAGGGTTATCTATGAGTGATCTCCCAGGGAAATTCGTTAAAGGGAAGTCATTTTATGTTGGATGTTAAAAAATGCTCCTCCTCGACAATAGTACTTGGTTTAGCTTGCAACCGAGGCAAGATCAGACCTGAAATATTCTCTTGGGTATCGAGCTTCAATGAAGTAAAAACGCTCATTACCAATAAAGACATTCTGGTTGCCAGTAAGGTGAAAATTATTAAAATGTGATAAGTTAATGCAAGAATTCAAAAAACTGTTTCAATTCCAAAATTAACTAATTTTCAACTTACACACATGGACAGAAGAACTTCGTGAGGTACCCAGTGGGCCTGAAAGGCCCATCACCCTCGGTATGAGTATGCGGAAAACTGTTGCTTTTTACAAATGGCCCAAAGATATGAATAATAGGGAGAAAATATATATATATATATATATATATATATATATATATATATATATATATATATATATATATATAAAAGATTTAATTAATATTAATTATATTTAAGTAATTAATGAGTTAAATTAAAAGTGAGATGAAAACAAAAAATTAATTATGACTATTGAATTAAAACAAGAAAGAGTAAATACTAATTAGATAACTCAAAGTTACAAGTAATTGCAGTGAAGGTCAGCGAGTTGATACAAAATGCAAGGCCGGAAGAGATCCGCGCAAGATAAAAAAGTAATTAGGCTGTCATGGATGGAAACAGCAGTAAAAAATAGTAAGGAGATGATGAATTTGATAATCGAAGAAGGGAGAAAAGCGATTGGCCGAGAGCCCAAAAAAGCTCGAAGCGGATTGGACGAAGAAATAAGGTCCAGGATCTTCCAAGAGAAACTACCCAAGTGAAGCAGCAAGCATGGGGCGGGAAATGTTGGGTGTTACGGGTTTATTAGTGAACATATTTCCGGAATTAGTGGGCACAAGTTGAGGGGGGTAATTACCAGCTCTTGCTGCTTCCTTGATAGTTTGGATTTGTTTTCTACGGTATTTCACTTGTTCGGGATGAGCACTACATCCCCGAAAATTGGCCGGATGGTCACCGCCGCAATTGGCGCAGATGGCTGGGGTGTCCCTGGATTTGGTGCAGTTAATAGATGCATGAGCACTTCAACTTACAACTTTTGTTTCCTTTATAAGAATAGTTTTCTAAAGACTTATTGTCCTCAGTTTAAACTTCGAAATTTATTGAGGAATGCGCTTATACGTGTTTCAGTGATGAATGTCAAATTAGATGCGAACCTTTACTCATTATCTTTGCTCTTTCAAGCAAAAATATTGTTGAAAGAAAAAAGAAAAAAAGCTTGTTGCACACATTCTACTCTTGAATCAGATTCAATATGGAAAATTTCATTTGTTTTTCAATGCTATAATGATCTTTAGGATTTTGCCAAACGGTGAGGGGGGGGGGCGTTCTGTATGAAACCATTCCTGCAACGTGGTTCATAAATTAAGACAGTTTTTAATCCAACAAGCGTACAATGGGGGAGGGAGGAATATACATATACATCACCATGCTCCAAAGGCAGAGATGGCCGATTTTTAATTACCTAGCTTGAGAAGTAGTTTTATTAGAGGTAAGTAACAGTAAGATTAGATCTGATTTTTTTTAAGTGTGTTTCGGGGAAATCTGAAGTCTCGGTTGAATTATTCACAAGAATAATAGTTATAATAGTTCAGTTACCAGTTATTTATTACCGCATTCTAATGCGTTTTATAGCCACTTATTAACACTGTGTTGGACATTCAGGGAGCATTTTAGTTAATAAGACATGTTACTACTATTCAGGTGATAAATTTAGTGTTCCAAATTTGCTTTTGTTTGGAGAATTTAGACACAAAGCGAATTATTTCCCTCAAAATAAAACCCTTCAAGTTGTAAAAGTGTTTTTTTCAGGAAGTATAAATTCCTAGTGATCGAAGAGTCCCTTTTATTTAAAAAGCATTCATTATAAATGGTACTGCATGACCTTAGTTTTATCTTTGATATCTTACATTTTGTTCAGTCAAAACACCAAAAGTATCTATAGGCAATGTAAACAAATATTTTTAAAAGATCCTTTAATACCTTTGAATTGCTTTTTTAAAAAAAAGGTTTTATTAAATGTCCTTCAATGTATGTATAGCAATCCTAAAATGCGTTATAAACACGTATTTAGAAATAAAATGCACGAATCAAGTTTCAGTAGAGTACCGTGTTTCTTTTAAAATATGGCTTATTAAGATTTAAATGGAAATAGTTCGAGAAAAAGTTAAAGCAAAAGACAGATGTCATGAAAAATAATTTTTAGGGGGATTTCATAATTACCTACTACATAAGTTTAATTGAATAATAAGTCCAAAAGTAGTCCATTTTACTTCAATAAGCATTGCTCCAAAAGTATCAGCATTAACAAGGTGCGAGCATCACTATTAGTCTCAGTGCTTGAAAACCATTCAAAGAAAAAATTTTCCTTGTTTTTAAAAAATATCCGCTAAATTGTTAATGGTGTCTATAAATTTTTCGGTAAGAACTTACCCAGAAATTTAAATTTGATGAACACTATAGATGTAATTCACCTTCAAAGTTCATTATTCAATGAAAACGATAGAAATTAACATTACTATCATAGTGAAATTAATGACTTATAATGGCCTCTTATAGTTTACAAGAAACTGGTATAGCTACACTGTTTTAAATTATAATCATTACTTCTGTGAATGTGGATGTCGCAGCTTACAAGTATTTTTTTTCTGACTAATTGATTAAAAATATTGATTCCCCTCCGAACTATTCTAACGGTCGATGTCACAAGTATAATTATTTTTTCTTCATAAAATACCAAGTTCTCGAACTTAAATCTTATTAAGTTTCGCACATTATTCCTTATTATAGCTTTAAAACCTTTAAACTTCCTTAAAATGCATAGCGTAAGCATGCCTGAGACCAGAAATTCAGGCTTTTTAACTGAAGATTTAGGCTTCATAACTGAATCGAAAATTTTGACTGAAAATTTTTAATTCAAGTTTTTTAACTTAAGATTTAATGGGCAAAAATAATCTATAATTTCTTATCGAATTATTACTTGACTAAAAGCATGATAAGAGTTATTTTCTACAACTAACCAACGCACTGTTTTTAGACGTTACACAGGAGGGTATTTTTCCTACTTTCGAATTACAAGAATATTCACACGGCTGATTTACAATGACACTTTTAAAGGAATTGTTCATTTTGAAGAATATATAGAATATGACATTGGGATATGGGCTTTATAACTAAAAATAATGATATGGAATAAGTTCTGCATAATCATTTGTAAATAATGAGGAATATGTAGCATAGTTTTTCCAAACAAAGCCCTGAATAAACCCAAATCTTTTCAGATAGTAACAAAATATTAGATGTCATATCTCCAGTTAGAAGGGTTTTGTATGCATTTTATCCTATTTGTAATCTGTAACAAAACTCGATTTTATTACGAGTATTAAATCTAATTACTTAATGCTAAAAATACTTACAAGATAAAAATGGGTAAGACAAAAACTGATTAAACAGAAAATTTAGCTAAGTGCTATATTTATGAGACTATCAACTAATGAAATCTGTTGCCACTATTGGGCATAGAAATCTTTCAAAAGTTTGGTGCAAAATACAGTTAAAATTATAAGGGAAGTGCTCAAGAATTCCCCGAGTAATTCGACTTGACTTTGTGGAAAAGCAGGTGTTTCAGTAATTGCTGTGAATCTTCGAAGTAAATGTCAATCGGAAACTATCGGATCGTCCAAAACGATCACATGTGATTATAGTCATCACACGTGTAACGTACGTTACTTCCATTTTAGTAAATCCTTCCAAAAATCTAACGTTCATGTTCTCTTCACATTTAACTTTTCTAAAAGTATGTGCTATTTTGCTATTTATCAACACTATATAGGACGTTCAGAGAGAATTTTAGAACATTATACATTCTCCTACTCTTTGGGTATTAAGGCTGCTGTGTACTAAGGGCCTGTTCACATAGGAGTCCGTGGCGTCGCGTTAAGGAAAAGATGACGTTGAGACGAAAATAAACCAATCATATGCCTCCAAACGATTATCAATGAAATTTTTAACGCCGATGATTGGTTTATTTTCGTCTCAACGTCATCTTTTCCTTAACGCAACGCAACGGACTCCTATTTGAACAGGCCCTTACCCTATTAGATTCGCTCACCTCAATGTTAACCTATGGAGAAAATTTGTCTACTATTTACAGCTACATAATTGCTGATAATCCAATAAAAATGGTACTTTCGGATAGCTTGTACTTTTCTGCACCTTGCAACAGGATTCATTTTATAAATTTCGTCCACCAAAGGAATTTTGGAGTGTTTAAAACACACCATACCAGATTTTTCCCCAAATAACTTAAATTGTAAAATATTATTTACATTTAAAAGACGGAAAATGCACCAAGGTATAAAATGTATTTCTCTATTACTAAATACAATTTTAAAAAATCTTTAAATCCAATCCGGCAATCCTTGGACACGTTTTCTCCATAGGTTAACATTGAGGTGAGCGAATCCAATATGGAATAATTCAGCAGCCTTAAAGTTCGTGTTGAAAATTTGCTTTTGTTTAGAACATTTAAACGCAAAGCGAACCGTCTCCCACAAAATTAGACAAAATAATACGGGTGAATCAGCGAATTCTTCTAAGCTCACCCAAAATAAAAAAGGTCAATTTGCTGTATAGTAGATAAATTATCCACTGATCGTTAACCACGTGAAGGGCATATATCATCTTAGGAATGTACCAACAATGGTAAAAGTATTTATAATCTTCAACCGAGTTCATCGGACACAGCCGAAAATCTGCATTAAATTTAAAAATACACATGATATGATCATGGCTAGTTTTTCTATTGAACATAGAAAAATTAGCCACACGTGACATCATAATAATGCATTTATCATAAGGGCCTGTTCACATAGGAGTCCGTTGCGTTGCGTTAAGGAAAAGATGACGTTGAGACGAAAATAAACCAATCATAGGAGTTAAAAATTTCATTGCTAATCGTATGGAGGCATATGATTGGTTTATTTTCGTCTCAACGTCATCTTTTCCTTAACGCAACGCAACGGACTCCTATGTGAACAGGCCCTAACAGTTACAAAGAATAATCCAGTCAACATTTCGAATGTGTGTATAGTGAGGATATCATGTTTGCGTGTAACGTCATTATGACCCGTTATTCAATGCATATATCTATGAATGCTGCTATTGACGATAAAAACTTATTATTTTTAACCATCTTTTTTAGATAAATAAACCAAAGAGCCTTGGTCAGACTTTTAGCCAAGTTTTACTAAAACAGTCAAATATGGTCCAAAGGATAAAACTGTACTGAGTTCAGATTCGTAAAATATTTCAAACTACTCAAAAACACTGAATAAAGCAGTTTTGTGAAAAACATGGGGATTTGGGGTTGAAACCTCTACGACCATCTTTTCCTTTAGAAGAGAAAATCAGACCGGGAAAACATCACGCCAGTTACGGAAATACACGCTGGCTGGATCGATCTTGCAATTTTCTCTCTGAAGTAACTTCATTGTGGATAAAAATTTCAAATTAATATTATATACTTTATGAAGAGAAAGTGTGGTAATCAAAACTGATCTTGAATTCATAAACAATATTCAACGAGCCATTTCATTACTGAAATTAGGATGAATGGAAAACACGGAATGACTTTATAATTCCACTATTAATAATATTTTTGAACTTACTAAAATGAAGAATTAATTAAATTTAGGCACAAAATTATTATGTGTAATATTCAGGGAGAATTCTTTCCCTTCTTACATCACTGAACAAGACATGAAATTAATATCTTTATTTCTATCTTAATGAGCATGCCGCCCACTTGGTATAGAGCAGGGGTTTCCAACTTACAAGTGTCCAAGGGCCGCAATCGAAAACACCTGTCTAGTGGCGGGCCGCAATTTAATGAGGACCATACCCAGGACATTTTTTCTTGAGGGAGGGGGATTTGGAGGATTTGTGTATAGTATGTACTATGAAATTTTTAAAAATTCGAGGATGAACCTCCAACAACGACCTTGATTATAACTGGCCAACTTTCGATAAATTACACAGACACACAAAAAAATGTCAAATAAGAAGTGGGCATTTAAATAAGAAGTGGGGGGGGATGAAATAGAACATGAGTGGACACCCTACTTTTCATGGAATTCGAGGAAAATCAATGTTTTTTGTAAATGAACAGCATTTGTAAACAATAAAGATTTTTACAAAAACATTTTTCGTTAACTAAGAATATCTAAATTGATGCTGCAAATTACTTTCCTAGAATTCTTCGCGGGCCCCAAAAAAAGGCACCGCGGGCCTCATGCGGCCCCCGGGCCGCCAGTTGGAAACCCCTGGTATAGAGGTTAGCGTTCTGAACTGCCACGCAGTGGGCTTGGGTTCAGATCCCGAATAAGGCTTGGTCGTTTCCGTGTCTTCCCCTCATAGGGAGTAATGCTGACTCACCTATAGGTTGCCCCCATAATAAAGTATCCAGAAAAACCGCGGTGAATAACCAAAGGCGAATGTCTCACGGCAAAGTGCCTCCGCAATACAATAGCAAAGGAAATTCTTAATGATCATAAGCCATTGATAAAAAATTTCTTAAGTATTCATTTGACGATTTTCAGGAAATTATTATTAAATTTAGTTTATTAGTGATAGGGTTATCAGTTTTAACTCGTCAACTGGATAGAAGACATAGATTGCTAACATCATGGAGTTTCAAAATGTAGAAGCTGCTATCTTCCACTCAGAAGAGCATTTACATCCTAATTGGACAATGAATAAGATGATATTCATGACTCTTCCTTTGACATCTTCCTTTTTGAATATATGATGCTAAATCTTAAATGCAAATTACATTTCCGTTTAATTGTTTGATGGTTTAACAACTGTTTAGTTTGATCCCTTTTACTAAGAAACTAATAAAAGGAGATAGTATTTTTGCTCGTCATTCATGCGAGTATTCTATTTAGAGAGTCAGTGTTTTATTCCATTGGCAAATTCTAACAACACATCTGTTTTACTACTCCTTCGACTAAGCACTAACGATCGCACAGGTTATTTAAAGTTCTCCCTATGCCTAATTATCAAATAATTTTCAATCCTTCATTTTTTATAATCAGCTTATTTATTTGATTAAGTATTTTAATCAATTATTTATTGGAGGAGTTGTTGAGATGTTGAAATAATGACTAGAAAGCTCTTAGATGAAATACTTGTTTCTAGTCTCAAGTATTATTTCCAGAATGTTTATTCGAATATTATACCGGAAATAAATGACAGAGTAATTAGCCCACTTTATAGTTTTAGGTAATTTTTTAATCCCCCATCAGTTTCTAAGCTCTTATATCAGAAGCATTTATAAAAACATTGAGTTAGTCCAGGGGAATTTGATAACGCTTGCACTCGGGCTTTTCTCATAAATCATATACGATTATTTAGATATATATATATATATCCAATATAAAACAAACAAACAAATTCACCTTATTGTTTATTACCAAGTTACCAATATTTCTCATCAAATTCCCTCCCAAATATAATCCAACCTGTGCATATATAGGTTGCGGCAGAATGGACTCCAATATTTCAAAGGGTAATAAAATACGCATGAAACTATTTACAAAAGAAAAACTATATTTTTGAAAAGTACTAACAATTTAGTTTTTTCCATTAGATTATGGAAATAACACCACTCAGGAGGAGCCCGTTTTTAACTATGTAGTACTGCCTAAGCCGTCCTCTAAAGTTTTTTATCCCTCTGTTGGTCAACTCTGGAGGCAAAAGCGACAACTTCCTCACGAATAGCGGACTCACGGACATGTTGCCCATTTTCAAGTGTTCTACTGTTCCGAGGACGACCACTTGTTTTCCTTGGTAATGCATATCCACTTGCTCTTACGTTTAATACCCAATGCTGGATTTTTTTGGGGGGAGGGATCGGGAAAGGCATACAGCCCGAATAGCGTCCTAAAAACCATCTGTATCCATGTTATAAAATCGTTGTTTTTAAAAGAAAACCTCGATGACGAAACCGTAATGTTCACCGGACCAACTCATGGTGTCTACTGACTACTAGAAAATCCGCCCGAACTTTTGCCACCTCCCGCGCCTCCCTACCCCCCGCTACACCCTCACCAGTGACATCCAGAAATATGGGAGTCCATTCTGTTGCATCCTGTATATATACAGGATTTAGAAAAGATTAATAAGCCCTTGTTCAGAAATACTCTAGTAGAAATCATAATGTGGTAGAATCGAATATGAGGGCTTATTCATTTTTTACAGTCTTTTGTACTAGTCTGTTAAAGCCTGAAACGGGACAATTTTTTTTAACAGATTATTTGGTATTTCTTTTTTCGTGTATGCATTTGATTTCAGGAATTAAGGAATGAATGTTTCATTTTGGGTCTTGATAGATTTTAATAAATACAGTTATTAATGTGTTGAATAGAAAACGTTTTCTATGAACAACATTTGTACAATATTTATCATGGTTTCTGTTACCTCAAAGAAATTTCAGAAGCTGAAAATTATAAAAAAATTTTAACTTTTTACTTTAATTTTACAGTTACCATCCACTGTTTTCTCAGAAATCAAAGAGTATAAAACTATGGAAAATAAATATTTAAAATGAAATATCACTGACACATGTATTAAACTATTTAATGATATTGAATTGTTATACTTATTTCATAATGTGAATTTTCGAAAATTTTCGAATCAATATAGAAAACATCCTTCATTACGCCTTCATGAACATTCTTTTTGCGGAGAAAAAATCGATACTGGTCTCATTTACATATTTATTTGAAGTAATTTTAAAAGCGATAAAATAACAGGACTATGTTTTAAATAAATTTTGCAAACGGCCACATTTAATGGATATGGTCACTTGTCCAATCAGTTAAACGCTTTCGTACATGGCATTGGGATCTACTGAGTTTTATGCAGGCCCAGATTTCCGCATGGGCAAGTGGGGCACTTGCCCAGGGCCCCCCAAATTATGGGGCCCCCTAATTTAGTATAAAGTTGTACATAGTTTTGAGAATTTGTTTTTTGGTTAATATAGTAAAGGGGTGCAGTGGCGGATACAGAAAAAAATCCTGGGTGGAGCACAGTGCACCCACTATAGTGAAAGCATGCTTACGTCCATAAGCGTTTCTGGTTTAATTTTTTTTGGTGGGTGGGTGGGGGGAGTTGTAATAACTCCAGACTGTGATTTATTTTGAATTTCAAAAGAAAATTTCATGAATTTATTTATTAACATTAAAAAGTAAATTAATTAACACTTCTTATTAATATTCATTATTTTCTTCAAATTTTTGACTTGTTGGTCGAAATTTTTTTTGAATTTCTGGTCCCCATTTAAGGGAGGCCTGGGTAGTGTCCCACATGTTCATGTGGAAATCTGGTCCTGAGGAGGGGGGACATGCCCCCCTCTGGATCTGTCCTTGAAGGGGCCCCCCAAAGTCTGCTTTGCCCAGGGCCCCATTGTGTCAAAGTCGGGCCCTGGTTTTATGTACACCATTCTGAGATTCCATAGTCATTAAATATCCACAAACATTAATGAAAGTACCATGAAAGGGCTAGTTCTTTTTGTTTTCTACAAAGCTTCTTCACAGCATTCAAGTTGAAGTATTAATTCCAGTCAATGAATGCACTAGTTTGATGAAAATGGGAACATCGATATGGGAAGTGATTATGCGACGTCTTTTGTTGAGTCTAAAATATATCCATTTCAGAATAGTTCATTTCTTTTATCATATCGACGGCAAAAATAAGACCCTCCACAGACATAGGCATCACACATGTTACGTACGTTACTTCCCTTTCATGAAATCGTTCCAAAAAATTCATTTTTTGTTCTCCTCACATTTATCTTTAGTAAAAATATGTATTTAAAGGAATCCAACTGACTTAGTATATACCTCAAGCAGAATGAAACTAGAGTGGTACAAAGGTATAGGACTAGTGCATTATAGCCAGGCCCAGATTTCCGCATGGGCAAGTGGGGCACTTGCCCAGGGCCCCCTAATTTAGTATTAAGTTGTACATATTTTTGAAAATTTGGTTTTAGGTTAATTCAGTAAAGGTGGGCAGTGGCGGATACAGAAAAAAATCCTGGGTGGGGCATAGTGCACCCACTATATTCATTTCAAAAGAAAATTTCCTGAATTTATTTATTAACATTAAAAGAAAATTAACACATTATTATTATTATTATTATTTTTCAAATGTTTGACTTTTTGGTCGAAAATTTTTTGAATTTCCGGTCCGAATTTATGGGGGGGGGGGGCCTTGGTGAGTGTCCCACATGTTCATGTGGAAATCTACTCCTGGAGGGGGAAGGGCACATGGCCTCCCTCTGGATCTGTCCTTGGAGGGGGCCCCCAAAGTCTGCTTTGCCCAGGGCCCCATTGGGTCAAAGTCGGGCCCTGATTATAGCATGCAACTGTCCGTATCAGATAACATTTAATTCAAGAGAAGTATACAGATGACTTTGTTACTGTAATTCTTACGAATATAACTAAAAATAAATAATCCAACAGAGCTAGATAATTATAGGAAGAATGTAGACAAAAAAACAAACAGAAAACAAGCACTTAGGGCTTGTTTTCTGTTAGGGATTTTCTGTTATCGATCTGTTCTTGTTAGGGCTTGTTTAGCACTTAGACAAGATTCTGTAGTAGTGCCGGAACTAAACCAGAAATCGAGGTAACAGACTGGTCTCGTCATCATGGAGCCTAACCAACTGAGCCTAACTTTCTGGTTTAGTTGCGGCACTACTACAGAATCTTGCTTTGGGTGCGTGGAGCCCTAAGTGCTTCTTTTCTGTTTGTTTTTTTGTCTACATTATTTCTATAATTATCTAGCTCTGTTGGATTATTTATTTTTAGTTATATTTGTCCTTTTTCAATATGTGGATTTGCTGCAGCTGCGCAATCTTTTATTGAAAAGTTAAGTTTTAAACGCTAGTGCAGGTTTTAAGTTAATTTGTTTGGCAGTCTACAGGGCCCGACTTTGAACCAATGGGGCCCTGGGCAAAGCAGACTTTGGGGGCCCCCTCCAAGGACAGATCCAGAAGGAGGCCATGTGCCCTCCCCCTCCAGGAGTAGATTTCCGCATGAACATGTGGGACACTCACCAAGCACCCCCCCCCCCCATAAATTCGGACCGGAAATTCATAACATTTTCGACCAAAAAGTCAAACATTTGAAAATAATAATAATAATAATAATAATGTGTTCATTAATTTACTTTTAATGTTAATAAATAAATTCAGGAAATTTTCTTTTGAAATGAATATAGTGTGTGCACTGTGCCCCACCCAGGATTTTTTTCTGTATCCGCCACTGCCCACCTTTACTGAATTAACCTAAAACCAAATTTTCAAAAATATGTACAACTTAATACTAAATTAGGGGGCCCCATAAATTTGGGGGCCCTGGGCAAGTGCCCCACTTGCCCATGCGGAAATCTGGGCCTGGCAGTCTATGCCCGCTTATTAATTTTTTTGTTCATGTTGAATTGTTTATATTATTTTACTGTATAATTCTTACCAGGAACACATTTCTACTAAAACATTTCTCTTATTGAACAATGACAATAATTTTTTTATGCAAATATGACAAGAATAAACTTAAACACTTAACTTATTTGAGTTACGCAAAAGGAAACCCTTAAATGTTACAAGCCTAATTACTAAAAACAGAAATTCAACATGAAATTTCTGATAAATATTTTACTATCCTTACTAGCGGAAACAATGACATTTATAAAAGGATTCACTCATTAAAAAACGTCCACAATATAGAACACATAAATCAGTATAAACTACCGAAATTTAGATCGTTATTTAACACACAAGTAATTAAATTTGTGTGCATATAAAATTATGTATGAATTAAATTTATATGTAACATATCAGTTGAGTTACATTCCACAGTTTTAAAACATATCTTATATTGAAAATTCTTACTTTAAACAAGGTAACGTTGTAGATTTAATTTGGTTTTATATAGATAAAAGAACTAGACCAATTTGAATAACTGTCTTAAAGCAACTCAGATGGCAAAAAGTATAGGTCACTTTTCTTAAAAAGTTGAGTTTTACACATTCCGGATTCCCGTTCGACGATATTTTCTATTTACTGCAACTACTGTAAGTAACAGCCAACTGTTAATACATATAAAAATACAATATAATGCAAATATAAGCCAAATTACTGATTTTTCATGACATCTAGAATCTTAGAATTGCTATCACGTAAATTTAAAAAAAAAGTGACATAACATTTTACCATCTGAGCACAGAAGTAATCAAAAATAAATATTTATGTAGGATACAAAATGACGCACACCGTTCAAAACATCGAATAATGCGTGTATAAAAAATTCACAGCATGTTCGGTAACACAGACTTTATTTTACAATATCTACACTGAAATTCCCTTGCAAGAGATTTATCGTCCAGTCATAAAAAATTCTTAAATATATTTTTGAAACATTGTGCTTTTTTTTAATTCATACACAATATCAATAAAATTATAATCTAAAACAATTTAATAAAAATTAAAATTTTAATAATTTACTGCTTTAGTAACTAAGTTTGCAGAAAGGAAAATTTGAGGTATGATGTGCAATTGGCTTGTAACAGGGATATAAAAGAGTAAAATACGTTTCTCTCAGAATACACGACATTTTAAAGAATACAATAAACAAGAATTGCTAGATTAATCATGTCCCCTAATGTAACAAAATCATCATAATATAGAATTAAGTGTTTTAATCTTATAACTTACGTAAAATGCACTTTGTTGATTTTGAGCAATCGCAGTAATGCTCATTTGCCGCCAACAAATACTCCTGTAGTATTAAACAAATCCAACATTACAAAAGACAAACTGTTTTGCGCAGATGTCAATCTTCTACCAACGTGGTGTCGTCGTTACATTATTTCTAGAAGTCTAAAAGAAAAATACATTTTCCTCTTTTGGAGCTATTAAGGATTATTATATATATTTGCTGGAGAGTTATACTCTTTGCAATGCAACTTCGTCTCGATAATGTTCAATTACCACTTTCAACTCTAAAAATACGCACACAAGCATTACTATAGCAATCATTAACCCTACACCCATCAACGGAATTCCCGTCTTAAGAAAACCGACGACTGTAAAAACTGAACCTAGATGCACCGAAAATGCTGCAACATGAATCAAGATAGCGTATATTTCATGAAAAGTCTCAGATATATTCTCAAATACGATACTGGCGTAAAAAATAGAAAATCCAGAGATAGGAATCAGCACAAATTCAGATTCACAAACAGCGAAAACTAACAGCATCACACCGAAACATAAAAATATTTCGTAAAAATATTGCTCAACGTTTTTCAATATGCTGAACGACATAACTACTTTATTGGTATTCGAAGTTTCGTAGGCGTTAGTTCTGTCGCAAATATACAAAATCAGCGAATGTTATTTATAAATTATCTTATTTGAGAGAGTTCAGTCTTTGCTGGAAACTTATGAGACTGCACTTCAAATGTCTCTCAGTAAATAAAAAGAAATATTGTAGTGAATAAAATCATGCGGTTATTGGTAAACCTAACAAAAACACTATAACGAAATCTTCTTCGTATATCATTACTCAAAGGTATTACTCTGACGGTATTGATGACGTCCGAGCAACGTCATAAGATTAACACAACTCCTAATCAGAGATTTCAAAGGGAAGCATGGCGAAGCATGGGCAGAAATCTAAACAATCATATGCTGATTGTCTGCGCATGTGTGGATAAAGAGATGGGTGGTTAGAACCTGCTTCGGCACGTAACAGTGAATCTCATAATTGGCTGTTCTAAGTAATTTCAAAGCAGTCAAGGAAAATTAATTTTTGCCAGTTTTTTTAGTTAAAAACCATCAATTAAATAGTTGTTAAATATTCAGTCAACTAACAACAAATTTAGTGTTTTATCCATGATAAATATTCAGCTTGACATGCCTAGAAAAAGAATAAAAAACAATACCATCTAAAATGGGTATGCTCATTGTCCAGTAAACATGCTAATAATTTCTGATGAACGATAAAATATAGTCTATTTATTTTGCTACTCCGTGACGTCAGAACCCCATGACTTAAGACAATGTCGCCAGGATTGGTCGCATTGAATTCGGAAATTTTTGGATTCTACCTTGTGAGAATTCTATCACGGAATAGGTACAGCTTTGAACTGACGAAACTTGGCTTAAACAAAAGACAAAATGGAAAGCGGATAATTTGGTCACGAGTTTATTTCGGAGGTCATAATGGGTTTACGTTTAGGGCCTGAGATTTCACTCCAAGGGACTTTTCACATTACATGCTTAAGCATCAGAGTTATCAAGATAAAACACTAGCCGGGCTTCGCCCGGCTATGCTCGGGCCCCACAAAAGAAAAAAAGGCCCTTTTCAGGGTCATACAAATGTATTAAATTCCCGTCAATTTTCATTCCTGTCGCTGCCGACAGATGGCTGCACCATACTGGAGATATGTCGGCCATGTTTTCTCAGGATGAGTGAAGCGGTGGGGTACAATTAGAATTAAAATATCTGTAAACTTACTTTAAAGCTTCCAAACTAATCTTAGAATTATCTCCAGGCTTCAAAACATAAGTATAAGAAGTTTCAACCAGATTCGTCAAGAAATTTAGATTTGTATACGTTACATACATACATACATACATAAATACATACATACATAGAGACACTCTGCTTTATTTATATAGATTAAAAGTTGGCTTACGGCTTGGAGAACTATAATTAGTACTTTCCTATACTTTTATCAATTGTAGCTCTATAAGCTTTATTAGTTAACTTAAGAGGTCATGGTTAGAGCTCAAAGTAGTTATAGTAATTTGTTAGTTCCTCAGTAGAGTCTCATTTCAAAAATCACTCCTTCAAGCTCTGCAGATAAAAAATCAAAAGTATGAATTCTTTATCGAAAAAGGGCATTTTTTCTAATTTAATATCAATCAAACGAAACTTTTTGTTAATGAGGCAGGAGTTTATGAATTATATATGTCTGTACGATCATAATGTTAAAATTAACCATGACACATAAAATTTTTACAGAATTTTATAAAGAAATGTATATTTTATTTCATTTCATTTCATATATTAACTTCACTCGTTTGTCTAAATGTAGGGGATTAGTTATTGATCACCGAATAAGGAAACAAAAAAACTCTAGGACAAATATTGATTCTTTAATTCAAGAATCGAAAATCACTACAAGTAGCACGCGTATTAAGACCTCTGTTGTGCAAGAAGGTAACTCTCAGAAAAACATTGCACTGTGCACTTAAAGGTATTGAAAATATTTCATTAATTTAACATAATAGTAGAACGTGAAATATATGGGTGATCCAAATGAAAGCGAGAATATTTGGGGGATTTCTGTAATGATTAGTTGGTTTGAATATAGGAACACACACTAAGTGATGGTAATATATGACTTACATATCCCCTACATATATGATTAATAAATTACATATTAATAATTACATATAATAATTACATATCCCCTACATATATCCCCTACATATATTATATAATGCCTTGTCGGTTCATGCAAGTGCCCAGAACTTCACTAGATTTTGGATTCCATGGGTTATGAACATCCATGGTTGCCTGCGGGACCTTTTTGAACGGTGTTCCAGACCTCTACATCGTTAGCAAACTGACGGTCTTTGAAAGCCTTTTTCAGTGGGTCGAAGATGTGGTATTCGTAGGGTGATATGTTAGGGGGGGGGGATTGAGGAAATCTTAGCGGAAGCGCTGCAACAAATATTGTCCGTGGCAGCAATCAATTCTATAGGGATGGCCAAGTGTGCTTGAGAAGGTCTTGGCATGTCTTGTACTCACACGTCTTTTATGAAATTCAGTAAATCATCTGAGCAAAGTACCATCTAATCACCGTGGCAGACACTGATGTCCATACATATCCTTCCTTCGACAACAAATTTCGGCTCCACTAACACCGTCTGCCGTCAAAAATTGAATAACTTCTCGCTGAACTTGTTTGGATGAAACCGTATCACGACCGTGTGTAGTCATCTTGCGCGTTCTTGTATGTTGTCACATGCCCATTCAAACGACGCACTGACACTTTCCGGTGATAACAGCTTTGCCTCGGGACACACAACGACGTCAACTGATGTCAACACGAAGCTTTGTATCTTTAAACACTACAGCTGTTTTAAAACTCTCACTTTCATTTTGGTTACCCTTATAACTAAAAGTAGTAAGGTAGTTTTGAAATAGTTTTCCAATAATATTTTGGGGAAATACAGTACGTCTGATATGTCTTCAGATCCAGATTATGATCAGATCATTCTAACCTTTTAATTTCATATTCAAGATACCTCACCTAACACCACTAAGATCTGGGGTAAGAACTTTACTATGCCGTAAAAGGAAACCGTAAAGTAATGGTGCGAGAGTACTGAAGGTGTCACCTTGCCCATAATTGTCTACTCGCAGATACTAATCCACCTTCCTGTATGCTAAAACAAATGGATCGAATCCTAACCAGTCCCAAAATCATTGCGCCAGCCAAGTGTAACAATGAATTGATAATCAGATAAATTTAAGCCATGGGTAAACTTGAAAGCAAACAACTTGAGTATATTGTTGAAGGAAACGGAAGAAACGTGTGGTTAGAGTTTGACTTGAGCATGAAACATTGATAATGACCAATGTAAACATTTCTATTGGCTGAGCAAAACAACATCAAAATACACAAGCAAAAAGGTTTTCTTTAAGTATTTTTGTTCGGAACATCATTTGTCAGTATTAGTTAATCATCCTGTAACTAAAAACCAATTTAATGTTTTTAAAGTAAATATGGTCTAATTAGCCCTCGTGTAGCAAAAAGTTGACCTTAGCGCTTCAAATCAAACCAAACCTTTATAATAAATATTTAGCCACAGATACCCATAAATGCAAAAAAAAACTCAATTATTAGAACAGGTAGCCCTACTATAGCACGGCATCTTACAACATGGTTTCACTCTAACACGGTAGGATAAATTGCGGGAACCCTCGTATAACACTGCAACCTGTAACACGGTTTCGTTCTAACACGATAAAAAAAATTGCGAAAAACTTTGTACAACACTGTACTTTTGTAGCACTAGATAACATGATTTTTGTTTAACACATTTAAAATCTAATTTATCTTAAAATAATGGCGGAAATGAATAATGAACTATAGTGGCTTTATATGGAAATGTATAAACAAATTATAATTTATTCCTTTATTACTCTATAAAATTACAAGAAGGCCTAAGCTAAGCTGAAAATCTTGAATCATTTTTCCTGAATGCATACCCATTCGTCGAAAGAAGCCGAAAATTCAAAAGGAAGATGCAAAATTGTCAATCTCCATACCGTGAATATGCAATGACCTTGTAAGAACCAGCAAATAAACCAAAATTACAGATTTTTTAAAGAGAGTAGAAGGTGCAAAAAATCTAAATGAAAACGGTTCAGAAAATGAAGGTGATATCGTTCAATCGATAAAACGTTCTCGTTTGATTGAACTGAGCAGTGATGAGGAAGAAATTTATAAAATTAAGGTAGTATATATTAAATGAAAATATTTTTTTTTGTTTCTTTTCGTTTTGTGTTATACATACATTCATAATTTTAATAAAAATTAAGTTGCTTATATGTCATTTTAAAAAAAGTTTGTTTTTAATAAGTTTTTAAAACGTAACCCTCCTTTTTTGAGCTGTCCCTGTGTCTCATATAACACAGTTTCACACTACACGGCATTTTCTAGGAACCTATCTACCGTGTTATAGGAGGGTTACCTGTACCTTAAATAGTCCAACCTATTTTTCAATCAGTATGGAAGTAATTTTGTTGATGTGCAGATTCTAGATGATAATATTTTTTCCACTCCGTGACGTTTGCAACCTATACCTTATGTACTTATTATAAAACACAGTTCATGACCTCTTAAATCGGACTGGGAGAAAGTCATTCTAAACATTTTATTTCATTTCAAAAATCCCCACTTGAAGGTACATTTTTTTTGTTTTGGTATATAAGACACACATCACGTATTTACATTCAGGAAAAAGTCATGTTTTTTTTCATTATATTAATAGAACTTAATTTGAATGACCTTGTAGTTGTCTGTAGCATTTTCAATGGTAGGAACTGAAAAGTGTATATGAAAAAAAATTGATAGTCTAAATAAAATTCGAGAAGCCATTGTTTTTTGAATGAGATGATCGAATGCACTTCACTATCTTAGTGAAGTACACTCGATTCTAAGAAGTGCTTCTTAAGCACCCTGTGCTCAAGTTTTTAAATATATAAAGAAACGTATAAGGTCTTTCTTAGAGATTTTTTTAAAATCTATCAAACATAAATTTTATTACGAAAGCGCGCCTGAAAGAATTTTTACAATACTAAATTACTGTCTTGTTTTGCTGCATAATTAAAAAATTTTTTTAATGTTTTTTTAATAATGATGTGTCATTCTTTCTTATGTTAATTTTCTTCTTGAAATAAAATTAGATGCACACGACCCTCATTTGGACTTATAACTTTGCTCTTGATACATGAGAGATTATTAGCATGCCGTCGGTCAACTATTGAGAAAAGTTCGCTCTATCGTGGGGTTTTTTCAGCTGGAAGAACACAGAAGATATGATATACGCTTATATGTCTAAATGAATATGTTTCTAAATGTGTCATTATATACTTGAAGAGAAGCTGTAAGAATATTTAACCAGGAATCGCACTTTAACTTAATTTCCCTTAAGTTTCCACTCTTATTTTTGGTTGTAAATCGGTTCTCTAAATCTTTCAACTGATGTCTTTCTATTAACTTCTTAACATAGGTAAACAGACCGTATGACGGGAGAGTATCGTGTGTATATCTCGGAAGTTAGACAGAAAAATGATTCTCAGGTCTTGAAAGTGGAAATAGGATCTGACTTTCCTTTGTGCAAGGCTAATTCCTGAACGAATCGTTCAACAGTTATGAAATTTCGGATGTGTTGTTTCCAATCCCCTTGGTATAGGAAAGTCTATACCAAGTCCAAAAGGACCTAGGTCCTCAATTCCTAGGATCTTGGCGAAGGATAGTGAGCAGCTTCACTTTGAGGCTTGGTACCACTAGGGCTGAAGTCTGACTTGACCTCGAAGAACATCGTTCGAGTAATTTTGAACCGAGTCAAGGTACGATAATTTCGGATGTTAAATCTATATTTAACTCCAAGAAACTTTACAGATTTTAGTGAACCATTGACTATTTTACAAGTATCCATCCCCAACGTTAGAAAAATATTGTAACACATTGAAAAATGAGGTTTGCTCTCACCTTGCATGTGTAAAATGTAGCGAAGCACCGTTAAAGTATAGACATAATTTTATGTTATCGTTCAAGAAGCAAAGCAGATTCCCTTTGGTGAGTATCAGTCGATTCACTGCATGCGGCGTGTAAACAGAGGAAACTTCAAAGTAGCAGTATAACCTGGAAGAGCATATTTACCCAGAAACATTGTTCATACAATGCAATTCAACATAATTTTAATTTTTGTGGTAATCCGTTTATTTGTTGAGGACGAAGAGTCGGTCTATATAATAGTGGCTTTTAGTGATATTTTCAATTTTTAACCTCAGGTTCCACAAAGGAGGACTTTTTACGGCTATAAGAATCGACAAAATTTAACCTCACAGAATACTTTATACAGAAACGTAGTTTAATTTGCGAAACAAAAATGGATATAAATATCTGCAGCAATTTTATTTAACTTACTACTTACATGCATAATAGCCTGTAGATGTCTTTTGACTTATGTTTTGAAACAAATTGTTAACTAGAATTTTTTGCCCGTATATTAAGCAATTGACTTATTTCAGTTAATGCAATACTGGTGGGTCCCATATTTTGACACGTAACATCACACGTAGTTCTGTACAACTTACCATAGGTCTACTAAATTGTTCTTATACCCCCAGTTTTCATCCCTCTTACAAATCAGTTGATGAAATGAAACTTGACCCAGTATGTGAATATTTACTCTACCCAGTATGCGAATATCTAGGAACAATTGAGGCATACGACTACCTTCGGAGCACTTTTCCAAAATTTATACTTGCGTAAATTTGTCTTATTTTTCGAAGGGATATAACACCAAAACGATGGAAAAAAAAATAAACCATAACTATGCAACTTTACAACATTTAGGCCAGGCGCCCACTGGCAACTTTTAATTTGGGCAACTAAACAGTTTAGTCACTTGAAAGTTGTCGGATATCTTCGACAAGCGCCTACTGGCAACTAAATAGTTGCTTTGCACTCAGTTTGAAAATGGATTTCGTGGAAGCTGCATGTGTCTGTGCCTTCGCTCTACGGCGAAAACGTAAACAAAGCCACAGAAGATTTTGGGTCCATCCAATAATAAGTAGGAGATTTTTTGTCGGGCAGTTTTACAAATTATTTGAAGATTTAAGAGTACACTCAACAAAATTTTTCAACTACTTTCGGAATAGTGTTGAAAGTTTCGAGAACCTGTTATTAGTGAGGCCCAGTATTTCTTACCAAAATGCAAGATTACGTTTGGCTATACCACCGCAGAAAAGATTAGCTGTGACTTTAAGGTAAGAAAAAAAGATTCTTAAAAATTTGCAAGTTTATTGAAATAAAATACATATTACAAACATTTTTTTGTAAAAAAAAAAAAAATTAGACTGTGCTTCTAGCAATAGTGGATTGCGATTACAAGTTCATTTATGTAGAAGTTGGAGCATACGGTTCATCAAGTGATTCTAATATTTTTAAACAGTCGGCATTTTCAAGGTTGCTTGAAAGAAACCAATTAAAAATTCCAGAACAAAGTTGTCTCCCTAATGACGACAATGGAACGGCAATGCCATTTACTCTAGTGGGGGATGAGGCATTTGCTATTTCACAGTTTGTATTGCGACCAAATCCCAGCAGAAATCTGTCCGTAAAACATCGTATCTTTAATTACAGATTAACAAGAGTCCGCAGACTGGTAGAAAGTACATGCCCCCAACTTAACTTGAAATAAATTAAAACTTTAATAGAAGTTCAGCTAAAATCGGAAAATTGTAGAAAACTTAGTTTTTTTTTCCGCTTTTTCAAACTATGAAACTAAAGATTCCGATTATGTCTTTACCCTTAACATATTTTTTAACAATGATATGATCCATAACAAATTCGATGCTATTTTTTTCTCATTTTATTTATATTAATTTTTCTCATTGTATAGCTTTTGAACACTCCTCAAACATCAATTCTATTGTTATTCAATTTCAAAAATATATTTCATATTTTAAGGACCGTCTGGCAGTCAATGCGCGGAAGAGGACCCTAACTGAATTAAATTCTTGCAGCCCCCCCAAAAAAGTTAGCACGCTACGCCTATGATCAGATCTATTGCCAGCAACTAAATAATCACTAGTGGGCGCAGTCCTATCTAAACCAACATGATCCATTTTCCCCGGCAACAGTTTCATCACCGAAAGAATCGAACATGTTGGAATTTAGTTGCCGCAACTGAAAAATCGCCAGTGGGCGCATTACCAAAGGAATCAATGCGTTTCATTTTTGCGATTAAGAAGTTGCTTTGAAATAATCGCCAATGGGCGCCTAGCCTTAAGATTTTGGGTCGAAATTTAGCAATTTACAAATACGGCTCTAGCTGTTATTAATAAATTAAAATTATGCATATAACAATTTCCTTTTATCTTACGTACGCAAGTACCTCCTGGGTGTAATGAACTTAAAGCTAATCGATATATTGAAATATTAAATATATATATATATACACATACATATATACAGATTATATGCAATTACGTGTAGAATTTTAGTAATTTCTCATGAGATTTTCTATAAATGAAGCTATAAATCAAATATACCTAGACTCAAATCTGTAGTTCATTACATTCTTAGCGTTGTGAAAAACTTACGTGACAAATTTCATAGACATCATGGCTTGATTGAGTTATCACAATAGTCCTTTGCATTTGATGAAAAATGAGTTCAGAAAACACTAAGTTTTCAACTTAAAACTAAATTGATAGCTCCTGCTGATCTTTCAATCTCATTTCATTTCTAATGATAATGCAGAAAAGATTTAGAAACTAATTTACTGCCTGTAAAAAAGGAATAAAACTATTTTTGAATTTTCGTCAGAATCTATGCTTTAAAAAGGTAGTCTGATGTGCCTTGCGTTCTTTAAAAAGTTGCATCTGAATGCATTATGTTGCAGTTTAAGCATTTCTTCCAAATACACCTTGGATACTTTAATTTCAATTTTAGAATGCTAAACATTCAGTAGAAGGCATTTTCAATTTCAGTCAAGCTGAACCTTTAATAGAATGACTAAATCAGTAAAATGTTTAAAATCTGCTTTTAAATTGGAATGAAGTTCTAAAAGCTATGCCTTACGAAAACAATTACATGGAATTTCGAAAACAAAGGGAAGTTTGGCACATATGAACTACACTATATTAAGACGTTACCTATTTCGCCAATTGCTGTTTATGTAACATTCCATTTAGGAGGAAAGAAAATATGAAGTAAATTGCAATTTTAGTGTCCAGAATCAGAATTTCACATCATTCCGAATGCTTTAGAATAGCATGCAATTTCTAAAATTCTCCACAGAGTAACTGAAGTATACGAGTATGAAAATTAATATCCGACTTGTCTAAAATCAACACCATGGACGACCCTAATCGTTTAGTATACGAATTTTGTTTCGAAACAACTTTCTTTTGATGGGCTGACGATGTTTTATTTTAATTTCATTGGCAATCTTGGATGCAAGTTAAATGGTAAAATCCCATATATCAAAGTAATAGAATAACTGCATAAAGTATAAAGAAACTGAAATAATTTAATTAACCAGCATGTTATGGCTAAATAGCAAGTAAAGTGTAATACGTATTGCTAAATACACTATACAAATGTCCTTATCCAGCCATCATTTGATGACAACTGGCCAAAATTCGAGATAAAATCCATTTTACAGACCTCAGTGTTACATAAACCAACCAATTCTCAAGTGGTTATATCCATGATGTCTATTAATCGAATCCAAAACACTGTAATAACTCAAATTAATGCAGCGTTGGCCGCTATGTTTCTGCTGTTATGTCGTTTACAGACAGTAGTTCATCAACTGCTCCAAGCTTTACTACAAAGGCGATCGAAATTAGACTCTTTGGAAACCCAATGAGAATTTTTAATATGGAATACAATTATAACTTCGTGAATTGTTGATTAATAAATTGTTGATTAACAAATTGTTAAATGAGGAAACTTTACCATTTATCCTCGTTCTAATAAATGTTCATGACAGAAATGGAAAGACCTTTTATTGGTGAAATCTGGTTCAGAAGAATTTTGACTGTAGGTAATTCATGACATCTCTACCTAAATGGGATCCGTTTTGGAACGATCTCCTCTGAATCCAATGAGCAATCGTTTGGTTAATGCCCCCCCCCCAAAAAAAAGGAAGATTTGAGTTGCGTTCCATTTATTTAAAACAATATACATCTTCATAAAGTTGTCAGTAAACATTTTCCAAATTAGTTTCATCTTGTTCTTTAACACTATCATATCCAGAATTTCGTAAAAAGAATCTAAGACAGCAGGGATATCTATATAGTGTCCGTTCATGCTATCAATAACAATTTAGTTTCTATCATGTCTATGCAGAATTAATCTAAATTTTGGTTTAGGAAAAGTAAACCTTACACTCATGTCAAATCCTTCCCCCCCCCCCCCCAATAAGACTAGTATTTCGTTTTTCTTAAGGATGAAAGATTTTAACTTCAGTCATGAACAATAGAATTTTTGCGCAATAGTGATCATATATTTCAGTTTTAGAATTTTATGCTACATTTTCTTACAACAGAAACAATATTGCACTTTTTAGTTGTACAAAAATGTTTAAAATTGATAGTGAATAAAAATAAATTTAAATCCAATCATAGCTCAATAGAGCAACCAAATACTAAAATGCACTTTAAAA
Organism: Dolomedes plantarius; assembly: GCA_907164885.2. Taxonomy (NCBI): domain Eukaryota; kingdom Metazoa; phylum Arthropoda; class Arachnida; order Araneae; family Dolomedidae; genus Dolomedes; species Dolomedes plantarius. The sequence continues at coordinate 241,495,445 of OU015490.1, forward strand.
CATTTAAAAAAAATTGGAGTTGTTTGAACAGGCTCTTGGCTTTGTCACTTCATTGCAGAATTTTACAATTTTCATTTTTCAAAAGGACGCTTTTCTATGTAGACTATTTCGGTAAAATCTTGTGCCAGTTTATTGTCGAACTTATCTTGAAATTATTTCTGACAAAAATGACTTCTTAAAAATTAGCATTCATTTTATATTGCTTCAAAATTATGCCATATTTCCATTGGTATGCCGAGGTGCTTCGCGGAACGTAGCATCACCAAGTGCAATTCTTGCCATGTACAACGCGAAAACTACACCCACAACAGAAAGCGTTACGGCGCCAAATGCATAAAATTCAAAAGATATGATAAACAAGGCACCGACGATTAGAGCTACAAGTCCATGCAGTACTAATGCGTACTGGAAAAAGAAGTCCCTCGACGTTGCAAAATACATGAGAATTTCATACAATATAGAAATAACAGCGGCAACAAAGAACGCTTTATGTTGCCTGGCAACGCCTAAATAAATAGCAAGTGCTGCCATAGCCGGAAATAGGATGAAGTAGAATATTTCAATTCTTTTTAAAACTGTAAAAGAAATTCTCCTTTCGCCAATCTGCATTTTAATATTGTACAAAGCGAAGTTGTATTGTATATACGAAAAATAGAGTTTTTCTTCCTGGATCCAACGTTATGGCACTCTAATAGTTGTTGCTGTTCTGCAACTACAAGTACAGCTTGTTGTCAGAAACTAGATAAGGCGAACTTGCTAGCTTTTCACTCATAGACCTAAAATCAGAATTGAACAATAGAATGAAGTTCTCCAGTCTAATGTACAAATTAAAAGCAAAGATTTTAATACACTCTAGTATATAAATACTTAAATGCGCTTTAAGTTAAATACTGTAACGGAATTCTATCTATAAATTCTATATGTTTGAAAACTAGAGGAAGTGTTCTAGACAACGATGAAATTTATCCGATTATATCGCTACTAAACGGAGCAATCTACCTGCAGTTTCAGTCTTTTGGTTTTAAGCCATTGGTACTGCCATGTGTTTATGGCCTACACCTCTACTTAAACCATGAATATGGTGCCCCAGATTGATAACATTAGTACATAGTCACATAATGTGTAATATAAAATATATAAACATTTACCTAGATAAATGTAACAATGCAGTAAAAAACGTTAACTATTTTTTTTAATTTCTTGAATTTAAGCTATAACGAGGTATTTAACTACTCTTCCATCAGTCTTGATTGTCAGACTTAAAGTTATTGATCCGTAAAACTAACTTCTCAGCGCGGTGGGCTTACAGAATTGCTACTTCTGTTTAAATTATCTTCCCTCCTGGAAATATGTGGTGTGAATAGAAGTTTTAGAAGCTTAACTACACTCATCTAAAAAAATAAAAACTTAAAATGTTTCCTCCCCGCAAATAAATCACATTAATCAATTATTAAAATTAGAATACTCCTTAAAAAAACTACAGCAATGTTGATTTATAAAGACAAAGTAAGATTTTTCTTACCCTTAAAAACAAACAAGAGTACGACGGAGAAAGTCAGAGGAAATATCATTTACAAGCGTCTTTTATGAGCAAATACAACCAGTTACGGTTACAAATTGAGTTTAGTTTAACAAATTTTCATAATGTAGAAAATGGAGAATATTTAATTAAGGATCTAACGTTCATAATCCAACTTGATCACAATCACTGTGATTGCCTTATCTGTTATAATATAGCAATCTTACTGATTGTGATCGAATTTGAGATACACCGGGTTACATCGTTATGGAACTCAAAGTTTGAATCTCATAAATAAAAAAATATCCTAAAGATGTCTGTCATAGCTTTTCAGTGACCTAGTATTAAACAAAATGAATAAATCAACAATTAATTAAAACATTTGTAAAGTTTCTTTAATGGTTTTAATAACAGAGGTTGTGTGGTTTCGGAAATAGTGACTGATAGAATGTACATACACAGCCACAAAATATGCACAATTTCTCTTTTCTAAGGGCCTGTTCACATAGGAGTCCTTTGCGTTGCGTTAGGGCCTGTTCACATAGGAGTCCGTTGCGTTGCGTTAAGGAAAAGATGACGTTGGAACGAAAATAAACCAATCATAGGCGTTAAAAATTTCTTTGCTAATCGTTTGGAGGCCTATGATTGGTTTATTTTCGTCTCAACGTCATCTTTTCCTTAACGCAACGCAACGGACTCCTATGTGAACAGGCCCTTAAAGAAAAGATGACGTTGAGACGAAAATAAACCAATCATAGGCGTTAAAAATTTCATAGCTAATCGTTTGGAGGCATATGATTGGTTTATTTTCGTCTCAACGTCATCTTTTCCTTAACGCAACGCAACGGACTCCTATGTGAACAGGCCCTTAGACTGTTGTCATATGGCACCTTCTTTTCCGACGTCTGCTGTAGTGTTTGTATCTATATTTATTTGCCGAGATAAAAAAGAAATCAATTTTATCATTAGGATTCTCTTTTGAAAATAAAAATAGTAATTTCTTATGACTAAATATGAGCTGATCATTTTGTTAAAACAAAGTTTTTAATTTGTTTATATGGAAAACGGTCCACAAAATTTGAACGATGTTGAATTATTTCCTGCGATAATGAATACTGTAATTTTTCTTAAAAAATAAACTTAACGTTGAATATAAATACTCCTTGATAATACTCCTAAGGTAAAATCCTACGTGAGAATGCAGGTTGGTCAAAATAGAATGCCTTTTAAAATTGAAGAGTTTGCTGCAAAAAGCAGGTAGATCCATCAGGGAGGAGTTTGGAGTTACATGTACTATCTTGTGGTTAAAAAAAAAAAGATCTTTTGTTTGATGCCAGAAAGAGGTAACTCCAATCATTAGTTCTCGTGTTACTCAATAGATGGATCTACCCGACTCGTTAGTTACCTCCTTTTTCTCTCAAACGACTGAAGTGGTTTGTTCACAGGAAGGTTACACAGCACTTATCAACAGTGGAGTTTTTGGTTCTAATAAACGTAATCTATAGATATAAAACTGTACCGTAACTGACTGACTGACTGACAGATAACGCACAGACCAATCCGCTGGACATAAAGTGCTAAAATTTTGCATGGCGATTCTTCTTATAGTGTAGGGGTGCACTAAGAAAGATTTTTGAAAATTTCTTAGATTTGTTTTAAAATTAAATTTTTAAGCTGTTTTGTAAAATTCTTTAAAGTCTGCATTTAAAATAATAATTTGAGAGTTATAAAATTTATATCAAGAGAAAGATCGTAAAAATTCCTTTCAAATGAAATCTTTTTTCAAATCTTTACCTCCATTTTCTTATTTTTGGTGAATTTTTAAAGATTAATTTTTGGAACTTAACTTATTAAATGCTGATCACGTGCTTTCTTTTCTTTTTGTGATACTTTAAATTAATTTTGCGTCACGTGCATAACAATGAAATGAACTGACAAAAAAAAAATATGAAAATACGGTAAAAGATAAAATTTAATCACTACTATACTAATTGATATGAAAGTTTTTTAAGAATTTAATTCAAATTAGTATGTTTTAGGGATATTAAACATACAAATTAATTGCATACATTGACCGTTGTATTTAATTTGAATGTACTCTATAGCAAAGCACGGGTATTCAGCTAGTACTGTATATTGTTTAACTGCAAAATATAAAGATATAGTGGAACTTGCCCGCAAATACGTCGCTGAAAATGATATGTGGTTTCACCATGGACTACAACCAGACAACGCACCTCATGAGCCAGACCTTACAAATGGGGAACGTGACGATTGAAAAATGTAATTTTCTGTTTGTAAAGCCCAAACATGTGCTGTATTTCAACTGAAGTCTTCTTTAAATAAAAAATATTATGATAAGTAGATTGCATTTTTGCGAAATCTTTTTTCTAGAAGTAGATAGAACATCCATTTGGTGGCAAGAAAAAGATAGCTTCTACAATCACACGGGTCACGTCCTCTAGAAAATATATTTTTGAGTGAAAATACTGTCCTAATATGTAAGAACAATTAAGGAAATTTATCAAAAAGAATATTTTCACACAACTTAGAATTTTGAATTTTTTTTTTTTTTTTTCGGTTTTCCAAAAGCTAGAAAAATTAGAGCTGCCACCTTTCTGCAGCAAGCCCTTCAATGTTAAAAAGAATTGCTGTTTTCGTCTTCTTCCTATTTCAAGCAGTAACAACACTTACCATTTATTTAGCCATTACACGGCAGCATACATTGTTCGGGACAACACAGTGGTTAACGTCAAGAGGTATCACTAAATGGGTTCGGGTTTGAATCCCAATTATGGCATGAACAGTACTGTGCTATCCCCTAGTGTGCTAGGGATTGCGGTCGGTTTACGTGAATGGTTCTCTCATAATGAAGAAACAATGCATAAAATACGCATCTCCATTTATTTCATCATAGAACGGAAAGGCAGCTATTGTTGGGAAGTTAACATAAAATTTATCTAGCAGGACCAATCTGGTTCATCACAATCTTTTTGTATTATTTTCCACATTCTGCTGAATTTTTAGCTTAATTTAGCTTTGTTTAGTTTCATTAGGCAGAACAACCAAACGATTATCTTCTTAGCCCCCTGCATATTTTACCTTTAGGTGTGGTAGCTCCGCCCTAGTGTGTGTATCCCCTTACTCTAAAAAAAAAAAACAATTATCTCCCAGATAGACTTTCAGCAGTGGATAATCTAATCAAGGTACATTTAAGTCACTGCAACTTAATATCATCAGGAAATCCAGTCTTTGGTAGTCAATTTCGATAGCTTTAGAAATTGTTTTTTTGTTTTTGTTTTTGTTTTTGTTTTTCCCAATGCGTAGGCACTTGGGGGGAGAAAAAAGCGTCAAACATTCGCCTATACTACGCCGCAATTTTACTGCCCATTTTATTGTGGGGGCACCATATAGGCGTACAGCATTACCCCCTATGAAGGGACGACACGAACGGAGGCATTTTTTGTAGCGCGACGCCAGGATTCGATCCGACCACCCTCAGCACCGAAAACCAGCGCGCTGTACCACTGGGCCGGCTTTAGAGATTGTGAAGATCTTCCAAAAATAATCATATAATTAATTCTCTCTTTTTTTTGTCTATTTCCATAAAATATTAACTTTGTCTAGCGGTTATTATATTTAGAACTAAATTTGGTGGATCTGTTTTATTTTGGTCAGTTTATGCTATAATAATACTTAAAAATAAAGAATTTCTGTCTGTATTGCTGTGTATTTGCACCTGAATCTTCAGGAGTACATCGTTTCTGTATTATTTCGTAATGTTCAGGTTACAAAAATTTACTTTCAAGTAGTTTACGTATCTTTTTCTCCTATCATTTCGTTCGGCATCATAGAACCATATATATAGCGCATCTTGTCTTGTTTTTTTTTGTCATGCTTCGCGTCGCACAAGACATCTGCACCATTTCTTTCATATTTCAGAGAAAGAAATATTTTTCCTTGTTGTATCATTGTTTCAAAATTTTACATGCTAATACGATTCAGAACACAGTCAACAATCACTTATTACACACGCATTAATATGTAACAAACGTATTAATATGTTACATGTATTAATATGGGGCACCCTTACCTGAATCGAGTAGAGTTGTTATAACAAACCTTAAATGATGCAACTCAAATGAATCATTCACACCCACAGTGGGAAGACATTTTTTTATGGATAGAACTGTGGTCGATGGAGTTTTCAATGGTTATATGTTCTTTCCTTCTTAGCGGCTAAGCCAAAATACATGATGAAAATATTAACTGAATTCAAAAGATAATAAGTGAAGTATTAAAGAAAATTTTTTGTTCATAAAAGACTATCTGAATTTCCCTAGTATTCTCATTTTTTGCTTTTTCTTTTCATCTCCATCTTATCCACAGTGTGTTTTGCAATTTTTTTATTTTGCTATTGGAGAAGACTCTTTACGCATGCCAATCATAGTTCTACTACACTACATATCATGGAAGGGTTAATTTTGTGTTACCTGTTACAATGTGATTCATACTTCTAAAACCTTTTCGGCTTTCATCTATCTCTTATTCTGTCTTGTCGAGTATCAAAATTTCTCCTTCGTTAATTGTCTCATGTCCACGTAATAGCTTTTGAGAGAGTTTACGAGCGTCAGTCTGTCGTACAGAAATTGATGTAGAAGAGGAAACCCATCGCGTTCTAGTGGATACCAGGCCACTGTGATTTGGTTGGGTATGAACATACGTATGATCACACTCAAACAGGTTATGTTGACTAAAAAAGGGGCAGAGGTGGTACAACAGTCTAAGTATAAGACGTTTATTCATTCAGCCAAACTTTTTCTACGCTGATCAGTGTTCATGACTCAGGAGTTAAAATTGTATTTCCACAACGAAGTGTTGGAGACAAGTGTGCTGGTGTTTGTATCCACCCATATAGAGGGCGCTTTGCGTGCAAGAGAAGGAAGTTTTTTTAACGTCCTAGAGTTACGTACTCGACTTGGATCTCTCACCAGATAAAGAGCAAACATGCTGCTCTTGAAATTAATAGTTTCTATTTGTACATAGATGTAAATAAACAAGTAGATATTAAGCTCTCCCACTCTCGATTTTTCTGAACTTGATTACTTGGAATTACCTTTGATTTGGAAATTTTCATCGAACTTTAGTTTCTTGGACATATTGAACTTCGATCGGCTTCAGCTGGAAAGACTCGAAAGGTCTAAGCGACTTTTAACCACCTTATGATTACTGCCTTATGATCCCCCTACACATATTATTTCCCTTAGCCCCAACTATATCTGTATAGACTTGATGTTACTATGGACAGCAACAACAGTCTTTTTCAACCCAAAGCTCTCAGCAAAAGTTCAGACTTTGGGAGATATTGAGGGGTGATAGGCATTTTGGGTGTATTGTATTTAAAGCTTTCATTCATTTTGTTCTAGATGGGGTATTTGTAACTTGCCTCTGTCAACTCACTACTATCTGAGAATAAAAATATAATTGTTTAACTGAAGGAGAACATAAGCAAAACCCATAAGCAAAAATACTTGACGAGTTTTACGATAAAGAATTACTTTATTTTAGAGTTTACGAAAAGAAAGTAAAATGTCCATTTTTCGCATGAAATAAGTGGAATTTAAATTTTGTCACTGTTCAACTTTGTTTAATTAGCTGTCCCTACAATCAAAAAAGCGTAAAAAAAATTACTTTTGAAATTACAAGAAAGTTTTTTTTTTCTATAATCCTGAACATCATCCTGGGAATTTTAACTAAAAAATTTATTTTTCACGATAAAGGTTGGTTGGTTCATAGCTCTACTGTTATTTATTGCTACACGAGGGCTAATTTGACCGGGACCTTCCGCTTAAAGCTGATTTCGAACAGCTACAAACATTCATGGCAATAGTGGGATTCGAACCAACAGACTCTGGTACAGAATGCCAGTGGCCAAACCATTCGGCCATCGTCAAGATTTACGGTAAAAGACAGAGTTTCACGGTCATTGCAACTCTAAATCTGTGACATACAAGAAAGTAAAATGTCCATTTTTCGTACTAAAATAAGTACAATTTAAATTTTGTCATTGTTCAACTTTGTTTTATTAGCTGTCTATACAATCAAAAAATCGTAAAAAAATTTTTGAAATTACAATTAAGTTTTTTTCTAGAATCCTGAGTATCATTCTTGGAATTTAAACTAGAAGATATAGGTTTCACAATTCTCTTCATACAACTGGGTAAATATCTAGGTCATGAGTATTTGTTGTGAAAGATTTACCTAGATACTCTGGAGACTAACGTTTTTATACATTTGCTTCAGTTTAGCAACTGAGTCGAATCCTTGTTTATTTGTATATTTTAAAATTTAGAATTTTTCTTAATCCAATACACGTCTCTAAAACTTACAATTTATTCAATATGCAACTTTTATGTAATATATTCCAACTAGTTGGTACCCGTCAAAATATGACGACTGCATAGTAAATAAATGTACTAATACACAAATTATACTCAACACATCAATGCCAAATGTTCAAAATCATAATATTAAGAATAGAAAAATACGCTTTAAAAATTACTATTGAACCCAATAAAAAGAAATATGGTTACTCAATAGCGCGAAATAAACAATTTCAGCCAGGTTTAATTCTATATCTCACAAACATAATTAAAAACAAAAAAGGCAGAGAGCTAGAGAGATTCCTCGTAATGAAAAAATAACGTATTTATGTAACGTAGCTATGGATTTCGAAGGTCACGCTTCTGCTGAGTGAGTATCTAAAGCCAGATTTAAACATGCCACTGATCATGCGCAGAAAGCATTTTTTAATTGTAAATTATCGCTAATTAACAGAAATTGCGGTTACGAAAACCAAATTTGACACATCCAGTGGCGCCGGAAGGGGGGGGGGCAAGGGAGGGCACTTGCCCCCCCTAGAAAATTGAATTTTTTGTTTCTACCTAGCTAGCGCTCGTAAAATATTAGAATTTTCATTTAAAATCATAAAACCTAACAAAACTGAATACTAAATTGCAACCTCACACTCGTTAAGGCAAGCGCGATAAACGTCATTCCATATACGCAGGAGCGATTAATCGCCAATTTTAGGTACGCAAGCGGTTTAAACGCCAATTCCAGACGTTTGCTTTTGCGATTCAAAAGCAACCCTTACACGATGTTTTTTCATCGCGAAAGGGAATCTTGAATCCGATGCATTTGAAACGCGTACATGTTGACGTTTGATAGGGCATAATATAACATAAAAGTTTACTTTTTATAACCGTATATATGTATCTTTAATAATAAAGGTGTAAAAGTTTTAATCTATTTTACTTTGCCCCCCTCTATATTTGACTCTTCCGGCGCCACTGGACACATCTATAGATTAAAGTCTTTCGTTTAAGACCAACATTGAAGTAAAATGATGTAGTAGTTTTCTCTCACGGACTGGCCAAAGAATCGGCTTATCAATTTCAGTATATAGATACGTCCAATTTTAGATTTGTGTTCAACCTTGAAATGGAGTTGATCTTTTGAGAAACAAACTTAAAACATAGGCGAGTTAAACATACAGAAACAATTTAATAAAAATATTGAATACAAAGTTTTGAAACATATCATGACAAATGAAATCAAACACCACTTTTGATGATTCGAGTGGCTCGACGTTCCGAAACTCTTGAGGCATTTGGAATAAGGATGTTGCCCACTTGGCGTAGAGGATAACCTCTTCGTCTTCCACGCCGTTGGCTTCGGTTCGATTCCGGAGTAAGGCCGTCTGCACACGGAGCAACTCAAAAGAAACTGATAACCGACTCAAATCACAAACCAGTCCGTTATGAGTCGCAACCTATGTAATTGAATGGAGCCACGCACACGGCGCAACTGGTTACAAACCCGTCGGGATATTATCCAAAAAAAAAAAAAATATTCCTTATGATTTTTTTATAAATATATATATATAAATATTTTTTTACATCAATTGTATATATTGATCGTCTCATTTATTATAAACATATATATTTATTTTTTTTTGGCATTAATTGCATACATTTACCGTTGTATTTAATTTGAATGTACTCCGTAGCGAAGCGCGGGATTTCAGCTAGTAGGTCATAAAATGGAAAATATTCATTCAAAATTATTTTAGTACAACCTCTAGGAAACATTAGCGCCCTTTGCGCGTACGTTCTTTCGCGAGTGCTTGGAGCGTACGGGATTCCGCGAAGGGAAAACTTGCAGTACGCTCCAAAGCAGCTTTCCCCTCCTCTCCGACACCTTCACACGTGCACTCAATCGCGCGGGATTGTGGTTTCACGCGGGAAAGAACGTACGTGTAAAGGGTGCTAATATTTAGACTAGGCACACAAAATTTCACAAAAATTCAATGATAATATTTTGAGTTATCTACTTTCGAAGTGAGCAAAAAAGGGTTATATCTCAATTTTGAGAAAAATGCATTTTAAGTTTTACATGTGCTTAGAATTACAAGCTATGTGAAGTAATTTAACGTTGCCAAACAGTTTGCAAAAATGTTCTTACTTTATTTCATTAAAAGTTTACTAAAATTTTATTAAAAAAGGAAATTCTGTTTTTACTAATTGTTAAGAGGTTACTGGTCCTTTAATAAACGGCCACTTCCTGCGATTTAAATCTTCACTTCCGGTTTTCTAGTCATAAAATCTTTAATATCTCGGCATCCAATTAACGTACAGATAAAAAAAACTTTTGTAAAGCTAAATAACTTATCTATCCAATTAAAGAATAAAAAAATTTTAATTTTTGACACAAATTAAACTTTTCAACGTAGTCGGATACCTTAAGTGTTTGAAATGTCAAAATTTTCAAACATTTCTCTTTTTCTAAGTAATTTTGTTTCCCCCATTGGTGAAAACTGTATTATACCGATTTGATGAAAAACTTAATATCTTTTAAAAAAAATTCAAGATATGTATCAATTATATAAATATTTTAAAGATACTTACGTTATAAGCTTAGCAATTGATTTCTTAAAATTTCGAATGAAGTTAGATTTTATATTCAACTATTTCAAACAAAAATTCTACATTAATGAGAAATAGTTTTATAAGCAAATGAAGGAAATTTTCTGATTATTAAACGGGGATAAAAACCCTGCGAGCTAGTGTTTTGTCATTCTCTGATTTCGCACAAACGATTTGGTGGTAAAAAGTGAAGCACAAAAGCCACGAATTACTTTGGTCTTCCCTAGAGATCTTCCTCCACTTTAAGTTTATATTCAATTTTCACATATTAATAACATTTCATAGGAAGAAAATTTTACTTTCGTATTCCGAGACTTTCATGCCCTCTTCATATTTAAGTCGTAATAAACACAGTAAAAATACTTTTTACATGATGTGAACAGAATATTGACTGCATATTTACCGTAAAATATTGACTATAATACGCACGTTTGATTTTGCGCGAAATTTTCGGAAAAAAATTAAAATTCGACTATAATACGCACTCAAAACTTTTCAACATTTTATTTAAAAATTGCACAAATATTTATTAACATAAAATTTGTGATAAAAAGACAAAAACGTCAAATTCGGTAGAAAAAAAAACTTAAATTTTTAATTCAAAACAAACAATACTGTGAAGTTATCAGTCTTAATCACTTTCACTAGAATACAGCTCATCTATTGTTTGTAGTTTATTCAATGTTTAAAACTACGTTTATTTTTTTTTTTTGTACACGAGTATAATACGCACCCTCATTTTTGCGGATTAAAATGTGAAAAAAAGTGCGTATTATACTCAAGATTTTGCGGTAATTGTTTTCTTTTGGCCAAAAATCTGTTCCTTTTCTAAATTCGCCTATTAAGTCATTTTGCAATAAAAATCTTACTAAAAATAGTTAATTAAAAATTTTACGTTCTTCCAGTAGGCTAACTCTGCAAAGTTTATTTAATCGTTTTAAGAGAAGAAGGCGTGCCGTTGTTACTCAGTGCTATGCGTAGGGTAAAACTGCTGGAACCTACAGTTTAGAGCACATTCCTATAGGTCACAAATATACCAATCACGGGACTAACGTAGAGACTGGCTTGAGACCCAGCGCCTTAAGGCAACAGTGGACCTTCAAACCTGACTTCTTTTGTTTTCAATGGATTTGCTTGAAATTTGAATGTGTGAGTAGTGTCAGAGATATGTAAAAGTGATTAAAATTTAAAGATGAAATATTAATAATTTATGAATTAGGAATTATTAATTATATCAAAAATTGGCCTAATTAAAAATGTTCCATGCGCATTTCTTTTGCGTATAATATGGTAATTTTTATTTACAGGATACCTTACAGAACTAACAATGAAACTTATTGCTTATTTTAAGCATTCATTAAAAATATAAACAGAAAAAAATAATAGTGAAAACACCCTTTTTTTAAATCACGCAAAATAACTATAAATCATCTTTTTAAGTACAAAATTTAGAAATTCTGAGCTACGAAGCATAATTATTTTCAATAAGATTTATTTGATATACAGTTAAGTATATAAAACTTAAATTTCAAAGCAATACGATAATTAGAAATGCGCCTGGAGAAGTTTGAATATTCGTATGACGTGAAATTTTTTATTTTGAGAAGAACACATTTAAAGTTATTGCTATTAATAACCACATAATATCTTAATTAAATACAAATGCCTATAACTAGGAAAGTAATCACAGAAATGAAAAATTCTTTTTGCAACACATTCCTACTCGTCCGTATTTTCACAATTCAATAAAATAAAAAAATGGAATTTTTGGACAAATTTCACAATTTTGAAAATCCACTGTCCCCTTAAGCACTCATCTACGATTCATCCAACCAAGGGGCAGATAGTTTTTGAAAGAGGGATTATCCAAAGACGAATTTGCAAGAGATATGCAAGTTTCACAAAACTAAATGAAATGGTGAAATTATGATGCATTTTAAAAGACTAACTTCAAAATAAAGCGAACCCATCCTCTAAATGTTAGTAAGTATCCGCTATTAAAATTGAGTCTATTCGTGTGTCAAAAGGTTCAAAGAACAAACTAATAAATACTTGGCGTATCTTTTACTTTCAATATATTTATGCGTAAATTCGATTAAAATAAATAAGAACACAATTTAAGATGCAGAATACTAGAATCACTAGTCATAAACGAACCATTATGGCATGTTAGTCGCACATAAAATGCAAAATCACCAAATTGCGTAGATAAATCTCAAGTCTATTTTTCCAGTTACATCTTCTACGCAAGTTGTTTTATTTTCATTGTCTAATGTCTCATCTTGAGGTTCCTGTGCACAATTACCATCATCTTGAGGTTCCTGTACACAATTACTATCATCTTGAGGTTCCTGTACACAATTACTAGGAAATTTTAAGCTATGTTCGACTTCACTTTTCGTAGAAAGTGGCTCTTGTACTTCCATAGTTCCTGCATTGTTTCTCTCTAGTACTGAGCCACTTAAAAGCCTTCTCATGCGATTCTTTTTTGCGGCTGACTTTTCTATTTCGTTCTTTATTTGCAGAAAAAAGTTCCCCAGAAATACAGAACAAATTCCTGTTGACCAAAGATCTGGAAACATAGAGCAATAGAATCCTAAAAATATAGTATATGATATGATATGAACGCCTATTGAAACTATTTTATTCACTTTCTGAATGTCCGAAAAAACACACTTGATCGTAAAAATCGTTGATGCGACACCAAGTGAAATAAGTATTGAAGCTTTTACTGGGTCGAACATCGTTTGATGCAGCCCTATTAGCAAAAGAACAGCAGAAAATGTACAAAATGCAACTCTGGTGATCATTTTATACAGCAAACACAACCAATGTGGTGTTACCAAATTTAGAATACTCATTATACTTTCAGCTATCTTTTGCATAGCAAGTTTTGCTTTAAATATGCATAGTTGAATTAAATTTTTCATAGCAATGTAGCTTTCATACCTGACAAAATAGGTGTACAATGGAAATAAGAGACTAAAAATAATCCATGGAGAATATACTTGAACATTGTTCATGTTAAATGCCTCGGTCCAGCCATCAGCTATATAACTAAGATTCTTAAAAAAAGACTCCATGTTCAAGCTCGCAAACAAGATTAAGATATCAATTGCCAGGTTTTCGGTTGATGAATCTTGTTCTGCAAAGGAAAAAGTAATTAGATCTTAGTTTTTATCCAAAGAAGAACATTAATAACTTAATTATTGCTTGGCTTAAATATTGTAAACAAATAATGAAGCATGCAACAACTAAATCAGGAAATTTGCTTTATAACTGAATCGTTAGGCTTTAGCTGTGTAGTATGAATATGTTTGAGAATCATTAAAAGCTGAAATAAGGGTTACTATTTTGCACATTCAGCCAAATACTTTAGAGTACATAATGAAAATTGTGTTCAATGTTCAAATATTAAAACTGAATTGTTCGTTAAAAAAGCCATTCATTACACATGCTAAAAATTTTCACAAGCTCCGTCAAATTCAGTGACATGCAAAGATTATCGTAGTTAGAAGGATATATCTCCTGAGTTTTAAAGAAATCATACATTGGACAAACTAGATACAAGACAGTTTGATTCTTTTCCTATATCCAACCATTTATTTTCAAATAAACTTTGTATCAAATTTTACTTTTCAAAGATTAATTTTTTAGATACTTCACAAGTACATAATTTTTCAATAAGTATACATTTATTATTTATGCATATACCATACTTTCCCCAAGCGAAATAATTTGATGACTTTTTAGAGAAGTCTGCAAATACTTCAAATGCGACAATCGCGAAAGTCATAGATTCGGTAGTTCAAGGCTTTCCTAGAATAACCTCTACAAAAGCATTGCTTTATGTTTTTGAAAGTAAATAGAAACGTCAAATAAGTCGACAATATAGCATAAAATAATTGTCTATGAAGAAATATAGTTTAATTGTACATTACTCACCTAAAACCTCTCAAGAGCGAAACAATTAAAAATTACGAACGTGTACTACTGAAGAAAAACTGTGTGATATTCATAACCTACCATAGGAACATATGATTAACTGTGTTACCTAGGTCATAGCCTATACAAATGAGAGTTTTTAATAAATGATAAGCTACGTTGCCAGCTTTATTTGAACTGTTTAAAAGAGATAATCTAATTTTCAAAGTTTGGAGCAGGCACATGGCAATAAGAATTTAGTAACTCAAAAATTGTACCAAAAAAATTATCTTTTATGTTAAATACTGCCATGGCACGTATGATGTCTCACGAAAAGAAAGATTTCCAGATTAATATGTGACTTTATTTATATTCTTATTTGTAAAAAAAAAAGTTCTTAACTGCCGACAAGTAATGTGTTATATGACTGGAAACACTACTCATAAGAAATACGTGGACATATAAGATTTGTTAAATTTCACAGATAGAGCATATTATTTGTACGTCAGAGGTAATATAACAAATTGTACACTAACATGCCGAAAAGTCACCTTACTAGAACATCATTTCCATTTGTTAGCTTATGGATGACGTCACATTGATACTTAAAGTTCCTAGGTACTCGGGCTGATGCATCCAGTGCCATTCTTGCTCGTAACTTTTAATTGTTTGTCCTGTTCTTTGTCCGCTCAGTCTCTTTCACCCCCCCCCCCGTTTTACCTTTTTTTCTTGCTTTTGATAACGTCCCTAGGAGCTGACGACATTATTACACCTCAGTCCGGTGCACATATGAATACAAGGAAATAGAGACACAAATCACAGAAGAATTTTTATTAACAAACGATGACACCGGCGATGGACGATGGATTGCAGCTCCCCTTTCTTGACGAGGCTCCTTTTGCAGGACGAAGACTGACCGGTTCCCCAGAATACAACCAAGTCTTATGCGGGAATCGAACCCGTGTCCCCGGCGTGGCAGGCTGATGCCTTGACCATTTAGCCATTGGGCGACTGTGTGTTTTACCTTTACTTGTACCATCGAAGCTTTTGTTTTCCCCACTTTCTATTTTCCTTTCTACTTTCGTTTTTTTACTGATCACTGAAGTTTTATGCATTGCTATATCATCCTACAGTGGAGGGCCCGGCCCATGTACTGTAGTTACCACTACTCTTCCTGAAGCTCCTGAAGGCTGATGCATCGGGCATTTTGTTGTCCACTGTCGTCAACTGAAGGGACCATTTTGATCTGGTGTATATAGAAGCATTCCTTTGGGTCTTTTCTTAAATTACCTCATTTGGTGAAAATTTATACATTGAATTGGGTTTTTACAGCTCACTGCCACTGGAAATTTTAATCTATATACTTCTCTCCATCCTCAAATGGAAAATATATCTCCAGAAAAGTTCATAACGCATAAATTGTTCACTAACAGAACTTTCCCTCTAAATTAAACATTTGCATGTGTCATTGCAACGTATTAGCTTAGAAAGGCAGATTATAGAAGTTGTAAATTAGCCACATCGATAATTTGTAAACTGGTTTTGAAACAGCAACAAAGCTATTATATGTGTTTTGGCATGCACTGGAAGCGAAATGAAAGCTCATGATTCAGCCTAGATATTTTTGAGCTGTATTGATTCTAATCTTTCCTCTCGGAACGATTGTAATCAAGTCCAAAACATCCTGATTCCGAAATGGTCACGAAATGGGGATTAAAAAGCTTCTGAAAATCGTGAAGTATACATTCTTTGTAGTGAGCTGAGCCACTTAAAATTTCAATCTACGTAAGTTCTTTCAGTCTAAAGCTTATGTTGAACGTTTTTTTTTTTTTACCATACAAAATGCAGAGACTCCTGAGAATAACCGAATGGCTAGAGCAGTGGTATTCGACTCTAGAATCTATGGGTTCAAGTCTCACTATAGACATGAATATTTGTCGTCATTCGGAATTAGCTTTGAACTGTAAATATCGGTCTAATTAATCCTCTTGGGGTAAAATATCATCGAAGAGCTCTAAGACCATAGCATTATGGAGTCAATCATAATGCACAGACAACACTTTCGCTCTGCATTTTCATGTGTTTCTGTCAGTGGAAAAGTCACTACTTTTTCGGGAAAATTGGTAAACGCGCCAAAACAATTAAGAGAATATGAAATTAAATATAAAATTTTATTGTCACTAGTGACACATGGCATAAAATTCTGGGAGACTAAGTGTTGAGAACTTCTTACTCTGGTTAGTAGACTCATTTTCACAAGTTACTTTTGAGACTGAAGATAAATTGAACATGTAACCAATTGCACATCTACGGTAACTTCAGCTTAACTTTTTTTTTTCAACAGCAACAAATGCTTTAGTGTCTTACTCTCATTTGAATTTAATAACTCTGAAAAAAGATAAATGATCATAAACAAGTGCTTATACACAAAATCTATGCTACTGCTATAAAAGTAGGCAAGACATCGAATGGCTATTATAAAAAATTCCAATCAATATTCAAATTTTGAATAGTTTAAATATGCTCACAGTTTTATTACTAAACCCTTAATACTTGGGCAATATATCCGCATATTTTTCCACCAGCACATTAACTATACACATAATTTCCTCAAAAAATGAACATTACTATTTAAGAGAGAAAACGGAAATTTAATATTTATTCTTTAAGTTTGACGAAATGTATCCAAATTAAACTTATAATAAGGATGTGATATCGTTTAGAACAAATTAAGGGATGAGGTACGGACTTTTTTTTTCTTATCACAAATATAATTCGACCGTTTCCTATTATCACTCAAGAACGTTGGGCATCGAACACACCACTCAATCTTTGCTTTTCCTGTTGATGACTGACAGAGTTAGCTGAAATTGCAAAATAATTTTCCTGATCGCTCTGAATGTGGATCGCATGGACGTTTGAGTATTGATACAATGGTACTGTCATATCTCACCTCAAGAAGAATAATGTCGCAACTCAAAACAAGTTGTTTTTCAAAAAATGGGAAAACAAAGTTGCAATTTGCTTTTGTTTGTATATAAAGAATACGCAAAATGTTGAACTGTTATCTGCCCAGCATTTGATTAGATTACAGGCATGGGTTTCTAATAATAATAACAATATCTTAAGAGTACAAAAAGTATATTAAACTCAAAAACAGTTGATTTTCGAGTTGTGATATTGTTCTTTTAGGGATGCGATATAATCATATTCAAAACGAGTTACCGACAAGTATTTTGACCATGCCAACACAAATGCAAACCTTACGCACTATTGCAGAGGAAACTTTCTCAAAATCTGTCAAGATATTTGACATTTCTGACATCTGCAAATTCATTTCATCAGGCATGCCTTACATTGGTCCTATAGAGCAAAATGATTTCTCGACGCGCTGAATTACAGTGAACCACGGAATGTATTCAATCCTGTCACTTACTCAATATCTGATTTTTGCTTACAACTGTTAGAATACAGCTGTTTTAGCATGAATTTTATTCAGCTGCAAACGTTACGCACATTGGGTTAAGAGACGCAGAAGAGATTTGATTTTAGACAAATGATTGAAGATTTTAGATTATTAAGAAGATAAGGTGATGGGTTTGAGGAGTACCTAGCGCGACGGAACGGGCCCCACTTTAACCTCCAATAGAAATTGAAAGAATCGGAAATGAAAATTTCGAAGCTAAAATTAGCTGAGCCAAAAACATTAATTTTGAGGCGAACGGCAGGTTTCGCGAGCAAGTCGCTCAGAATGCCTTCGCAGGAGATAATCCCCCCTTCAGAGCTGGGGGAAACCCATCGTAATGCTATCAGCTCAAGTTCTAACTGCTGTACCTTAACTTACCTAAGAGAAGTATAATTTTCGAGATGCAGAGAGTTCGTAGAATGTCGGCATATAAACGGGAGACGGGGGGATATCAGAGACATCAGTAAACAAAATAGAAGGTGAAATAGGAAAGGATAAATTTCAAATTATTAGTTTTGAGCATAGGCGTACTTGAAAATACATTAAAACGTTAATAGAAATTCAGTTAAAATCGGAAAATTGTAGAAAACTTTAAAGAAAGTTGGTTTTCTTTTCGCTTTTTCAAACTATGAAATTGAAGATTCCGATTATGTCTTCAGCCTTAACAGTTTTTTTTAACAATGATATGATCCTTAGAATAAATTCGATGCTATATATTTTTTCTCATTTTGTTTATATATATATATATATATATATATATATATATATATATATATATATATATATCTTATTGCATAACTTTTGAATACTACTCAAACATCATTTCAATTGTTATTTAATTTTTAAAAAATCATAGTATTTCATATTTTAAGGACAGTCCGGCAGTCAATACGCGGAGAAGGGCCCTAACTGAATTCAGTTAGTGCCCCCCCCCCCAAAAAAAAAAAAAAAAAAACTTAGAAGCATGCTACGCCTTGGTTTTGAGTAACAGATTTCTACATTTGATGTAATTTTAACCATTCAAGCGAGGTCAAAATTGTTCCACTTTTTCTGATAGTTTCGGTAGATCACCCTATTACCACGTCACATGTTTTTTTTTTAAGTATCTCAATAGGCCAGAAACCATTTTCCCGTCGAAAAAAATTATATATTTGGATAGAGGGAGATGCTATTTCCTCAACTACGTTTATAATATTGCTTCTAGGAAATGTTTTACCTGTTCATTACCAGCATTTTTGTTAAACGCGATAGTCGCATTTCCCACAAGTTGTAAGTTAATGTATAAAAACGGTTCCTTTCTCTCCACTCTTTTTTTCCTTTGTTATTGAATTATTTGACAGGTGATTTTGAACAGAAAAATATATAAAATCACTCGCAGCCAGAGATTTAAAAATACTGTGATAATTAAAAATTTACTGCACGAACTGACCATGTATTTCTTATCGAAATCCATGTCAAAGTTTTGCTTACAACAGGATCTAACCTGAAAAAAAAAGGATTTATAATAGTAGCCATAGAATTTGATTTCCAGAACTTATTTCATTAGACTTTTTTTTACAGCCAAATAAAGAAAATTTCAGGCTTATTTTAAAAATTGAAAAAAAATTCCCCTTGATAATTTTACTTGTTTATTTCTAGTCTCTCATATTATAAATCTTAGTTTTCCTTGTATTTTGTTTATCTACAATAACTGTTATAGAGAATAATGCATTTGCAAACTACATTATTAAACATGTCATGAAAGCTTCCAATCTTGTTTGGAGCTCTTAAAATTAAATTATAAATCCGCTGACCTTTTATTGAAGATCATATTCTTTTAAGTAATACGAAGAATTGTCAATAACACTAAAAAAATAAATTAAGATTTATTGTAAAAATTACTTTACACAATGTTTTAACACCACTTATAGCAGACATTTCACTAAAAATTCAATTTCCTTTCTTTACAAGTACAACGTTAACTGGAAATAAAAGAAAAACACGTAAATACATCAATAATATTAAAACTGCCTAGATTTGGAGTAAAGTCTTGTAAAGGAGCAATGCTGACTTGTAAAGCTTCAAAGAGATCATTTTTGAAGGCATAGCAACATATACCCAAGCTTGACGCAAGGAATAGAGTGCCTGTACACATGCAGAAAGGATCCATGCCGTTGCTTCCAAATTTATCAGATATCACGAAGAACAGCATGCCTGTCACCAGTAGAAAGAGTGATATGATCATCGACATGGGATCAAGCTTCATTGCTCGGTCTGTTTGGAAGAAAGAAATAAAATGCACAAGTAATAAATTTTCTATATATTATTTATAATAGGCAATGAAGTTAAGGTAAAATGTATATAGCCCATATATATATATATATATATATATATATATATATATATATATATATATATATATATATACAGTAACCACCGCTTATAGTGATCAGTGGTTATAAGAATCAACCGTTTATAAGAATCAATATCGCAAAAACAAAAACAAATGTATTATTTCCATGTTAAAATTTCCGCTTTAAAGAATCAATCCACCGGTTATAAGAATCAGTTTGCAATCTTCGCCTTCCTTTCATTTTTCCAAAAAATGTCACTTGAACTCTCAAAAGGTACGAAATTCTTTCTTAAGTTTTTGAAAAGAAAGATTGATAAAACTTTGGGGTGGAAAACAGTGGTAAAATACATTCCTTTAGACATAACATAAGAGTTTCTCCTTATACGTTTTTGCTAAACACTGTCTTATTAGCTTTACCCAGGGGCATCTAACCCGCCCGGGTCCGATTTCACTTTTCTCCAGACAGGCACTCCTTTTTTCCCACCACTTACTTCCTGGTTGCGGATTTCTGGACCTTGAAACACATAAATCTTCCGCGAAGTGTCCACCATCACTTACGCAAACGGGACAGTGGATTCAGCACTTCAAACCGTGAAACGTAAATGGATCCATTTTGCTGAATCAGATGAACCAGATGCTGAGTCAAATCGTGGTTTGATTCAGTATCAAACCGTGAAACGTAAGCTATAAAGTGAATCTTCGTCTGAGACTGTAATAAGCATACGTCTATAGTATTCACTTTAGTTTTCTAACAAAATTGCCAGTTAGTGTTAGTTAACTTTTTGATAGTCTAATTCAAATATGATAAAAACAAGGAAAACTCTTAGTGTTTCTGAAAAACAGAACTTGTTAATTAGATATGATGCTCTTCCAAAGTGTAGTCAAAGAGAAGCTGCCTCTTGTTGATTTTATAATCATGTGTTGTTACTTATAGTTCTAGAAATTGAGTTTTTTAAAATTATAAAAAATAATTTTAATAAATGATAAATAACGTAAATTAAAGAGTATTTAATGGTAAATTATGTATATATGTGCCTGTGTGTTTATATATATGTACAAGTATATATTTGTGTATGTGTGCCTGTCCAAAGGAAAGTTTCGGTTATAAGAATCAACCGCTTATAAGAATCAAAAACAGTAATAACAAACGTGATTCTTATAAGCGGAAATCACTGTATATATATTTATATTAACAACCAAAGAACGTTTCATTCAACAAAATGATATATTAAGTGACCTCTGGGTTTACTGCTAAACTGAGGTCCAAATAGGCTATTCGGCTTGTTGCAAATATTACTTCTCGTATTGATATCTGGGTGGCGCACTCCTTCACGAGATATCTACGCTTATGCCGCATTTAAACATTCGCGATCGTGCTGCCTGCAAGACATTCGCGAGACATTAGTCCCGCTCCTGTATCGACGCGAATGACCGTTCTCACATTCACTGCTAAATTGTATAACCTTATAATATATTATAGCCTCGTATGTTCCAAGACGTTGCATTAGTTTAATCTTCTGGAAAACATGCAAACACAATTTAGGCGACGAACGAAAAAATGCTTAATGAATAAACGTGAAAAATATGATAATCCTCGTTCGTTTAATTTTAAGTAGAAAGAGAGGTTTATTAAGAAACTCATGTACATTCAGTCATTTTTCACAGTAACGTCAATACTCCAAATAACGAAATTTTGAGGGTTTAACTTTAGAACAGGCCTGTCAAAACCGTGGTCCTGGACAACTAGTATTGTGACCCCACAAGATCCTATATTCTACATGACTATCTTTCCATAGAAAAATATTTTTAGCTTCACAATGGCGCTTTATGCATGTCATCGCTGTTTGGCGCTATTTTCATTTGCGAATAACTATTTTTAAAAGATGAGGCATGCGAAGAGTAAAATAAGATGAAAATTTTCGGATGAGCATCTTTAGCATCTACTTGAAACACTTCCAACCACTTGAAGAATCGTACCAGTTCCAATAGTTTCACAAAAACAAGATCAAATATCCCACTAATTTTATGTTGCCTTCATATTTTTTAAATGTCATTATAAAAAAGTAAAATTAAATTAAAAGAAGCTTTGATATTTATATACATTAAGGTATACGTGCACCTTTGGGGGCAATATTTTGAAATTTTTGAATTTTGTCTAATTTTTTATAATGACATGCCAGTTAAAACTTGGGAAAATGTATAAAAAATTAGCTGTTACATTAAAGTATATTTTTCAGGGGGCAAAAGGGAAAAATGGATGAAAATTTGGTATTTTCACAAAATATAACTCAAAAATAAATACAGGGTGTCCCCGAGCTCAAGGCATCCAAAAGTTATGATTCCTTTTTACGGAACTACCCATTAAAATTTTTAAAATATGTTTAAATAGAAAGAACATCTCACGAAGTTTTAATATCAATCATAGGTTTCTATCATAGATTTCGATGTGTGACCTTTTCTAGCACGACTAACGTCTAAATGGTAATCCAGTTCTCTCCAACTGTTTCGTAGCATATCAGGCGTTATTACACTTTTTTTGCTGGGGTATTCATTAAATTCGTTGTGTACACACAAAAAAAGTTGAGAGTGAGTTGAAGAATCGTGCCATTCAAGCAATTCGTGTAAAAACGCCCCATATGCTACGAAACACTTTGAGAGAACTGGATTACAATTTAGACGTTATTCGTGCTCCAAAAAGGTGCACACATCGAAATCTGTGATACTATGATCGAAGTCTGATTGAAATTGAAACTTGGTGAGATGTTCTTTCTATTTAAATATTTTTTTAAAGTCTAATGGGTTGTTCCGCAAAAATAAGTCATGACTTTTGGATACCTTTTGCCCGGATACCCTGTATATTACCCTTTTATAAATTAGAGAACGAAGATAACTTTCCCAAGATAAACAGAGTATAATCCTTAGAATACTCTAATATCTCAGTTTCTGTAGCAGTTAAAGTACTGATGTACAGATAAATCACTTAAAATTCACTGTCACTTGCAATCCATACCTATGTAAACAAAAGAACTGATCTACAATCATGAGCATAGCCTATTCCCTTTATAAACATTTATAGATAAAGTATGCAAATTTTTAAGGCCTTTTAAGAGTCGCTTTTTGTTATAGGAAGTTTTTGCATACAGAGAAACGATGAAAAAATTAATTTTGAGAAAACGCTAAAAATTACTTTGTAACACGTTTCTTACTTTAAAAATAATTATTTTTGGTACTAAAATCCACCAGTTTTATAAATTTAAACAAAATAGAAAGATAAAAGATTAGGCTAATGTTATTGCAAAAAAAATAAAAGAAAAAAATAGATATTTTGACCGAAAATTCCATTTTAAAGAGGTGTATGGATACCTAAAGTGTCTTACATATTTTATTTGCGGTCCCGATACAATTCCTTTTCCCTCAATGAGCCCCAGACAATCCAAAAGGTTAGACACCCATGCTTTAGATATATTTAAACTTTTTGTGTGTTGAGGGGGGGGGGGGGTAGGATTTATCATTTGTAACCTCACCTTCGTAGTACCACTGCTTCTCTTTTATTTATATATTTATAGAGGAGAAGGTGGGATTATGGACCCCCTTTTGTTTTTGGCTCACTGTGGTCATACCAAAGACTGATTTTCATATTTTGGGGCTCTTACCTCTTCCATAACTCATCATATAAACATACTTAAGTGGATTTGCCTTTAAATCAAATTTTAAGATGTATACATTCACATAAGTGAAAAAAGTCAAAACTTGCAAGTGATCCAAAGTGGAGGGTAATATGGACCCCCACCTTTTTTCCAAAAAACTCATTTATCTATTTATTAAACAGCGAGAAACAAAAGAGAAAAGTTTTCAAATGAAAAAGGAGAAAGATGATAATATATTATTAAACAGCTGGATCATGAAATATTATCTACATTAAAAAAACTTCAATTTTGGCGACAAAACTCACAAATATAAGACTCATCTTCGGCTCCGTTGCAAACAGAATGAGTCCAGTGTAGGCTCATCACACAACGAATCCAAAGTTCTCATGTGTTATCTTTGAATGCACCTTCACAGAAGATACGCGATGCTTCTTGCTGGTCTGGGCCATCTCTGTAAACATATGGGTTTGTATCCACCCAGAGGGTTGAACTCTTCCAATTGCTCCGGATGGGACTCCATTCATAAGATGATCCGTTAAGATTTTACGAGGAAATATCATCATTGGGGAAAATATGTTCCCCCGGGACTCGTGCAGCAAACCATAGTTACCAAAGAACCACGTTCAGCTGTAGTCAGAGCTCTCACCTGACGTTTTCTCTTCAACCCAATGACTTTGGAAACTTTTGACCTGACCACACTTAAACCAGTCTCATCTACATTGAAGATTGCGGAAATGATTCCCGGGACACAAGCCTTCCAGCAAATAGAAATAACCCAGCCACCTGCTTACGTGTGAATCCTTCTGCACTTGCATATGACGTCCCTGTACGTTTTCTGATCGAAATATGTCTGACGAGTGAGAAATCGGTTTAGCCAGTCTCTCCCTGCTTCATTTGTGAAAGTGTGGGAGATATTATTGCGTACAGCCAACTGGAACGCCAATTTCCTCACATCTTGACGAGTGAGACCGTGAAATACTGACTCCATCTCTAGTAAATAGGCCTCTAACTCTTTTTCAGTGTAATCTGGTAAAACAGGCTTCCTCCCTAGTTTTTGTGCCACTTGATGGCCGAATGGCTAGGGCTGTAGTTCCGACATAGTACCCACATTTCGTTACGAAGTGTAGTACCCACGGTGTAGTGTAGTACCCACAGTGTAGTACCCACAGTGAGTTACGAAGTGTAGTACCCACCTTTCGGTACGAAGTGTAGTACCCACATTTCGTTCCGATACTGTGGGTTCGAGTCCCACTGATGGCATGGATGTTTGTAGCCGTTCGGAATCGGCTTTAAACTGTATGTCCCGGTCTAATTAGCCCTCGTATAACAAAAGTTGACCGTAGCGCTCCAAACCAAAACCAAACCCTAGTTTTTGTATAACCAAATCTGCTTCTGGCTTATCCACCTGTGAAGCCAATAATCTCAAAGTTATTCTTGATACACCAAACACTCTGGCAGCCTCCTTTAGTCCCATTTCTCCTCATCTTAGTTTCTGGATAACCTCAACCATCTTCACTCTATCCCAAATTCTGCGCACTACAGCGTCCTTGCTAGCGGGAGATTTCTTCTCAACTTTATTTCTTAGCTTCCAGAATAACCGAAAAGGATTACAAAACATGAAAATAAAATGGTATCACAATGAAATCATCTGTGGAATCGCATTTTCTTACGGAAACATTATTACATCATCGAAACCGGTTTTTGATAATATGGACCCGGGTCCATAATACCAGCACCCATGGGGTCCATATTTCAAACATCGCCATCTTTGAAACAAACTCGTATTTCACATTATGAATTACATCGAATTTAATTTCGAACTAGCTCAAAAGGAAATTCATGTCGTGTAGAATAAGGCGCAGGAATCAGTTTTTACAAAACATAGCAGAAGATATAAAATATTCACTTTTACTTTCCTCAGAAAAAGTTTGAAAACTCGAAAAACAAACAATTGGCCACAGATCGACATTCGCGAGTGAACTGGGGTCAATGACCTTGACTATCCATTGCAGCTACCTAGGGACTCTAGATCACAGCTATAATTAGTGGCTGCACCTGCGCATAGGGCAGATATTGAGGAGGTCCATAATAAATGCAGGGTCCATAATCCTATCTTATCTATTCATATATATATATATATATATATATATATATATATATATATATAAAATAATAAAAAAACCTGGAACAAAATCTGTTTGTGCAAAATTCTACACATAGCTCGTTACAGGAAAAATATTTTTTCATAACTACATTCTACACACAATATATTGCAAAGGTATTTTTATATAGAGGGGAAGGGAAAGGAATTTCACGTGCCCACAGTTTTGTTACTAAAAGTCACGAAACTTTCCGTACATTAATGAAAATATAAATGCACAGACTGGATTTTGTTTGAGGGGGGGAAAGGGGTATTTTGCCCCAAATCCTTCCTCGTCGCATCCCTGAGCTAATGCACATATTAAATATAAATATTTTACTTTATTTTTATCCCCGAAAAGCTATAACAGTAAACGCTTGAAAAAATGAAAATAAAATATCTTTAAGAAAAGTTAAAGAGGACTATCTGGTAAATAAATGACATTCGGAATCATTAGGTAATACTCATTTAGTTCTAAACATCTAACACTTTTCGTAAGCAATCCTCCTCGTGACGCAACTTAAAACATTTAGCTCTGGAAACATTGGAATGTACCACATACTATTGCAAATGTCTATACAGATTTTAAAGCTAGGAAGAGCTGTCAACAGAACGATCGTTAAGTACGTACGATATATGAACGTTGACAAACTTTTCCATCCGATAAAAAACTGCGGCAGTAATAAAGAATATAAAAATATAAATCTGTTGCTCTGAGGCTAAAATAATTTGAATCAGTTTCCCAAATTTCATTTAAAAGAAAGCATTCTGCAAATCAACATTCAGTTTCACTTTTAAAAATCACTAAATAAAGCTATCACTGTTAGTAAATCAAATCAGAAACTCGAGCATTTTTTTTTCCTTTGCACCTTACCTTCGACACAGCGTTTCATCTTTACGCGTTTTCAAAATGAAGAATTGTCTAATGTTAAGTAATTTAGTCTTTTATGGGATCTAGCTTACTTAAAAATTAAAATTCATTCAAAACCTGTTATCAAGCAAACCAATGAAGTCGTATTGTAGCACAGAATTTAAGGTCCAACTCCGTTGATTGAAAAGTACAATTGCGCAGGGTACTTGATCAGAGCACTTGGCTAGGCAGAGCATAAGAAAGTCAAGCTCTATAATCTCTTCCAACCAATTAAATTGAGTTGCAACAATGACGTAGAAATAACACTGACGTTGAAATTGACATAAAACACTATAGAGGCACCAGGGAGCAAGAGCTCCTTATCCTCAGTATCAAGGTTAGTAAGTGACATAAAATTAACCGCTCTCAAGTTTACAAATAGTGTTGACAATGATTGAGGGAGAAAGAATAATTTAATTAGTTGAAAAATCAACTAATTAAGTAGAACGAATACGAGTAACCAATGTGGCATGGCTAACTTAAATGATAATGGAGCAATTAAACAAGGGGTGAAACAAGATATTATATAAATAAATAATAATAGTAATAATAATAACAAAGTAAAAAAAAATTTGGAATATGATTGGGATAAAAAAAAACAAGTCAGTGGAAGTTACACGTAAGGGCGGTAGGTCCGAAGTCCGTAAGGTGCGAGTAGCGAAATCAAAGAGGAAAGCAAGGAGGATTGGAATTTCGGGAATAGGTTATCAATCCCCTTCTCCAGCAAACAGCTGGTCCAAGGGGGAATCACATGGTAGAAAGAGGAACGATCGAAAAAGAAAGACAGGTCAGAAACCAGAAGTAGCCGGGCTATTGTAATTTTGAATTTTTATAAGGAAAGGAATTACCGAACAGGAACAAGGCCGGGGTTCATAACCAAAGTAGCCTTCGGGCGCCTAAAGCACTCCCTAAGATCATAATCAAGGAGGTTAGCAAGTTCTTCGTTATTAATTGAGTATATCCTATTGTAAAAGTTCATAGCCAGATCTTTAATATGATGCCGAATTGGTTCGATAGCCAGATCCCTATGAATAAAAGCGTTACGTAGGTACCACGGCGCCTCCCTGATACCACGAAGAGTTTTGTTTTTTATAGTTTGCAGACTCTGGATATGAGTGTCAGCTGCTGAGCCCCAAACCGGAACAGCATACAACAGAATTGGGCGAAGCACGGTCTTATACAATAAAAGTTTATTATCAATACTCATTTGGTTCTGATACAAGAGGTGTGCGATATCCCTACGTGCCATAAAGAACTTTCTAATAATGTATTCTATATTTTTTCTCCAGGTTAGCCTGCTGTCCATGTAAACTCCAAGGTATTTCCCCTCTCTCTCAAAGTGTACCAGATGACCACATACTGTGACCGGCGGAGGTGGAATCCTGTTATAGCTAAAAAATATGGCTTTCGTTTTAGCAGGATTTAGTTTAATTCTCCACCGTTAGAACCAACGTTCAAGAATGTCAACATGCCTTTGGAGTTGCTTGTGCATATTTAGTATTGCGATGCTTCGCTAAGATTGCCGTGTCATCCGCAAACGTGGCTAGTGTAGTGTGTGGAGAATGTGGGATATCATTAATAAATATATTAAATAAAACAGGTCCTAACTTGGAGCCCTGAGGAACTTCAGCATTAATGTTACGAAGTGAGGAAATTGATTGTGTGTGGCGAACTTTAAAGGTTCTGTTAAGCAGATAAGAGCGAAATAGGTGAATAATAGCAGATGGCAACTTAAGTTTAATTAGTTTATAAATTAGTGCGCTATGACATACGCGGTCGAACGCTTTTTCTATGTCGAAGAGAATTGCGCCAGTCTGCATCTGATTCTGGAATCCATCATGGATATATTCCGTTACTCGGTGTAGCTGATGCGTAGTGGAATGTTATGCTCTAAAGCCAAATTGCGTATTAATAATGACATTGTTATCATCCAAGAACTTAACTCTTTAACACAGTATATGTTCAATATGTTCATACTTAACTCTTTTACACAGTATATGTTCAACCAGCTTGCTAAAAGAGGAGAGTAAACTAATGGGACGATAATTTTTTGGAATGGAGGGATCCTCGCTAGGTTTCCGAATCGGTATAATTATCGCAGTTTTCCATGCTATTGGAAAGTACTTAAATTCGAAAATTTTATTGGTGAGCTCATATAAAATGTTAACGTAATTCATAGGTAAGTTTTTTATAGCAGAATTAGTTATGTTATCAATTCCAAGTGCTTTATTATTAGGAAGCGAGATGATAGCATTTTGAATTTCAGCAGGGGTGGTGGGTTCAAGAGGTTCGTTATTGATAGAAGACAGCCTATTGTTGCAAAACTGTCTGTGAAGAAGTTACAAGAGTTTCCCGTGCACAGTCTGACAAGAAGTTACACGACGAGAAGAGTCCAGCATCCCGTTTCACGACGTGAAGAGATACCCAGCGACAGTGCAAATATAGTGAAGGTACGCGCCAAGGAAAGCCCGGCTACAATTATCGACTGAGAGAAAGTGGTTATTCACCGTGAAAGGAATAGAGTTAGCCCCCTGCCCGGCGTAGCAACGTGATCCCTGACCCAAGGCGAGACGAGAAGGCCAAGATAGCCACGAGAAGTGATGTAAAGCAATTTGGGTGAGTGTTAAATCTCAGATATGATTAGTTCAGTTCCATTTCGGGCTAAGTAAATTTCAGTTTTTCGTGAGGAAGGAGTCTTTTAGTGAAAAGGTTTTTAGTGTTGAACTAATAGTAAAGTTTATTTGTCGTTGCGCTCGGGACGCTCCCTAACCTTGGCAAAGTAATTAAAAAAAATAATTTGTGAAAGATATAAATATTATTGTGCATTGATTTCGGAAAATGAAAGATTCTTTTGTTACATGTAAATATTAAGTATGTAAATAAACTAAGTTTTCTTATGTTAAACTTTTTAGTCTGTCTAAATTGAAAGTTGTTGATGTTAATTTACATAATCTAAAATTGAGAATAGTGTATTGGTTTTTGTTCGGTTGCTAAGTTCGACATCCAGAGCTTTGGGTCGTATTCAAGAAAATAAATATTAAACACAACGCACCCAAATAAATTCTAAGAAAAATAAATACATTGTACTAACCAAAATAAATTTATGATACGCGCCCAATTGACTTAAAAACTGGATGTAGCAACACGACACTTATCACTTCAGGAATCAGTTCCGGTCGGAATCCATTTATATCACCATTTAGAAGCACATCACTACTAGACATCGCCGTATTTTCTGTATCCATATAAGTTTCCATTTTGTCGTTAAGATTCAATCTGTTGTTATCCAATTTAGTACCGTAATGAAAGAAATAACACTTTTAGCTTATGATGTAGAACCTGTAAGTGAACCTGGGACTCAATTATCTCTAGCGGCAATACGTCAACAGTAAGAAGGCTTGAGCAGAACTGTATACAAACGACCTGCGCAGATTGTCTGCGTATACTTGGAAGAGGCAAATGAGTTGGGAAATTAGAATTTGTCTTGGGCATAAAACAAAGTCTCCTTACATGACTTTTCAAAATAACGCCATTGGACGATCATTAAGAATATTTTAGAATAGAGAAAAATAAAAAGAACAATATATAAGAATAGAAAAAAAATTATAACTGACATAAAGATATTATGCTTTATTTGATTTTATTTGCCGTAATTAGTTTCTTGACCCATAATTAGCTTCAGCTTTAATTTTGCCTTACATAATGCCAGTGATCGTATAATAAAACCTATCCACATAATTTAATTCTTTTCTCATAACTAACCCCCTCTTTAAGCTTTGCTTAGAAAAAAAACGCGACTTGTTGGCCCACCAATAAAAGACAAACTCAAGATTAAC
Organism: Dolomedes plantarius; assembly: GCA_907164885.2. NCBI lineage: Eukaryota > Metazoa > Arthropoda > Arachnida > Araneae > Dolomedidae > Dolomedes > Dolomedes plantarius. The sequence continues at coordinate 241,526,206 of OU015490.1, forward strand.
TCAAACATTCGCTACACACTAGTTTAGAGGCAAAACGCATCATTTATTTTAAATTATCATTAAACAAACATCTTTTCAGTTTTACATATCCTACTAACATATATGAGTTGACAGGCAATTTTTCCCATACCGGGGAATTAATTAACATTAGCCGAAAATATCTTTTATACAGGTAATCAATACATTCATACACTTCATTAATAAAATAAATTTCATTACATTAATACCTTTCCGGTGGCTGGTGAATTAACTCCTACTCATTAAAAAAAATAATCTTTTTTATCGTCAGCGTTAAAATTAAGTGAGCTCAATTTAAAATTATTAAACTAGAATAAAAAATTACGAACCTACGGAGTTCTGAAAAAGAGAGAGAGGGAAAGTTGAAATAAAGGGAGTAGGAAAAGAAAAGATCGAAGGGCATTCCCTGCACAAGTTGACTATTAATCAAGACATAGAAGACCCAGTGGGTTACGGCTCTTCCGGAACGACATCTCACGAACTTCCTTCGGGGGACTCAGCAAGGGGAACTCCAGAGAGAGGTTAGCCCGTTGAAATCTTCAAATCGAATCTGCATCTCTTTTTTGAAATTCCCTCGAGAGGAAAGTTTCTCTCGTCTGGCTAGCGCATGCGCGCCTGCATGAGAGAGACAGAAAAGAGTCCTAAGTGGCGCCTTAACTTGAGGCTCTCAGAAACAGCCCACAACATCGACCTTTTCACTTTTCACTAGGGTGACAGTTGAAGTATTTTTATTTGCCCGTGATTTACCACTGGGCCCCTTGGTGTGCACGAAGAGAGCATTTTGAGTGGTCAGGTCCGAGTCGTGCACTGAACGGCGTCGTGTACCCCTCCACGGACATCTTCGCAGCTGGGCCGCATCAGGAGCGGTTAAGGGGTCTCAGGGGTTTTAAACTTTCAAAAAATCAATTTTTTTTGTATGTATTCTTTTTCTGCAATTAATTCTCAATCTATTAAAAAAACCGCATTGAAAAATTCCAAATAGAACGCGAGTTATATACCAAACAATCTTCAGATACACGACGTATCTGGTGTTCGTTTACGTTTTGGGATATCAGCTGGCGCCAGACACGTCATCTGACTTGCTGACATCAGTTTGTTTTGATATCGAAATTGTTCAGAATAAAGCTGCAAAGAGATCGCACGTTAACTCAGTGAATTATTTATTTTCCCTTTTTGTTAGAGAAGAAGAAAACCAGGATAGTAACTGATGCTTCAACTTTGTTTTGATCAAAACTAGCGAGAATCACGTTGTGCGATATCTTTAGTACATATGTTCAAAGTTTACTGAGTCATTTTTTTGATTTTTTATCAGGTATTTGTTACTGAATATTATTTCGATTTATTTTACTTAAGTTTTAAAAGGAAACTTGCCTTGATTTTCAATGGGGAACGCATATAACCGCTCAGTTGGCTATAGAAGTAAAAAGCGAAAATATCATGGCCACAAAAGTGACTCTGTGTTTCAGGGGAAATCAGCCTCTGCTAAAAAGCTGAAAATTGAAAACAGCTCATTTTCAGAAATGCCAGATCATCTAAATTCTGATATATCGCAAGGTTATAGAATAATTGATGTAGGAATATTATTCAATGAACTGAGTAACTTCTTATGCTGTAAAGTTTGTCATTCCAAAGTAAACTTTCTTGAAGGATCAGTTCGCGGTTCTGCATCCGTTTTTACTGTGAAATGTGATATGTGTGAAGACTCCAAAACCATAAACAGCTGCCCAATGGTTGGTTTTAGGAAAAATATTCCAGAAGTTAACCAGCGTTTGATATATAGTATGCGGTGCATTGGTAAAGGTTTGTCCGGTCTTCAAACTTTTTGTGCTGTTATGGATATGCCACCACCAGTTACACAAAAATGCTACGATAATGCTGTGAAGAAAATTGCTTCTGTTACTAAAACCGTTGCTGAAGAATCTCTGAAGATAGCTGCAGGTGAGGAAGAAGTATTAACTGGAAGTTTTGACATCTGCGTGAGCGGTGATGGGACTTGGAAGACCCGTGGCCATACTTCAAAAATAGGAGTGTGTAGTGTCATTGGGGTAGAGAGCGGAAAAATTATTGATGTAGAAGTGCTTTCTTCTTTCTGTAAAGCTTACGAAAATGCTGCATCTGATATTGAGCATAATTGTAAAAAAATCATTCTGGAAGTGCTGGAATTATGGAAGTGATTGGAATGACGAGAATATTTCAGCGCTCAGAATGCAACAGAAAAGTTCGGTACACAAAGTACCTAGGTGATGGTGATACTGAAACTTTTAATGAAATTACCAAAGCTAAACCCTACGAGTGTGATATTGAAAAACTGGAATGCATAGGTCATGTTCAGAAACGAATGGGCAATCGCTTGCGAAAACTTAAACAGCAGATTCGCGGGGAGAAATTGTCTGATGGAAAACCACTTAGTGGTAAAGGGCGTTTAACAGACAAGTTAAATGATAAGTTAACTGTCTACTATGGAAACGCCATTCGGTCCAATACGCATTCTATGCGCAGTATGAGAGAAGCAGTATGGGCAACATATTGCCACATGTGCTCCACAGACGATGAACCAATGCATATGTTCTGCCCGAAAGGTGAGATGTCTTGGTGCAAGTACCAAAAACATGTTGCAAGTGCCAGTAATCAGTCAGCATATCACCATATCCCTTCTGTACCTCTTCCAGTTATGAAAATCATTAAAAAGATATATACTGATTTATCATCACAAGAATTTTTGCAACGGTGCTTGAGCGGTAAAACTCAAAACTCGAATGAGTCGTTCAACTCGGTGATTTGTATATTTTGCCCCGAGACTTCTGGTTGTGGGAGAACTGTTGCAGAATCTTCTGTCTATGAAGCTGTGATAGCCTTCAATGAGGGTAGTGCTGGCCGCCTTAATACCCTAAAGGAAATGGGCATGAATTGTTGCATTTATGCAATGACAGCAGCTGTGAAATCCGACGTAGCGAGAGTGAAAACTGCTGAGAAACGAGCGGATCTTTGCACTTTACAGGCTAAACGAGCTAAATGTAGGAAAAACAAACAAAAAAATGAAAATTTAGAGTTAGCTGAAGGCAGTTGTTACATACCTGGAGGATTTTAAATTGGGTAAATATTAATTTATCATTTTTTTAACTTTACGGGCTTTTTACTCAAAACTATATTTTTCACCACTATCCGTCAGATTAAAAAAAAATCTAATGAATGAATCTGTTTGAAATTTTCCATATTTCAATATATGATAGTTATCTATAGAATGAATTAATACAATGAGAATATTGTAGTATTTTCAGTATTTTTTGTAATTAAAATTGAATTAAAAATTTAATTTTTAAATTTTTTCAATTTCAAGTGAATGTTTTAAATATATATTGGTGTCTCATTTCTTTGTAGTTAATTCATTCTATAGAACTTACATTTCTGATCATTTTGACATAAAAATAGAGTTTATATGTTAATTAGAACTTGAGTTACTTTACGGATAGCAAATGATAGTGCAAAATAATTTCTGAAAATGTTGTTATATCAAATGTATTATATAATTTTTACTTTAATAACTAAAGTATTTATTTAATGAAAGTATTAATTTTGAATATGTTCTAAATAGTACCAACAAATTTTGTTTATATATAATAATATCATGTTGAGTTATTGGAAGTCGAAATCAGAACACATTTACAGTGTAATGAAGGATTTTAAAACCCCTGAGACCCTTCGCTAACATTCCAATCGGCTGTAAACTCACTTCGCTTCCCTGGGAAACGCTGTTCTGTGCTCAACTTAAAGAAATGGCAAGAAAGGGGGTATAGAGTTACCCACACATAGAGATAAGAAAGAGAGAAGGCATTTTAGGGAACACAAGATTTTAAAGACAGACATGGGGTAAATTCACTAACTAAATTCTCTTATTTAATTAAAATCCACCAGCCAACTACACACTCAGCCACCTTACAGAATTTTAATTGTCCAACACCTCAATATCGTCTGTAAACAGCACTTGGCTCCAATCATGTTGCTCCCAACCTCGATGTTCAGCAGCCCATCTTCTTCAGGCCGCACTGTGACGTGAGGTCAACGGAATAGAGGCCATTGGCCTACGTGCATAGAGACCTCCCTGATGAAGCCTATTAGGTACTGTTTGGCTGGACACCCTTCGTCCTGTTGCCAAGAGCAACTGTCTTTGCAGCTGAGTAGCATTGTCTGTTCTGTTTCGACGAGCTGTTAACAGTATATACCGGTCATCAGTTGCTGTAGTGGCGCGTGGCCGACCTTGCCCTGGTCGACGTCTAACATTCCCTGTTTCTTGGAATCGATTCCACAGCTTTGCAACGACACTTCTGGCGACTCCAACAGCGTCCGCGACACTACGTTGTGTTTGCCCGGATTCAAGTCTGCCTATAATACGCCATGCCATGGATTCCAGTAAATCCCCCAAGAGATTTTTCGCCAAATCTGGCGCCCTTTGTTTTTGGTTGTAGTGTTGCCGGTTTTTACTTTGGTGTAATGCTTTGGTGTAATGCTCCGTCAAAATATTAAATAACATTTGCTATTTAATTTTTTGACGGAGGTTGGGTTGTTAAAGAGCGCGAATTGCAAAAATTGTTTGTCAGAGATGAGGATTAAAGTTAAAAGTTCTTATTCTAATGGCTTTACATTTGTTTGTAGGAAACTTATTGGGGGGGGGGGGCAAGCAATGTAACACTGAGAAATCTATTCGGCATGGTTCGTGGTTTTCGAATTCTAAATTAAAGTTATTTGAGGTTTTATATATTACTTATGATATTTTGAGGGTACAACAACTGGGCGTATTATGGAGGAATATTCTTTTGTAAAGACTACTTTGGCTGATTGGAGACAATTTATTAATGAGACTGTTTTGGATTATATTGAATTGTTTTCCGAGAAAGCAGGGGGGGTAACGTCGTCGAAATTGATGAGTCGAAATTTGGGAAACGAAAGTATCATAAGGGACATAGGGTTGAGGGCCATTGCGTGTTTGGAGGGGTTGAGAGGGATTCCGGGAGGGTTTTTTTAGTTGCTGTGCATGATAGGACTCGACTTTGTTGGGGGGTTATAGAAGATTGGATATTGCCAGAGACCGCAGTGTATTCCGATTGCTGGAAAAGTTACGACTGTCTCGAGCAGGAGGGATTTGATCACCTTAAAATAAACCATAAGCTTACATCCGTTGACCCCGATACTGGGTGTCACACGAATACAATTGAAAGTACGTGGAGGCATGTAAAAGCAACGTTGCCTACGTAAGGCAGATTTTAAATTCTACCTAGCGATGTACATGTTTCGAAAATCATGTTTAGCACCAAATGTAGATTGTTTTAATAAATTTATTGAAATCGTTTCCGGGATTAACTGGGAGGAGTACAAAATTTTGGTATAGATACTTTTTTTTTAAATTTCTATTGACAACATGTATTTTTTTCTATTGTATTTGTGCTTTAATTTATGTTTTATCAAGAAATATATATTTAACCAAGATGTATTTTATGTTTATTTAAATGAATTATTATTAGTTGCACTATACTGACTTTTTTTCGCGGGGGGTTGGGGGTGGCACCCCCCCCCACACACACACACACCTCCACCTAACAAATTTCTTATTATTTTTCAGCTTTTAATTTTTGTGTTTATGTGTATTCTGTGCTTTTCTGTGGTTGTACAGTATAAAAAATACGTATTTTTGGGACTTTTCGGAATTTCCCGTTTCAAAGACGCGTTCTGCTTGGCGACAAAAAAAATCGCCAAAATCGCCATTGGGGGGGGGGGGGGGGTATATCATACTAGTTCCGTAAATCACGTTGTTGAGACATTTTCAAGTCACCTTTTCTCAAAAAGAATAACTGAGCAATCGAATTTCACTGTTAAGGCAGTGAAACAGACGTTTCTGCAACATCCCGATTTCCGCCCTTATGTTCTTTTTCTGGTTTTTGACGTCATGAACTTTGATTTGCATAAGAAGTTTTCTTCTACTGTTTCCTGCTAGGCTTTAAATTATGGATGATTTATTTTATGTTACTTATCGGTGTAAGTATTTGCGTAATTTCGTTAAAATCATGTGCTCCCCTAATTGTTTTGAGCAGTGTATAATATATGGAACGGAATAAACAATATTGGAGACTCGGGGACTAAAATAAAAGAGTTGACAATGAAAGGTTCCTAGAAACAATTATGCCCACAAATGATAAGTGATTTTTAAAATTTTGAAGAAACACCGTAAACTATCACAGATGAAAAAGTTAGCCTAATGAATGAACTAAACTTGGACGTCAACAATGAAGATGATAATGAGTTGATTGAATCTCACTCAGTGCCTCTGTCAAATGAATACTTAATTGAGCAACAATGAAATGCACAGTGAAAATGAGGAAGAATAATCTTATATAACCGTCAAGACTTTGACAATGAAAAATATAAATGAAGCCTTCATGCATCTTGACAAATTTTTGACTATCATGGAAGAATGTGATCCTCATGAAGAACGTATATCTCAAGTACGTAGGGCGATAGAGAAAGACACAGCATGTTATAGAAATCTTTATCAAGAAAAGAAAAAAAGTGTGATATTCAACTAAGTCTTGACAATTATATAAAGAAAACACCCGAAAGCACTTAAACACGCCACATTAACTTCATTATGTATACATATTGATAAACAAATACTTTAAAACACAGTTTTTGGTGCATAATTTTTTACATCCCTTTACTTTCGAGCATTAAGCATTCGCACATATGTACTTTCAGGAACCAATTACGTGCGAAAGTCGAGGGCCGCCTGTATACAGGGTGATTTTTATTAAACTAGCAGGAAACAGTAGAAGAAAACTTCTTATGCAACATTTCATTGTTGCTCAATTAAGTATTCATTTGACAGAGGCACTGAGTGAGATTCAATCAACTCATTAACATCTTCATTGTTGACGTCCAAGTTTAGTTCATTCATTAGGCTAACTTTTTCATCTGTGATAGTTTACGGTGTTTCTTCAAAATTTTAAAAATCACTTATCATTTGTGGGCATAATTGTTTCTAGGAACCTTTCATTGTCAACTCTTTTATTTTAGTCCCCGAGTCTCCAATATTGTTTATTCCGTTCCATATATTATACACTGCTCAAAACAATTAGGGGAGCACATGATTTTAACGAAATTACGCAAATACTTACACCGATAAGTAACATAAAATAAATCATCCATAATTTAAAGCCTAGCAGGAAACAGTAGAAGAAAACTTCTTATGCAAATCAAAGTTCATGACGCTGACAACCCCCCCCCCCCAAAAAAAAAAAAAAAAAAAAAAAAAAAAAAAAAAAAAAAAACTTGGAGGCTGAAATAACCAATACTGGAGCACACCCGAATTACGGAAATGCTCCAGTATCAATTATTTCAGCATCCAAGCATTTGTACTTAAAGCAAAGTTCAAATATTTATTGACCAATTTGCCTTTACACTATTTCAATATAAAATAACATGAACTTTTTAAAAAAAGCTAGCAAACAGAAAAATAATAACCACATATCCACTCACTTAAAAAAAGGCCCCAAAAATGATCTTATTTTAAAAATTTGCTTTAACGGCCCTTAAAATCATATTTTTGTATCAAATGTACCTATATAGTCTATCTTAAAAAACACGTGAATTTTAAATTCTGAAAGCAGAATTTCCTTTTTTTCCCCGAACCTGAAAGTTTATGCTTAAAGTCACAGAACACTTATACATTTATGAATATGAAAAAAATAAGGTAGATTTTTGTTGGCTGATACAATTTTTTATCACTGATAGAAATGCGGATATGTATCATTTGATTGCTGTAGCATGTTTTCCTCCAGGAAACATTAAACATTTTATCTCTTCCTTTAATTTTATGCTTGAAATAGTTATCATTTACAAAGCATTTCAAATAGAAAATTTTTAAAAGAAAAATGTTCAAATTTATTAATTTAATAGTTCAGAAATGATTTTTATGTAAATTATTAATGACAAAGAAGGTTTGAGTTCGCATTTAAAGCGTAAGCAAATGCCAATTGAATAAAGATACTACACTTCAAGACTTGACTTATTCAAAATTCCCAATCAGCATGTAGATTAGTTCTTATGCTGCAGTGCAGTTTAAATATCAGTATAAATCAATAACAAATGATGACTTGTTTTGAGTTGCTGGCAATGCGATTCTAGGATTACGACTGCTCAAATCCAAAACTGACCATAACCTTTTCCGGTCGAGTTGCGTACCAGTCAACGTCGATGCTCGATATCGTCTACAATTTTATTTCGTTATTGTTTTTATCTTCAGGACTTTTTCCGTGTTCCGCGCCATCACACTAAGTTCGACGTCGTCTAGCCTAACTTGGCGACACTTAGAGCTCTTTTGCTGTGTTCTTTTTAGTTTGCTTTCCGAGTGTATCCTCTATCGGAGCATGGCTTAGCGCCACTCTTCTAAATTCCTCGTCCCTCCGTCTGCATTGCGGCAAGCCGTCTGGTGGCTCCTGCTACTTTGGGTATGCCCTGTGTGCCCAGCATAGGCGTAGCGTGCTTCTAACTTTATCTTTTCTTATTTTTTTGGTGTCCCCGCCATTTCGCGGACACGAAATTTTCTTCAACCCTGTTTTTCCTGTTCAAGCTTCCCTTTTGAGATATTTAGGGATTTCAAGTTACTAATGTCATATGTTGATGCTGTAGGATATTTGCTTCATTTAGAGAAGTGAGTGCTGAACTGTTAAACAAAAATGTAACTTTTTGATAAAAATCGGTTTGATCAATAACTATTGATTTGATGCCTTTTATTCATTTACCGAAGGACTTTTGCTCCTTAATCCTTCACTTTTTTACATCTACCAAAACATTTCTTGTTTTAGGAAAATAGGTTTTCAAAAGACAAATGTATATGTATTGTTCCGTCCTGTAGTATCAGCCCGCGTTCATAGATGGCAGCACAGATCCAGTAATTTCTTATCTTGAAACGGTGTGTGAAAACATGCACTGTTGTTGTTGACAAAACATTCTTATGTACGTGATGAGAGCAGGGCTTCTGCTGGCTTATTCTATTCATTTTTGATGTATTTCCCTTAAGTGAAAGGTTTGCAAAATGTCTGGGAAGTGAAGGCAATTCATCCTTTATATGTAAGTCAATTCATAATTCAATTCTTTATGCTATTTGGGTTTTTCATTTTCCCAGCGTTGATCCATCCCTTATACTCAATTGTATTCTATTAATCGCAAGTGTAGTCTATTAAATGTGCAAGTATTGTAATTATTTTGTGTTAAAGTCGAAATAAATCTTTTAAAATCATTTACAGGATTCATTTAAAAGGATTCATGTTTCAAAGTAGAAACAACTGGTAAAGGTGAATTCAAACCTCAAAAAAGGACAGCCTTTTGTAATGCCGCATCAGCTTCAAAGCTACCAGTTTGCATAATTTGTAAAAACTCGCATGCATTGTACAGATGTCCAGATTTCCTAGGGATGTCATTGGATCAACGATGGGAATTTGTCAAAACTAATAAGCTTTGCATTAATTGTTTAAGTAATCATTTGGCCTCAAAATGTTTAATTACTATTAGGTGTAAATTAGAAAATTGAAATAAAAATCATCACACCCTTCTCCATCGTCCAAAACCTATTCAAAATCTTGAAACTGCTAGTAATTCAAATCAGGTAAACGAAGTGGAAAGTCCATGCCTTGTTAACCATATACAAACAGTGACAACGTTGTTAAGCACCGCATTGATCAAAATCAAATCTTCAAATCAGGACTTAATTTCTTGTCGTGCACTGATAGATAGTGGCTCGCAGAGGTGCATGATTTCTTCCACATTAGCAACAAGACTTAATTTAAAAGTGAGAAATACAAATCACATTATTCGAGGAATCACTAATTCTGTTGCAGAAACATCCTTGAAAGAGACTAATATTACTATATATTCACCTGTGACGAATCATTTGAGATGAATGCTCTGGTCGTCAAAAACGTTACCATGAACCTACCCAATTTCCGGATGGAAATCACCAAGTGGCCTCATTTGGAGGGACTTGTCCTTGCTGATCCGAACTTTCACATCTCATCTCCTGTTGAAGTTTTGACTGGAGCAGACTTATTCATTCAAATTATTTCTGGTGACAAAATCATTGGCCCGAAGGGAACGCCTTGTGCTATGAAATCTAAGCTAGGATGGTTGCTATCTGGCCCAATTTATTCAATACCAGTAAGGGAAGAGATTTTCAGTTGTCATTCTATAATCGACAGCGAACTCAATTCTTCACTACAAAAATTTTGTCAAATGGAATCGGTTCCAGAATCATCAGTCATTGATCCAGTAAATGACAAATTTCAAAAAAGTGTGAAGCGAGACTGTACTGGAAGATACGTTGTGAACTTACCATTCAAATATATTCCGGTTCTCGGCGATTCCAAATTTCAAGCTTCGAAGTGCTTCCAATATTTAGAAGCAAAATTAAAAAAGAACCCAGAATTCAAAACGAAGTACTGTGAATTCGTGAAAGAATACCTCTCACTAAACCATATGGAAATCGTCCCAGAAGATGAAGAAAATGTTCCAAATCAAGCTTTCCTACCTCATCACGGTGTTTTAAGAGAGGAGAGCATAACAACAAAGCTTCGTGTTGTTTTCGATGCATCCAGTAAAGATTCAAGTGGAAATTCCCTAAATGATTTCCTTGAGGTCGGTCCTAAGCTACTCCCAGAGATATTCAAGATCCTCATAAACTTTCAATCATATCGAATAGCCTTGTCAGCAGACGTCGAGAAGATGTTCCGTCAGATTCTGGTAACTGCTTCCCACAGAGATTACCAAAGAATAGTTTGAAGATTTGAAGAGCAACAACCGATCTCCATATATCATTTGCGCACTGTCACCTACGGGACAGCTTGAGCTCCTTACTTGGCGATTAAAACTCTCCATAAACTCACTGAAGACTCCCAGAGAGAAAATCCCAGCATTTCTAAGATAATTAGGGAGAACTTCTACATGGATTATCTCTTGTGTGGAGCTTCTTCGCCCGAGGAGGCATCAAGACTCGTCTACGAAATAAATCAAATTATGGAAAGTGGCGGATTCACACTGAGAAAATGGGCTTCAAACTGTCCAGAAGCAATTGAACATGTAACAGAAGAAAGAAGACTCATCCATTCAAACGGGAAAATTGAAAATGAACAAGTTGTAAAATTATTAGGTCTGACATGAAATTCTTCTGAAGACACGATACAGCTACACATAGCGAGAACATCCGAAGTTAAAACAAAGCGAGATTTGCTCTCTTTCATTGGGAGATCATTCGATCCGTTAGGTCTATTGTCACCATCTACAGTCATACTCAAAATCTTAATGCAAGAATTTTGGAAAGATAAGTTGTCTTGGGAAGATGAAATACCTCCAGAAATTTTGAAAGTATGAGAAAGTTTTCTAAATCAAATTGATTGTCTGAAAGCCATTAGAATTCCGAGGTTTATAAGTATGGATGAAAGCGCAACTACTCAAATTCAGTTACATGGATTTGCTGATGCATCGCTGAAGGCACATGCAGCAGTCCTCTATCTGGTAAAACTAAGTCCTTTTGGTAATACCTCACATCTCTTAGCTGCAAAGGCAAATGTGACTCCATTATCTATGGTCACTTTGCCTAGGCTTGAACATTCAGCAGCATTATTATTATCACAGCTCACCTTGACAGTGATGGATTCTCTACCGATTAACCTTGAAGATGTCCATCTTTGGTTAGATTCGCAAATTGCCCTATGTTGGATTCATTCCCCACCACTGAAGGGTAACCAATTCGTATACAATCGCGTGCACAAAATCAAATCTCTAGTTCCAAAGGCTCAGTGGCACCACATTACAGGAAAGTGGAATCCTGTAGATTGCACTTCCAGAGGAATCCTTCCTGAAAAATTGCTTCATCATGAGCTTTGGTGGTCTGGCCCATCCAGATTGTGGGATGATTCTTCTTATCCTACCTTTAGTCAAGATTCATTCTCTGATGGAGCCGAAGAGGTGTTGGTCCATACCGCGGTAGAGAAAGAGATCCCTGAATTTCTGCTTAAGTTCTCATCATACACCAAATTGATAAATGTCATCGCCTATTGTTTAAGATTCATACACAACTGTAGAAACCCTAATGAACGCCTCACTGAACACTTGACTGCCAATGAAATCATGTCTTCTCTCCTGCTCATAGTTAGACTGTTGCAGACGAAGGAATTTTTCAGATTAAATTACTCCAAAAGAAATCACCATTGCCTACTTCAAGCAAGCTGTTGACTCTTAATGTTTTTCTCGACAAATCAAACATCCTTAGAGTAGGCGGAAGACTGTTCAGACAGCAAAATCTGACTCATGATCAAAAATATCCAATTTTGCTACCCAAGGAAAACCTAGTAACGGATTTGATCATTGAGTATTACCATCAGAAGCATTTTCATGCAGGCTCACAGTTAACGTTAGCTCTCATACGTCAAAAATTTTCGTTTACGAGCGGACGATCCAAGGTGAGGTAAGTGATCCAGAGATGTATTCTTTGTAAAAAATTGCGTGCTGCATCCTGCCAGCAGATTATGGTCGATTTACCATCTGAAAGAATCAATCCATCACGTTGCTTTCAGAAAATTGATTTCTGTGGACCAGTCACAACCAAACCAAATCTCACCAGAAGTAAAACCAAAATGAAATCATGCATATGTGTTATCATCTGCATGTGTACTAAAGCTGTGCACTTAGAGGCTGTATCCGATCTTTCAACTCAAGCTCTACTCGCGTGCTTGAAACGTTTCATCAGTCGCAGAGGCTTACCCTCGGATATTTATTCCGACAACGGAAAGAACTTTGTAGGACTTTCCAATGAGCTGAAAACTTTGTTCTGCAAATTGAAATCAGAAGAAAAATGCATTTTTCATCCTTTCATGAGATTAATTGGCATTTTATCCCACCATATTCACGGAACTTCGGAGGCATCAGGGAATCAGCCGTGAAAAGCGCTAAAACCTTACTAGTGAAAGCCAGTAAATCTGCAGTTCTCAATTTCAAAGAACTGTCAACCTTTCTTTGTCAAATTGAGTCGTGTTTGAACTCTCGACCATTAGTACCTATGTCTTCTGACCCTTCGGAGTTAAGTGCTCTCCCACCAGGGCATTTCATAATCGGCAGCCCTTTCCTGGACATTCCTGAAACTCCAAATTGCACCATCAGTTTAAGTGACAGATGGAAACTTTTACAAAAAAATGTGAATTGAATTATGGAACCGATGGTCTCGGGATTACTTAAATCAACTCCAGCAAAGACCAAAGGCTTGGAGCCTCCAACGTCAGAATCTTCAGATTGGAGATTTGGTGGCAATCCATGAGCCACAACTTCCTCCTTTAAAGTGGCTTCTTGGACGTATGATTCAGTGTTTCAGTGTTTCCCAGGAGCAGATGGCTGTGTAAGAGTTGTTTCCATCAAAACGGCTTCTGGTGATGCCAAGAGGCCAATTTCTAAAGTCACTGTGCTACTGCCCGCCCCGGAGGATGTTCCGTCCTGTAGTAGCAGCCCCCGTTCATAGATGGCAGCACTGATCCAGTAATTTCTTATTTTGTAACGGTGTGTGAAAACATGCACTGTTGTTGTTGACAAAACATTCTTATGTACGTGATGAGAGCAGGACTTCTGCTGGCTTATTCTATTCATTTTTTATGTATTTCCCTTAAGTGAAAGGTTTGCAAAGTGTCTGGGAAGTGAAGGCAATTCATCCTTTATATGTAAGTCAATTCATAATTCAATTCTTTATGCTATTTGGGTTTTTCATTTTCCCAGCGTTGATCCATCCCTTATACTCAATTGTATTCTATTAATCGCAAGTGTAGTCTATTAAATGTGCAAGTATTGTAATTATTTTGTGTTAAAGTCGAAATAAATCTTTTAAAATCATTTACAGTCCACCAAATCTATAAATCTCACATGTATGACTATGTATTCTTATGAACCGTAAATCTATTAGAAAACATTCAGTAAAAAATCTCAAACAAATTATTTTATAACAGTTTCCCAAATGGATGGCGATTCAACCAATTTTGCTGTGCAATTTTTGGCCTCTAAAATTTTTTCTGGAAGTTACTTAAGACATCTAGATTTAATCTTTATGAGTGTGCATAGTGTGGTTTGTCCTCAGTTCATTAACTGCCTGACGGCCCTTAAAATATGAAATACTAGTTGGCTAGCTTGATTATCCCCTTACTGCACTGCTTTTTTTATATTACTATTTTACTCTTTATATACCGTAAAACCTCGTTTATCCGGAATAACTGGAACTATAGGCAATCCGGACAATTGAGAATCCGGGTAATAAGCAGAACAAAATTCTTAACTAAGCAGACTTACCGTTTATTATGATAAAAAAAAAATGTTTTGTAACAAAATCACATAGTTCACAAGACATTAAAAAATATAAAAAACTTTTCACATCATTTTTAGCAAAGAAATGGTAAGTCTAGTAAAGCTTTCTTAAACTCAACAAAAAGCATTTTATTACCTTTATTTATTGTATATTCTATGCAGGAACTATACATATTGAATCAAACTAAAAAGTGAATATTTGGCGTACTTGTAGTTACGTTCTTGCTATCATAGTTGAAAATTATTTTATCTAATGTGAACATTAAATAAAAATAATGTCTACAAATCTGATCCAGATTATCCGGAAATCCGGATCAATGAGGGCCGAATAAACGAGGTTTTACTGTTCTCTTTTTAGTCGTCCTTTCTCAAGTGTACGTGGGTATTCTAAATAGGTTTATGCCGGTTGTATTATATCTCAAGTTATAATTATTCAACTTTAAGGTTAACAGTTTTAAATATTCAGCTGTAAAAATAACTCCACTGATTGTATCCTTCTATAAGAATGGTCACGAAGTTACGGTACGTGGTTTATGACCTAACGCAACAATTTGAGAATTAATCTTAAGGCTGATGTGTACGAACCATATTGGATTCACTCACCTCAATGTTAACCTATGGAGAAAATTTGTCGACTATTTACAGCTACTTAAATGCTGATAATCCAATGCAAACGGTATTTTCAGATAGCCTGAACTTTTCTGCACCATGCAACAGGATTCATTTTATAAATTTCCTCACTAAAGGAATTTATGACCGTTTAAAACACAATATACCAGATTTTTTTTCCTCAAATAAATTTAAATTTTAAAACATTATTTGCATTTTTTAAAAAAAATGTTCCAAGGTGTAAAATTTCTTTCTCTGGTGCGGAGTACAATTTAAAAAGAAGTCTTTCAATCCAAGTCGGCAATCCTTGGACAAAATTTCAATGCAGGTTAACATTGAGGTGGGCGAATCCAATAGGGTTAATTTACAGTAGCCTTAACAGTGTTTGCTTCACGTTTTAGTCTTTGCATTGTATCTCCCGCTATAGGTACTGCATCTCTCATTATTAAAAGACAACTGCGTGGATTCATCTTTTCTAGAGGAAACTGTGTTTCCTGAAGATAAAGAAATGAGTATCTTGCTGACACATTAACGAAGCGTTTGCCACAGTCGAGTGATTTTTTTTTCCAAGGATTTCTTGCTGCTGAGTTTGTGTCAGATGAGTTGCAAGCACATATAAATGAAAGTTATTCTTTTTCTGACCATCAATGATAGCATTCGACGATAGATGATCTCTTTCCGTTGTGATGTCAATAAGCAAATACGAAAAAAGAAATCTAGGAGTTTACAAACACACTTTTGATTGTTTATGTTCTGAGGCCACAAAATTTGAATTTCCTGAGTATTTTGTTGGACATCAGTATTATTTTTAATTTATCACTTTCCAGGGGAACGGTTATAAAATATTTTATTAAGAGTAAATTATCTATATTGTACAAATTTTACAATCTCGGATAGCTCTAAGTCAACCTGAAACTCAATACAACAAAATGCCCATTGACGCCTCATTTACAGAGGAATACGGTAATCTGAAAAGAGTAGAAACAGACTATTATAAGTACAGTTTAAACCGGGCTTGGAATTACCGAATAATAGCTATAATAGTATTTCATGATGTTTTGATCGTTAAGGTTAAGCGAATTATGGTTTTATTTCAAACTTCATTAATGCCATCTGTCGTCCGCGATAAAAGCCTTTTATTTGTGATGAAAATAATCATAAAAAGAGAGAGAGAGAGAGAGTGAGAGCGAACCCTGTAACCCATAAAGAACATCTCTATTTCTCGCAAACCTGTATTCAAAAGAAGTCACTGAATCCGTCATTAACGACTGACAGTCAGAGAGCCTCAATTTCTGTCACGTGAAGGAGAATATGAAGCTCGTCACGAAAATTGCAGCAGGGTTCTGCGAAACACTCGATAAGCGCAGCAATCTCGAGGAGGTCTAGAATTCGCTGTCTGTACCAGGCCCAGATTTCCGCATGGGCAAGTGGGGCGCTTGCCCAGGGCCCCCAAAATTATGGGGCCCCCTAATTTAGTATTAAGTTGTACATAGTTTTGAGGATTTGGTTTTTGTTAATACAGTAAAGGGGGACAGTGGCGGATACAGAAAAAAATCCTGGGTGGGGCACAGTGCACCCACTATATTGAAAGCATGCTTAAATCCATAAGCGTTTCTGGTTTAATTTAATTTAATTTTTTTAGGGGGGGGGGAGTTATTACAACTTCAGACTGTGATCTATTTTGAATTTCAAAAGAAAATTTCATGAATTTATTAACATTAAAGAGTAAATTAATTAATTAACACTCATTATTATTATTATTAATTTTTTTTCTTCAAATTTTTGACTTGTTGGTCGAAAATTTATTGAATTTCCGGTCCTGATTTACGGGAGGCCTGGGTGAGTGTCCTACATGTTCATGTGGAAATCTGGTCCTGAGGGGGAGACGTGCCCCCTTCTGGATGTCCTTGAAGGGGGCCCCCAAAGTCTGCTTTGCCCAGGGCCCTATTGCGTCAAAGTTTGGCCCTGGTCTGTACCAACTGTTTTCCCCCCCTTTGAAAGTTCATAAGATTTAAATGAATGTGGAATGTCATTTTCAGCTCTTTTATCGTTATTTGAATTTATAAGGTTTTCCTATAGGTTTTTGGATAATCTATTAACATAAGGTTAAATCTTCCTGATTTATCTGTTAGTTAATTTTCAAGGTCTTGTTGTCTTGCTTTCCTACCAAAATCAGGCTTACTCTGATTTTAAAAAGACTTCATTTCATGTAATTTTTCATGTAAATTCATCAACAACGTTCCCTTCTGTGATTTTAAATGACGTATACGTTTCTTCGAAACTGAAACAACTTTAAAAGAATTTCTAAACTTTTGGAAATAGTCTTTATATCAGGTCTGTTCTTTCGTTACATATGAGGGATGTTTAACGTCCGAAAGCTCTCTTCTTAGAATTAAACGCTTTTACATTTGTCTAATAAAACGTTACTTGAGCGATTTCCTGTACAAACACAGTTGTTGAGTATCTTGTACAAACATTGTGAAACCTCCACGTGGCAAAGTATTATTTGCTCTCAGACTGAAATGAAAGGATTTTCGACTCTCAATTACACTTTAAACAGGATTATCGAATAATGTTCAGGTTTTTCAGAAACTTTAAAGTCTTTAATTTTACATTGTGTTTTCATAAAGTCCCGAAACTGCATTGTTTTATTCTTTCATTTATTAATACGTTTTACTGGCGGGAAACATAAATAAAGTTTTTTAATGATATAAAAAATAGTTTGTTACACATCTTCATAGATGGTTTAAATAGAATAGTAGCTTTCTCTCAGTTAAGATACGATACTTTTTTTTTCCACTGGTAACATTTGATGATGAAAATAGACATCAAGATCTGACATGACTGTAAAAAACAATCAACGCGGAGAAATAATACAGAGAAAAAATATGACTTGAAATTCGTCGTTTTGGTGAAAACCGAAACCGAAAATAGCGGTTTTGAACTCCAATAACCGAAACTCAAAACCCTAGATAATTGATTCGATTTTTTCGGAAAACTTTTCTTCGCAGCAAATCTCTAAAATTTTATAAAAAAAAACTTTAGCTAAACATCTTCATGGACCAAATAAACAGCTTTCAAATCCGTGTTGAATTATGCTTCAGATATGCTTAAAAGATTGTATCCTGTCAATGCGCCTATCGTCAATGAAATAGGGATGCGACATCGATGTCGATGTTTTCAAAACATCGATGTTTTGATAAAAACATCGATGTTTTTAACATCGATTTATTGAAGCCGATATTTTTTTAACATCGATGTTTTGTGCTCGATGTTTTACGTTGTCTCGATGTTTTTTTTTAATGATAAAGTACCGTAATATAAAAAATTTACCACGTAGCATAATTTTCACACTCAGTAAATGTAAGTCTGAATTCTGAAAAGGACGAATACAAAAGGGGGAATGATTCCTTGGCAAACAGACAAATGGCAATTAACAACCAATGAACCAATCAGAGCGCTTGGAATGTTCCTGACACTCCAGAACCTTCCATGGGGTTTTATTTTACAAATAGTATATACACGAGTGCATCCATTTAAGTCTTTGTTTTGTGATGGTTTTATATAAGTTGACGTTAATTTTATTTGTAAGATGCCTCCCAAAAGTACCGTTTGGAAGTATTTTTACAAAACCTCTGACAAATTGGAGAAATGCAATATTTGCCTTAAGTCCTTCAAAACTTCTGGCAATATACACGAATTTATCTGGACATTTGAAGGCAAAACATGGCGGTATTTACAACGAGAATTTTGAGTCATCAATGTAGCCCAAAGCAATCAAGTTTTTGTCATTTGTGCCTGCCCAATCAGAGAGTAAAATTAAATCACCCCCTCCCCCCACGACTAACGGAAGTAACATTAATGTTAAAGATTACTAAACCAGTTTTAAAAAATGGATGTTCTAAAACATCGATGTTTAAAAACATCGATGTTTAAAAACATCGATGGTTTTGGGGCGATGTTTTATTAGCATCGATGTTTTAATATGGAATATCGATGTTTCAAAACATCGATGTTTTGTTATCGATGTCGCATCACTACAATGAAACAGGCAAATAATCTGCCTAATGCGGAAACTGGCTCTAGCAATACTGAATATATCAATCTTACGCTAAGAGAAGAATTAAATTTGGCTACTGCACAAGTAGTAATGGAGCCGGACACTGAACATAATTTCGATGTTTTAACCCGTTAACGCCCAGCGTCCTCATTTGAGGACAGTGTATAAAAGAGTGCGTAGAATCTATATATTTTTCGGAAACGATTGTTTATTTTGCATGACGGTAGACGGCACTACCACAAAACACCCCACAAACGACCTTGTATCTGGGGTTGTTTAGAGCTGCATGATATCGATCACCATTTCATGTTTTTTCATGTGTCACTCTTGCATTTGCTTTCTGTCTAGCTACATTGGCTAAAGTAAGGGAAGGCATTTTATTTTTACTAGTATATCAAATTAGAGTACTATGTAAACGTATAATAGAAAATTAATTTGTTTTGAAAAAAATTTCGTTTTCAAAATTGGCGTCCAATTTTGCCGTCCTCAATTGAGGACGCTGGGCGTTGCAGCCAACTTTTATACAAATTTCAAGAGTCATTACAATTTTGGAATTTTTTCGTGTAATAATTGTATTAAAAATTCGTTCAACTTTTATATGGTAATTAGCCATACTTTGTTTTGTTTTAGGAGGGTAATAAGTAATTATAATGGCTCGTAGGTTCTTAACGATTGCAGAAGCTCATGAATATTTATTTTCCGAACAAATTGAAGCTGACATCATCGCAATTCCACCTGACGTAGATGAACTAACTGATGAAGAGGATTATGAAGATGAAAGTACAGCTTTAGCTGAAGTACGTGATATTTCAGGAACAGCTGAAATCGAAATTTCTGAAGATCCAAATTCAGATGATAACATTGATTTTGATGAAAATTATGCTGTTCCGCCTCCTTGAAAAAAAAAAAGTGTAAAGAAAAAAATAAAAAAATGGATATTGTTATAATTTTTCTGTATATGGAAGCAAAACTAGTTCAAAGACTAAGCAAACTCTCCCTTTGGGAAGTCAAGTTGTATTAGTTATGCTGTCTATTGCTCAGAATCCATTAAAACATGTAGTATTTTTTCATAACTTTTTCAACAGTTACCAGTTGTTAGTGATGTTGAAAGAATCTGAATTTCGTGCTTGTGGCACTATAAGAGACAACAGAATGGCAGGATGTCCTCTGAAATCTCGGAAAGAAATAGAAAAAGAACCAAGAGGGTTTTACGAGCATAAATTTGATAAGGAAAATAAAATTTTAATAGTCAAATGGAACGACAATAAGTCTGTTACTTTGGCAAAAAATTATGAGCAAAATCCTGTGAGACAAACTGCGTTGGTGTAAAGGGGAGAAAGACAGACTTTCTGTTCCACAGCCAAACATAATCCACTCATACAACACATTTATGGGTGGTGTTGACCAACATGATTGGTATTTAGAAAAACATTCAATATCCATTTGGGAAAAAATTGTATTGGTCTTTATTTACAAGAATGGTCGACATGGCTGTTGTAAATGCCTATATATTGTATAAATCTGTCCATAAAGATGTGAAAAACAAGCATTTATCGATAAAAGATTTTCGACGAATAATAGCAGTAACTTACTTGAAAAAAGGAGTAACAAACCGTTCAGCGAGAGGCCGTCCGATGTCAACACCATCCTCTTCGGCTGTAAATGTTGACATTGTTCGCTATGATCTCGTAGGACATACTATTTTGAAACGAGACAAACAAAGACGTTGTCAGCTGAAAAATTGTGCGTCGAAACCACGCACATTCTGTGAAAAGTGTAATGTAACTTTGTGCATTCCTTGTTTTCCCAAATATCATACCAAATTCTAGAATAAGTTCATATTTTATGTACATTTTTACGTATTTTGTTTATGTATCTTATATATGCGTTTTGTTTATGTATCTTATGCATGCGTTTTGTTTATGTATCTTATATGTGCATCTTGTTTTCCGTCATTCTGAATAAAAATTGTCCTTTTTTACAACTGTTATACTTCACTCAAAACTAAACATTATAGCTTTAAATATTACTCTGTTTGAGATAAATTGTCATTAAATGATAAATAAATGTTAAGTAAATAACAGTTTAAAATTAATTTTATCTTAAAATTTACTAAAATACTGTAACTAGTCCGTTTTTACATACTATTAATTGTTGTTTTCGAATTTGCTCACTTCACTGAATTTCTTGATTTTTTTTTCACCGCAACGCCCAGCGTCTTCAAATGAGGACGGGCTATAATTTTAAATCTAAATCACAAATTGATTGAATTTAGATTTTTTGTACTCCGGGGGTCGTAATTACATAGATTTGAGAAAATTATGAAAATATTTCGAGCAGAAATAATTCGGGCGTTAATGGGTTAAAGCAAGAGTTTACATCATCAGTAGTGTCCAACCTTTTATCTTCCTTGGGCCACACTGAAAGAAGACAAATTGTTTTGGGCCACACAAAAATATACCTAACATTAAAAATAGTTGATGAGTAAAGAAAGTATAATATTCAGTTATCATATTTATTTCATTACAAATTTTATTAAAGACTAGCGGCCCGTCCCGACTTTGTCTGGGTTCAACAATTATCTGTCTTAAGTAGATATTAGGTAGGCATAATTTATTTTAAAACTTCATGGTATACCACATTTTTTGTTTCTTTTTCTGAGGTTTTAAAATAAATTAATTCTCCGCATTTCCTGACCTAGAGAGTCCGACATATAATTGTCCATGAGTAAAGCAATCTTCCTGCAAGTCAAGTCCAATATATTTGTATATGTGACCTTGGGATTTATTGATGGTGATAGCAAAAGAAATTTTTATTGGAAACTGTAACGTCAGGCACTGAATTGTGTTCGGGGCCACCCGCATGCCGATTTTGATATGATTCGGCCCCATAGCGTATCTGCTACAGTCCACACACGAAAAAAGCACCAAAAATGGCACAAAAAATTTAATAACTTTTTAAAAATTAAAACAAAAAATCCGGCTACGTCAGGCAATGAATCGTGTCCGGGGCCACCCGTGTGCCGCTTTTGATACGATTCGGCCCCATAGTCTCGTTGTCAGCGAGGACAGCCACGGAAGCTGTCGAAATAAGCAACTTTTAGGGGCAAAACCATTAAAACATTAATAAAAAAACTCCGGGGCCCGATTTCAAAAAATAATGCCTATGTTTGAATATGAACAAGGATATTCGAAATAATCAATAAGTTTCACAGTTTCAATGAAACACACAGATTTTTGAATAAAGTTCATTAATTCAAGTTCGATTTACGCAAATTGTGCATAAAATTGTACATAAATTCAAAAGCATAAAGTTTATAAGTTAAATAAAGTTCTGTAATATTATACCAATAAATTTCCAGTTGATAGTTGATAAATTGTAAATCTTTTTTTACCTTAAATGTCCAATAAAAAGCGTAGTTCCAAATGTAATTTTCTTAATAAACCCTTAAACGTTGCCAATTTCAAAAAACCTTTTTTGTATTTATCAATACCTCCTCCACTTGAATCTTTAAAATATTAAATGTTTTACTGATAATAAATAAAAATGTAATTTGATGTGTTGCTATGGTTACTTGACTATGGTTGACGAAGAAAATTCAAATGTCAAATATTTTACCGATAATAAATGAAAATATCATTTGATGTGTTGCTATCGTTACTTGACTATAGTTGACAAAGTAAAAGTTTTAAAGGTGTCAATTTTTAAAATAATCAGCTCAATATTTAGGCCCCTAACTTTCTTTCTACTGATCAGATATACATAGTATATAGCCTATGTCCATCTGGAATAATGTACCTTTCAAATAGTGAAAGAATTTTTCAAATAGGTGCAGGGGTTCCGGAGATTACTCTCCACATACAAAATCCGCTCTCTCTCTTTATATATTAGTAAAGATTATGATTTTTTTTTAAAATTGAATGACAATAGAATTGATGTTTAGGTAGTATTCAAAGGTTATACAAAGAGAAAAATAAATATAATATAAATAAAATGAGAAAAAATATATAGCATCGAATTTTTGCTATGGATCATATCATTGTTAAAAACTATGTTAAGGCTAAAGACATAATCGAAATCTTCAGTTTCACAGTTTGAAAAAGAGGGGAAAATACAAGTTTCTTAAAAGTTTTTTACAATTTTCCGATTTTAACTGAAATTCTATTAACGTCTTAATTTATTTCAAGTTAAGTTGGGGGGAGGCACGTGGGGCATGAGCCCCCCTCCCGACGCTACACCTATGGGGCCTAAGGTGTGAGTCTGCTGTCTGGACTAAAGCTAAGTGTCCACTTATGACAAAACAGTCTCGAGAGTAGTCTCGACACTAGACTCACAAATGGATAGGGGCCTGAGAGCAGTCTCGGCGACAAGCAGGTGCAAGTATCAGAGATTGCAGCTGTCACAAGTGGACATGCTCATTTCTGCTCTCGAGACTTAGTCTCCAGTCTTCTGTCGTTGTTTGAAGATTTTTGTCAGAGCTGAGACTATGGGAGGCGTTACAAATTTCGTTGCTAATCGTTTGGAGGTTTTTCATTGGTCAAATATATTTCAATACTTTAACGCTTCCGCTATCGGACTCCTACGTGAACAGGCCCTTGATTTCCCGCGCTTTTATTTATTCATTTTTTATTTCGCAATAAATCGGCAAATAATATTATTCTTTACATGTTCTTTAAAAATGGGTGAAAAGAAGGTTTTACCCGATAAAAGAGAGTGGACAGACGATGAAGTGTTTGAGTTAATCCATCTGTATGAGGAAGAGGAGTTTTTATGGAATGTTACACATAAATTTTACAGGAATCGGGGAAAAAAATGAGCGTGTTCGAAGAATTTGCAAGAAAATTTAAAAATTGTGATGGGAATGAAGTACAGAGGAAGATTCATAACTTACGTAACCAGGTATGTATATTTATCAAATTGAACTAACCCAAATTCACTGCCACTTAACTGATTAATTAAATTTACTGTCACTCTTAACTTTTTAGGTATCACACGAAATGCAAAAAATGAAATGAATGAAGAGTGGTGATGGTGCAGATGACAGATACGATAGTAAATGGAAGTTTTTCTCTGCATTAAAGTTCATTGTGCCTAGCTTCACACCAACAAAATCTACGTCAAACGTTGTGAATATATTTATAAATTTAATTCAATGTTTTTCACTCTTAATGAATTGGTTTAATATTTCCTAAATAATCAACCTATGGAATCGACCAAAAAATTATTTAATAAGCCGTACGAAAGATTGTTCAATACGCTATAACTTCGGTAATACTGGTCGTATTGAGATGGGATTTTTTTTATTTTGTAGATCTAAATTTCTTCTTTAAAACGATATAAAATTCAAAACTGTTGAAGTGGAAAAAAAAGGTCGAGAAAAAATTAATCTTTCTCATGATAAATATGCCGTAAGTATTATTACAAATTTTGTATTGTATTGTAATGTAATGTTTTGTTAAATAAACAGAATTATTCAATTATTTAATTAATTATTTTATTTAAGAAAAAATAATTAATTCATTTCTTCTATCCACTCATTTTCTCACCCAACACTCCTTTTTTTCACTTTCCGCTTTTTCGCAATTTTATAAGCAATTACAAAAGCAAGGGCCTGACGCGAATCCATTTTGAAAGAAGAAAAACAAACAAACTGCGATCAAATCACAGAACTGACTGCGAGTTCACTCTCAAGTCGACACGTCGACACGAAATGTTCCCGCTCTCGAGACTGCAGTGACCATCGAGTCTCACGAACCTGTCTCGAGAGCGTGAGTGATCTCAAATGGACAACCCCCTGAGATTAATCTCGAGACTTTCTCTCGAGATTTTGTCTCAAGTGGACACTTAGCTTTACGTGCGAAGCAGCCCCCGCTGTGGTCTGTCTCTCACCCGCAGGGACTTCAACCCGGAAGAACTTAGTTGTTACATCGGTTCTTGGTCTGTGCATAACATTGGTTACTCGTACTCGTTCTAGTTAATTAGTTGATTTTTCAACTAGTTAATTTATTCTTTCTCCCTCAATCATTGTCAACACTATTTATAAACTTGAGAACGGTTAATCTTATGTCACATACTAACCTTGATACTGAGGATAAGGAGCTCTTGCTCCCTGGTGCCTCTGTAGTGTTTTATGTCAATGTGAATGTCAATGGTGTGTGCATAGGAAATATCAATATAAAGCACTGTAGAGCACTCTACGTATTAAATAGGATCTCATACTTTTATCGACATAATAAATTTGTGAATACGTATTTTGTTTGTTTGTTTGTTAAGATGTACAACAAAACAAAGATGTTTTCAATATTATCATCTTTACAGTTTTAAAAAAACTCGTATTCCTTTTAAAAGTCTTTAAAAAGACTAGTTGTTGTTAATATGGAATGAAACGAGAAATAAAATGCACCTTGTTAACGGGATGAATAAAACAAAAGAAAAATGTTGAGGCAATTAGCTGCTAAACGGTGTAAAACAAAGTTATTTTTAGCAATAAAAACTTTAATTCTCCTCTCTTTTCTAATTTAACGAAGTGAGGATGAAAGAAGTTTTCTCTCCCAAACATTACATTATTATGATTGGGCTATAATTCATTGTTGAGACGGCCCCTTCAAACGTACTCGCCTGACAACTGGAAATGAAATCTAGACGCATGCGCTGTTGGAGCGTAATTTGAAACACAGATGACAGTGACAAGAACTTTCACTTTCATTGTGGTATCGAAAGGGAAGTGAAGTGCATTTTTCCGTTCTAGTTTTTGTTTATTTTTCTTAGTTCTTTAATGTTTTGAATTGTTAATATTTGACGCCGGTAAATTGATCATACAAATCTTATAATTCTTACCAAATTATATAATAATTATTTGTTGATTATTTCTGTGAGAACCGTGATGGTAAAATTTATCATCGTGGTAGAAACTGTAAATTAAGCATGTTAGTTTTTATGAACTTTTAAATTACTCCTGTTACCAGATTTACAAAACTCGTTAGAAGCCATAATATTGAGTATTTTAAACTAAATGATTAAAATGAGTCAGGATTGTAATCTGACAGAGAGAGGTGAAGAGTCTTCTCCAAAACCCCCTTTGAAGAAGATGGAAATAACATATATAAAGATTATATGCTCTGTATTAGCAATAGGTTCATATATTCTTGATATCGGTTGGGATGTTTTTGTTGCTGTTAGACATTATCGGAATGGTGATGAGGCATATTTTAGTTTGACTGTCCTGTTTATAGTTTTCCCAGCTGTCATCATAACTGCTACCAGTGTTTGGTGGTATATCACAGATAATTCTAATGATCATCTCAGGGCGTCACCCACACAATGGATTATAAGAATAATATTTTTAACATTATGGATGGCACCAGTTTTAAGGTAAGCATGAGACATTCTGAAACAATTTTCAAAGTAACTGGAAATGTAGTTAAAATTCTATTTATTAAGTACTGAGAAAATATTAAAATTAAAGGAAAGTTTCATCAGGACATTCTATTTGTGTATTTAAACTTATACTGAATTTTTTTTCTCTATTGCTAATATATGTTTTCATTTCTTCTATTTTATGATAGTTTATGTCCACTAAGCACAATTTTACATCTAATATGTGAAAAGCCATTTAAAAAATTTTTTTCTTCCATATTTATAGTGTAGTGTTGCTCACATTTGTTAAAATTTCAAACCGGGTACAGTGTTCCCATAATCCTTAAAAATGTGTAAAAATTTTTTGGTGTACATAAGTCTTTGATTTTATTACTAAAATGTAAACAGGCCTTAATTGTCCTTAAAAATTTCACACCATAAAACTTTGCATGTTTAAAACAAAATTTTTATTTAAACTTCACAGGTAAACCAATAAACCATTATTCCGTGAACAGAAAAAAAATTGCAGAAACTGGTAGCAGTTAAAAAAAAAAGAAAGAAAGAAACTTCCTTTACGAACTAAGCCAAATGAAATAGATGGGACAAGAGTAATATTCTGTTATTGCATGAACTGTAGTAACTATTTCCACCCCCAGTGTACCTGGGCCTATTAAGAGACTTAACTCTGCAATCAGCTGTTAAGCTTCAAAGAATTCTATTGCCATTAGAGTAGGGTTATGGTAGACTAAGGAATAAAAGATAGTAAAATTACTGTTCTTTGATAGGGTCGATGATTTTTTTTAAAACTTGTATTTAACCTGAACAACATACCATAGTTAAAATTTTCATAATTTGTTAAGGCCATTGAGAGAATCACCATTAAGTGGCTCTCGTTGATTTTATTGAAATATCATGTGCGTTTTCTGTTATCGGCTGCACATTTTAAATATGATTTGTTTTGACATCTCTCATGTTTTAAATATTCTTTTGTCATGTTTTATGTATTCTGTTATCTGTACCGTTGAAAGATATTTGTTTCAACTTGTGATTTGATTAATTAATTCAGTGTGATCATAAGCAAACAGTGAACATTGTAGCTAAGCTTAAAAGGATCCACTGTAAAAGAGTATCTGTTTACTGAGAGGGTTTTTTCTTCTTTTGGTCTGACATATAAATTAAATAAGAAAATCTATGAAGCCATGATGATTTTTATTTCTTACATGTAGTCACTCATTGTATTTCAACCAGAATCACTGAGTGAAGCAGAGGACTATCCTGTCACTGAAGGAAAGACAATTGTTTCAAAGGTAGAAATGCATAGAAAAATTTTGGAATTACCTTTTTTTTCTACCAATTTTCAAGCTTCTCATAGGGATTCACCAAGCCTACCACTTTGGTTTAATCATTGATGAATTCTTAAATGACTCCTGGACATCATTTCATGATCGTTTAATACATGATAATTTTCATTAGCAGTTATTTATAGTGTGCTAGTATTTTTTTTCATGAATTTGGCTTTAAATGATATTTTTCATATCCTTAATTTTATGTAATTTGTTCAACTTCTCTTTGTCAGTAAAGGTTAATTCATGTAATATTGATATTCAGTGTGTAATATATCTCCAAAACCTGTAAATAGCTCTGTACGATTTTTTGTTTCATGTGTTTACAGAACTCTGTAGTTAATTTACTTCATTTGCATTTATGGTATTATATATAATAAGGTTTGTATTAAATGTGTGTTTAATGCATATAGATATATTACTTCAGCACGCACTCTTTTATTGAATGTAGAGTTCGAAGCAATAATGTAATTTATAGCTGTGGTTTAAATCTATGTAGAAGGCTTTATCTGTAAGATGCAGATTGGAATTTAAGTCGGGTCATTATATATGTAATCAATGCTGCTCAGTAAAAGAGTACCTATTTCTAGATAGCATCAAAAGAGCACTTAAATCATAAAGTAACAGAGTCAAATCACAAAAATGTATAATATTTACTGACTTCCAAAACCATAAAAAGTATATTATTTTCCACATTATCCCCTGCAGTATAAAAGGTATAAAAAATGGTTATTGAAATTAGCTCTTTATGTGGTTAGTTATAAACTTTTAATCATTCATTCTTGGAATATATCTTTTGTGTATAAGCGCATTTTTTTATGTAAGTAAAATTTATTTTGTAAACATTTAGGAATGTTGAAGCCTTATATTATGCCAAGAAAAGTACTAAAAGTACAAGGGAATTTGAACAGCAAAATTATGCACGAAGAATGATTTATGAAAACACTGATGCATCATTTTTAAGATTATTTGAGGCATGCCTGGAATGTGCTCCACAACTTATACTTCAAATTTATATTATAGCTCAAGTACACTATAACAAACCAAATGATATTTCTACTACTGGTAAGAAAATCAATTTTATAGTACAGAAATTCTGAATTTTTGTTTTAACTTTGAGTTTCAGTGAAATTAACTAAAATGGGCTCTTGTGGATAAAAAAAGTTGATAACTACCAGGTATGATTGCTTTGTTACATGGAATAAATACCGGGGAAAAAAATAGAAATAAGATAAAATTATAATATGACTAGCTATTTATTTATTCTGAAATTTTCTACAGATTTGAGATATGATAAAATATATAATTTGCTATAACATTTTCTAATTAGGAATTAAAGTTTTTTTCTGAGTTAGGGATATATAGGTGTAACCTTTTTTTTAACTTTGAGATATTCATAGAAGATAAAAATTTTAAATTTTGATCATTTGTGTAGTTGATATTTTTAAACAATGGCCATCCCTCTGATAAAAATCTTTAAATCGTACAGTCTGCATGGTAAAAAGATTAAAAATTCATAGGTTTTCATTCTTAAGTTTATTTTAAGATGGGCTGTGTAATGTTAGGTTCACAAAAATATCATAATAGCAAAGTATTTTTTCTTCTTTTATCTAAAAGGGTATGTTAGTTTTAAACTATGGAACATGCAGATTTAAAATAATGTTTCTAAAATGATTTGTCTATGGGGAGTTTCTAAAATTTAATAAAAGCCAAATCCGTTGTTTCAAGGGATAAGCTAAGTAAAGGAAGAAAATTAAAGTTTAGAATAAATTTTTCCTTGCCAGTGTTTTTTATGTCTTGCTGCGAGTTGAAGTGTTCTTGATATTTCACTGTTTGATTGTTTACTTTGCTTTTAATGATAATTTTTTAAAAAAACCACATTGTTGATAATGAATAAAATTTAGTTACTGCTTAAATTTAAGGTAACCTATGTATGTTAAACTATTTACTTTTATTTAAGCTTCATATTGTTTACTACAGATCTAAAAAGGCAGCTTTAAAACTAAGAATATGTTGGTTTATTAATGTACAGTATTCTCTTGTTGATCATATCATATTCTTATTGTTTTTGTTTATCCTACATCTATCTCCAGCCTCTCCATTATTAATGGATGGGCAGTCCAGTAAAAGTCTAAAAGAACATAAGTTGGTGCTTTCAAAGCATTGTTCTTAATATTTACAATAATACTAGGTCAGCTCTTAAGGTGCCCTATGAGGCTCCATTCATTTCACCCAATCTAAATAATTGACAGATAGGATCATTAACCAGTGCAATACAATTTAAGTGTCTCTGTAGGTAGCCATGTCCCATAAGCACTTTAAAACAGGCAACTGCAATGGCCCTAGGTAAAGCCATGGGCATCCTAACTCAGTTTCTCAAGAGGGTACTATAGTTCTTATCCTGCTCAGTCTCCTGATAAGTTGATAATCTAGAATTTTTAATGAGCATTTTAATAATTTGTTTAATGTTATGCAGTGGTAATAAGGGACTAGGTTGAGGCATTTGAGCCCCAGTTTTCACCAAGTAATTGGCCTTCGTATTTCCATAGATCCCACAGTGACTCGGAATCCATTGGAGGATAACATTTTCCTTAATTCTTTCAAGATTTCTCAACTTCTCTTACAATGATAGACAAGCCCATTTTTTTTATAACAATGAGTTGAAAAAGTCGTGATGCCCACCTAGGAATGTATGAAAAACACAATGTTATCTTCAGGATGATCTATTACTTTATCGATTGTCATAGCTGCAGCAGTAATCTCTCATTCCTACTTGCCACTATATTTCCCAACAGGCCAGGACACCTTAAAACTAGCTGAATAGGCACCTTTTTCAGTATTCCTGGTTGCATTTTTGACCAAGCCATCTGTATAAACCAAGTTTCAGGTGTTTTTTTCGTGGATAGTAGCTAAAGTGACAATTTTCAGATCTGGGATGAAAGAGTCCTGTTTATTAACATGCCAAATGAGATCCAGTTGTCTCTCAGCCAGTTTTAAATCATTGAGGGGGAAACTAAGCCTTGGGGAAAGACAAGAGATCGGATGTGTTGATATCATAAGTGTCATAAAAGTCCCAACCAAACTCTTTAATAGTTTAGATCTTGAGGGTCATTAAATTTTTTTCCCCAAAGAACAAAGATCAGTGAATGCCGTATAAATTGTGGTTTCAACTCCAGCTGTGTATGTAATGATTAATCAAGGGGAATTTTGATGAAGTGGTTCTATCACACTCATAATTTTGAATTTTTTTTTTTTTTTTTTTTTTTTTTTTTTTCTGGCCTTGTTAATAGTAACAGCCAATGACTAGCTGTCTGTTCTTCACTTTTTACTTGCTCCCCTTGGATGCTGAGTTGATGCATGTAGAGCTCAGAGAAAAACATAATGATATCTTTGTTATTAGATGAAGATGTAAATTGATGTACAATTGATCATTTTGTGTAAAAATTCACATTTTATTGTACTACTTAATATTATTGAAATTAGACAGTTTGTGAATATACCTTTGAGGGAAGAACCATCATGAGTCATTCATGTTTTGTTAAAATATTGATTCTTCATGAAGTTGAGTAGGGATCACATTTGCATGATTTGTATGTGATTGCTTCATCTCTAATATTTGTGGTCATCTGTTTTGCTTTCATTTACATTTCTGTAAATAAGTTATACAGTACTATATATAGTGTTAATAAGTTAAGTAAATTATAAGGAAACCCCAAATAAATCTCAAGTCTCCAACAGTAGGATTTCGTTTTAGAAAATGGTAAAGAAAAAATTTAACCATTAGATAGGTCTTGAATCTTTGATAAAGGGGTCAAAAAAGGTCAAATTACTTAATTTTAGAGTTAAATAAAAGTGTGAATCATATTATAATCATTATACTAAATCATAGAACAAATTTTTCTCAAATTCTTAAATTTATTTTCTATTTTAGTTCCATCTTTCGTAAAGAGCTTGTTCATTTTTACTTATAGTGTGAACAAGGTGAATGGTGTTACAATTATATTTTTTAAAACCTACTCAATTTCAAGAGTTTTTTTTTCCCTTTCTTATGTTTTTATTACAATAAGGACCTAAGCAGAGATTACCTGTACATCATTTTTCTTGTAGATTGTTATATGCTTTCAAGTTTTTATGTAAATATATTTACTACCTCTATACAAAAAAAAGTTTCTTTTATTAGGTTTTATAATTACAATATCCTGTTGTATACCTGTTTATATTAACATTGAAAACTTTCTTCTCTTTTCAGAGATAATTCAATTGATTTCCATATTTACATCACTGCTTTCTATGACCTTTGCTGTTATGTCTTACTTACGTAGTCTACGGGAATCTCTTGATTACAAAAATGAACTCAGTTGCTCCATTACTGTCTTCCCATTTTTATGGCGATTCCTTGATATAACTGCACGTATTGTGACTCTTGGTCTCTTTGCTTCAATTCTACTACCATATTTCTTCCTCCTGGTTGGTATACATTTTGGAATCATGTTGGTTTGGATACGTTTTATGAATACAGACTTCTGTGATAAAAATAAGTAAGTTTAAATCATAAGTATAGTACAAAATAATTTGAATATATCTGTTTTGCCTTGATGAAATTTAAAGTAATAAGCTTATTCCTGAAGCATGATACTGTGAATTTCAGAGGCGAATTTTATTATATGTCCTGTTATCTGAATGTTGTCTGCTGTAATGTTGAGTGAAGACTCCACATTAGAAATACAAATTTAATGTTTTATTTTCTTATTCCCTGTTTCATCTTAAGGAGAAATTTTATGCAGCTGATATATCATGTTTTCTTTGGATTTTTTTGAAAGATAAATTTGTTTTCATTGGGTCTGTTAATGCTGTCATTAAATGAAAAGGTTTTGCATAATTTCTTGATTTTCTTTTCAGTAGCATAACTAAATTTTCCATTTGAAATAAATAAAATTGGGCTCTACAATACACTAATTCCACTTGTAGTTTTGCAATCCAAATGCAAGTATTTTAGCTAAAAATTCACAAAAAGTATTTCCTTGTTTGTTTGTTATTTCTTGCTGAAACATTTATTCTAAGATTAGCATTCTTTTCATATTAAATGCAATTTTTTTTAAATGTTGGCTCAGAATCCAATGTAATTAATGATGAAGTTTGATGTAATTAATATTTCATGCACATATTTGTACCCTTTTTTATTATGAGAGGATAGCAGTGTTCTAAAATTCAGATGAAGAATACCATGGTTATTAAAAGCCATGGTTATTAAAATTGTTTTAATTTTTGAAGATATTTTAGAAGACTAGTTAAGGGCTTTGTGTTAATTAAAATTCCAAAGTAGATTTTCATCATTTAACACCCTTGAAAACAATTAACACTTAAAAAATTATGTATTGTTTATATCTAATAATTTTTCCCCTAATTGTTTAATACAGTATTAAATTTTGATATGCAGAACAATATGTCATTGTATTAACAATTTCATATTATTTGTTTAGGAATGCAGAATGGGTGTACAACTTGTTACTTTCATTCATGTTCATATTTTGCTTTATCAACCCAAGAGATGACAAAAGCCGAACACGCTACATACAGTATTATTGTCTCATTTTTGTGGAAAATACTGTCTTAATAAGTATATGGTACCATCACAATGTTCATTTCACTAGACTTGTTGTTCTCATCATGGTGTTTGTATGTTTTGCGTTGGCCATTATCATCATGGTAAGTAAATTTGTTTTTATTTTCAGAATAAATTTAGTTTCTTTTTGATTATTATAGTACATTATTTATCACATTTTTATCTACCATTTTGGTTTCACTGAAAGGGGACTTACCCTTTTGCTTTATTTATGTATTTATTTACAAAGTAAGGAATTTACATGATGATGCATTTTTAAAAAACCTGTTTATTCTAGCTTTTCATCTGCCTTTGTGAACTTTATTTTGAAAAAAGTTCACTTATTTGCATCAAATTTTATGGGTAATAGGATTCATGCAATCTTCATTCATGGTTTAGTATGAAGATAGAAAATTGATAATTGTCAGAAAAAATTAAATTTAGTGAAAAGTTTGAAAAAATTGAACTTGCATTGAAAATGTGAAACTTTCCCAGAATTTCTTATTAAATTGTTGTAACTTTTCTTTGAAGTTGCCTATTTATTTTTTCTAATTCCAATATAACCATCCCTAAGGAATCAGTCATTTACTATGAAAAATAATTTTTTTGTGCTATTTCTGAGAAATGTAACTGCATCAAAATGTTAGAATTTAAGCAAACCATCTAAATGGAGAGCCTCAAAGCCAATTAATTCAATGGCTGTGAATGTTATTGAATATAGATAAACTTTTATGAATTTTTTTTCTTCTGAAAATCAGTTAGATGTTAAGTGTTTTGGATTTCTTTTACTTTCATAAGTTTTTTTTTTTTTTAATTTTGAATGCATGTCGCTCTCTGTCATTTTAAAAGTTGCTTTTTGGGGGAGTCATTTTCTTTTCTTAGCATTTTTATCAGTGGAATTAGGCTTTCTTTAATATTCTGTTATTTATGTAACAGTTTTGTTACTGCCACTTACTCTGCCTTTAAAAAGCATTTAGTGACCTACTTTATTCTGACAACATAATCTTTTTATACTCCACCATTGCAGTTATTTAGTGAATGTATTTTGTTTAGTAATTGAATAATTATTTTGGGGTCTTTTATATTTTATTAATTTTATAGAATTATTATTTTTTACTTCTAGGTACTTTATTACATTTATTTGCATCCAACAAGAGGTATACTTTTTGATAAGTCTAGTCCTAGTCAAAGTGATGTTCCTGTTCCTAGATCACAAAGTATTGCAAGCAGATTTACTCTGAGCAGGGAGTTTTTTGATACAATTGAAGGAGACGGGTCCATGTTGGAAACAAATCAGACTGTATTGCTTCCAAGTACTGGTGTAGAGAAAATTGGGGAACCAGCTGTAGTGCAAAATGGAAAACAAACAGAAATGAAATGTGAGTATGAAAAGACTGAATGTTAACAATTGTAAGTGTTGATGCTCTTTTTTTTTTTATAGAGTAACATGCTCTGATCTGTGTAATGCATTAAGTCTTAATCATATGCATTTTTTTTTTATGATGGGTATATTTTACTTTGTCTTAATCTGGTGCTCATTGGTGAATTTCAAATGGTTCTCATTTACTATGAGAAAACTGTCTAAAGTTTTCTTATTCTGTCAGGAGCTAACAGAATCTGATGCACTTTAGCTTAAAAAATACTGTTTTGTTCTGTGGGCTTAAAAAGGTCTGAATTTTATTGCAAAGTAAATTGAAGAAATAAAATTAAATAATTATAATTTCTTAAAGGTGTGTGAAATTCTTTTTATCAGTTGATATTAATATGAAACTAAAAATTCATTAAATGATAGTTCAGTTCAATGACATAGAATTTATGAAAACCTGTGTTTGGGGTTTATGCCTAAGCTGTTATATATACATATATGTATATTCAGTGATAGAATATGAAAATAAAAGTAACCATCATGGCAAAAGCAAAATATTACAATAAGAACATTAATGAACTAGAAGTAAAATGTTTTGCTGATTTTGACATGAAATAGATCTGATTGTACCTGTATTTTAGCTTTATTTACCAGATGAAATTGTATTTTGTTAGTTCATTTTATAAATATATTTTTGGATGTGCTCAACTTTTCAAAGTGTTTTATTAACTTGTGTGTATGTAAGAAATTACATTATTTGTTATAAAAATGTACAAAATGCACAAATATCTGTAAAATAAA
Organism: Dolomedes plantarius; assembly: GCA_907164885.2. Lineage (NCBI taxonomy): Eukaryota > Metazoa > Arthropoda > Arachnida > Araneae > Dolomedidae > Dolomedes > Dolomedes plantarius. The sequence goes on from OU015490.1 coordinate 241,561,740, forward strand.
ATATATATTTATATATATTTGAATATCAAATTGTATAAAATATTTTTGTGACATCTATAAATTTTTCTAAAACTTTTTAGTGTACTTTTAAAAAAAAATTCCTTAATTTAACAATACAGAGTATCTTTTTTATATGCATTTATTTTAATACACAGGATTGCACAGAATATATTTTTACATGTAATAGAAAATTATTTTTGCTGTAACAAATTGAAGATCTTTTTTACACCTAGGATAAAATTCATCAATTTAAACTATAATATTTAGTACTGCAGGGAGAAAGAAACATAGGAAATATAATTTATGAGAAACTTTCATATATAAGGACAATTATGCCCCTGTACACTTGCCAATTTTATTGCCCATAGACTTAATGAGAATCTTATAATGGAGGTTTTTTTTTTTAAGAACATGTGTGTCTAACCTTTTGGATTACCTGGGCCACATATAAAATATATATCTTTGTTAATGTATATAAGTGACTTAATTTCCTTTTGAATAATATTTAAAAAAGACCACAACGTGAACTTAAACCTTGTGGGATATTTGCCCCTCTTTACATGTCAGACGTCAATATCTATTTCGATGGAAGAGTTTGCAAATCTTACTGGTTTCTTAAGGTGCTCGCAGGAATTTATCTTGTTTTACTTTCAGTGTTCTTTAAATTTGAAAATAGTTCTTCTCAAATGTACATAGTGCCAAAAATAATAAGGATGACGACTAAGGCGTGACTGTGTAGTGAGGGATAATTTTCTCTGGGAACGTAGGTCTTAAAAAGTTTATGCTATTATAGGGCCACACTACTAGTCCAATGCCACATGTGGGCTGCAGGTTGGACACACTTGTTCTGGAGGAACTAACCACTCCGTTTAAAATACAGAGATGACTATCATATTATTGTCAAAATTACGTGAAAAGCTGATTTTACATAAAAGGATATGTATATAATTTATTTGCAAAACTAAAAATAGAGAGGCAATCGAAAAATTTATTTCAGTTTAATTTCAAAGAAGTGCAATTTTCAAACGTTTCAATTTAGAATTTTTGTTAACTCCCATTGAGTTTAAAACATTAATATTGCACTTTAAGGGCCCATTCTGTAATGTTTAGTCACATTATTTCTGGTGTACTTTCTTTGAAAACTGATTTGTTTAAATTCTTTGTTGATATATTACCTTTTAATTTTCCATCAAATTTTGTTATCAAATGCAATTGATAATGAGGTTTATAATTTTGTTTTTGGTTTAAATGATTATTATATATTTTATAGTTCATCAAAGCTTTTTTAATGATGGTCTCATTAAAATATAACTTCCAAAAATTCAGTATCCTGAAGTAATGTTAATGGTATGACCTGTGATTCACTGTAACTTTTTCATTGCTATTATTTTGTCGTAAAATACTGTCTAGCTTAGGAATCACGTTTGAGAATTCCAATTTCCCATTTAGGTTCATTGCAGCATTACTCTATTAAACCATTGTTAATATTCCTTAACAACCTCATAATATGCTTATGACATTCTTATTATCTTGATGAGCATATTTTCATTACTTGTTTAAATATATTTTGTGTGAGTTTGTGTGTGTTTATGGATATTAAGTGCTCTTATGTAATGTGTACATGCCATATTACATATGTATCAAATTAATACAGAAAAAAAAGAGAAATATATTTCTGAACATCATTTGACAGTTTGGAAGAATCTCATGCTACATTTTTATTTTAATGCATGTTAGCAAACTAGTCTTTGCTACATCAGTGATATTTCTGAATACTCCATAAAAATTAAAGTAAATTTTTTTTATTTTGCTGTACCATTCTGTTAGACCTCCAGTTGTGTGTATAAGAGGTATTCACAAAACCATTATTTTCCTCTCTAACCAATGTTGAAAATTTGTTTGATGAATCCATAATTTTTTTTCTTTGTGTTTATAATTTTCTATGCTATTCATGAGTCTATATGTATTTATGCATAGATGATAGTTTTGTGTGAAATAGATGTATGTGCATATTTTTTTTTCTTTCAGAGGTGTTTCACGTTTTAAAATATGTAGAAGTTTATAAAAGTAGTGCATTTTATTTTCTTAGATGTCTGTGTCCCTGTTATTTCATCTGCTTTTATGTAATTTTTAAAAAATTCATTGCTAAAAGTTTACAATATACTGAAATAATTTAAAAAGTATAAAAATGTTAAAGTTTTCCATTTATGTTAATTCATAAAAGGGAACAGAATTCTTTGAATTCCATTTAATATTGCAGCACTAATGTTTTTATTTATTGAAGTTTTTGAGAGAGGTTTTAATCTTCACTCCCTATCCCACCTTTATAGCACCATATATTTGATCATTTTCGGCTATTTATCAGATGAACTATTTAAGAAAAAAAAAAGTTTTGCTGATGACTGAGATTGTTTTAAGTATTGAAAGTATGCTGTATGCTTATGAAATAAAAATAGAGTAGGTAGAAGTGAAAAGAGTTGGCCAAGTAGAGGCAAAACTACTGACCTTAATTTTCAATACTCAATCTACAGGGCTATAATTAGAATGAAACAATCCTTTAAAAATGCAGTTTAAAAAGCTAGACAAAGAAAAAGAAATTGAAACCCATTTCAGAAATCTCATCTTACAAAAAATACTTTTTTAAAAATAAAGGTGTTAAAAAAAAGTTCAATTTTATAAATATTTTAGCTCAAAAGAGAAAAATAATATAATTTTAAAATTTTAATTTAAAATTTAGAAAATCAGGTTTGAAACTAATTTTTCAGTCTTTTTCTAAGTTCATAAAAAAATGTCATTAAAAACCGTGACATTAATTTTTGTCAAATATTTTCAGTGACCTCTGAAAACTAGATCAAATTTAATTTTTAAAAATATTATTCAAGTGCTAAAAGGCCATGAAAAAATTTTATATTTCTTAAATGACATGTGAGGATCCAAGTGCATGCGTGGTTCAAGTCCTAATAAGTGCCTCTGAATCTGTGATGTCTTTTCTGAGTATGGGTATGTTAAATATGTAAGCTGGAAAAGCCTTTCATAGGGTTTATAGGGGTAGAAGGAGGGTACAAAATCTCAGATGTTGTTCCTGGGTGTGCTCAGTCTAAATGGTGATGACACCGGAACAGAAGTCGAACCTAATCCTTGTGGTGGCCAATAGCAAGTGTTAAAACCAGAGTTGTACTCATTTAGTCCCACAAGGGGCATACAAGCAAGTTAAAATAGCCCCCAGATTATGTAATTAATAAAAATTGTCTTTAAATATTAAGTTCAAATTATTTCTTACTACCATTTAGAAACATTCTAATTTTCTTATTTATAATATTTTTTTATTAAATATGTATTTTTATGAGTTGCTACAAATGGATTGGTGGCGAAATGTTTCTGATTTTAAAAACATGTCTGGATTTTCAATAACATATTTTTTTGAACAAGTGTTACGAACTTAATTATTGCTGCTGTTAATGGAGAGAAAATGTGCCAAATAGAGGTTGGCAATTTTATACAAATAACTAAACCATATATATTGTTTGTTATAAATAAAACCATACTTAGGTAGGTAGTTATATACTATACTTACCTATACTTAGTTAGGTAGGTAGGTAGGTTGGAGAAGTGACTGAAATATGCCCCTTAACAAGACACGCCCTCTGGTCAGTGGGCATTACCATTTATGTTATTTCGAACTTAAGCCCTTTTAGCTATTGTCCTGTGAAGAAATTTTATGTATAAATTCTGATTATGTTTAAAAACTTCATCTGCTAAGACAAATTGTTAGAGGGTTATATATATATATATATATATATATATATATATATATATATATATATATATATATATATATATATATATTTAATTTAAGTTAAATGGGTAGTGGAGATAAATGTAAGATATAAATAAGTTTTATTTCATTATTGTTTCATACAAATCAAAGTATGTCTGTTGTATGTTCATATAAACACAAAGAAAAAGGATGAATTCAATGTTACTTTTAATACCTTTTAAAGTAGGATAGTTTAATATTCATGCTCTCTTAATAATTATTTATAAATTCTTCCTTTCCAATGGAACAAAGTAATTTCAAAGTGTTTATTGAAACTGCTACATTCAAACAATTCATAGCAACTTTTGATTTCATAAGGATTTAATTGTCAGCATAATTTTGGTTTGCATTCATTAATTAAATACTTAAGGATACACAAAATATTAAAAGTATGCCTTTTTTTGTACTCATAGTTAATGTTCCAAGAAAATTTTTCGCCCCCACATTTAAGTAATTTTTAGAGCTAATCTTGTATACATAAATTTGTAGTTGTCTCCTCAGTCAGTTTTTTTTTTTCCGAGTAATTTTTTTTAATTGTTATAGAAGTTAACGTATATAATATATTAAATGCATATAAGGAAGTTATAAAATTCTTAGAGATAGTAAAAACAAATAAGTTAAAGTTTGGAATAGTGTTTAGCTATTGCAAAGGCATTTGTCCTGAAACATTTGCACAAAACCTTGAAAACTGTTGAATACTTTTTATCTGGGAGCGCCATACAGGTGAGTCAATATTGCTTCCTTTGGGCCATATAAATTTTGATCAAGTACACCCAGGGAAAACGTCTGGAGGGCTTGTACCTTCCCCCACCGTTTGACCTTGTGGCAGGACTTACCAGGCTATGGATTTAACATGCCCATATCTGGCCTTGACACAAAAGTATTTAATGGTGTTTATTGAGATTCAAACTGAGTACCCCAGTCCAAAGCCAAATGCACTACCACTATACTCAGTGCAAACTTAAGCTGACAGTACTATTTCTACTGCAGCGACCAATTTATACCCGCAACAGAAGTTTCTCGCTGCCACTACAAAATGCGGATTGCCATATTTGGCCTTTTATCGCCTATTGAGAATTGATTTTCCATCGGTTGCTTTCCAGCAAAGGGGGAGACAGAGTTTTCTTTTCACATCACACTTTGAACTAATTTTCTCATGTTAAAGTACACCAACATAAATTTTCGAATTGTGTTAATTCTTATAAAAATTGTTTCTGGTTCATTTTATGATTTCAAATAGCATGTGGCTCTCATAAAAACCATGCATATAAGTGGTCGGTTCTAGAAATGAGTGATTAAACATAAAATGATTATATAAGACCTTAAGTTATGGAAACAGTATTTAAGCCAGATTTAAATTACAGAACAAAAGTATCTACAAATGAATATTTATAGATTTTTTTATCAGCAAAATCATTTATGATTTGATCAAATTTTAATATCCTCGTGCTCTATAGAAAGTATTGCAAGACTGTTTAGTATCTATTGCAATATTGTTAGTCTCAGGTATGTTTGAATTAATTTTAATCTAGAAAAGCTTCTGCTCCCGGTCCCTATTTGGAAAGCCAGCAGCTCTGTCATTCGTAGCGAGGAATTTTAGAATTTTTATGGGTTTCAGAAATATTAAGATTGAAGAATGTTTTAATGCTTCCATTTCTTCAACCAGCATATCAAGATTTACATCTGCATGTTTTACTCACTTTGTTTGGTCGTTATTCTGAATAATTTTTACATCTGTTAACGCAATTTTCTTTTAGACAAGTTTAAAATTTTCCTAATCTAATAGGGGAAATCAGCTTAAAGCCGGTCTTGTCCTTTTAAGTGTTATGATGACTATATTAATGACCTCTTCTAATGAAAAATCACATGCATTTAATTTTTTCAACACTTATAAAATTCTCCGCAATTTGACTAGGGGAATATTTCGTCAAACTCTAATTTCATCCTCTGTAAAATGTCTCCTCATAAAGTAGTTTTTGTTAGCCATATTTTGCTGAGTCTAAAAATTAAATGAAAATGTGAAAGATGTTTTGATTGATTGCAAGTTTATAACTTGGAAAATAGACATAAGAAATCAGCGTTTCAACATTTCAGATTATACAGCAAATCACGGCAGTTAATATTCCAAGAGGTATAGTGTTGAATATTTCCTTTTAATTGTTAACTGCAGATGTGTATTCCTGGGGTTACCAAAATTACACATCCACTTTGAACGCCAGATGCTCCCGCCAAGGAAACGAAGCCTTGTGAATGGTCAGATTATTTTATGACGTTACATTCTCTCTTGCATGCTGTATTGCCATTATTTACTAAATATGCACATTATTTACTAATAATTATTTACTAAATTACAACAAAAATGTGGTGTTTCATTAAAATAATGAAAAACCACATTTTTGTTGTCTAAATATGTCTACACTTTACTAGTTAAATCATTATTTTAATGATTTATGTCTGAAATGTGCCTTTTCTCAACTCTGTTAATAGGAAAAAGTGCAAACTATATCTCAATGGCGGAATCATACTGCTCTAGTGTCTTGACTATATTCAGGTTAGGTATGCCCCGAGTATAGACTGACTACCTTGGGCACAATTTGGAAAAGTTATAATAAGAATAACATTTTAGAACCATCTTGGGCCTAATTTAGAAGAGTTAAAATATGAATAACATTTAAGCACAAGAATTAAATGCATTTTGTTTTTAAAAAATTTTGTTGGGACTCTCATTGATATATTAAAAACAAATAATGAATTAAAAATTTTAAGTATAATTTAATACAATGTAGTGCATATGTAATGTGATTGCATATACAGTACAATTTATGGCATATCTCTTGGTGTCCAAACTCAATTTTAAAATATCCATTTAAACAAGCAATCAAAGTTTTTAAAAATTTATAAATGAGTAAATTAGGCAATACTTTAATCTTAGTTTAAAGATGGATTCAAATTGCATATTTTTTACATGTTTTTATTAACTCGCTTTCTTATTTGTGTGTTTGTCCAGATTAAATCTTGCAATAGATTTTTAACTAACTTCCCGACTAGCTAGACATTTGAAACTTTTAGAATAACTCAGAACACGATGACAATGCATTCGTTTGATACTTTTGGCGATCTTTAAGCAGAATTGAATTTTTTTCAGTTAATTTTGTTATGTGGACTGGTGCAGCCATCTATCGGCTGGGATCAATGGGAACGAAAAGTTAAACGCAAGTTAGCTTCCAATTAACTTCATTTTCTTTCAAGTTGATGGGAGAATTCATCAAAAAAATTTTTAAAAAGTATTTATTAATTCATAGGATTGTCAAGTTTATATGATTCAACAGAAAATTTAAAAACATGGTTCTTTTATATAAAGTTCTTTATAAAAAGTTATTTTTATCTATAAATATAAAAAGTTCTTTTTATCTTGTAATTATTCAATCATTTTGTGGGGATTTCATTATAATGTTCATTTTAGTTTTGTGAATTATAAAGTTAATGTAAGCTTGTTTTAAAACACCAAGACACTGTCAGATGGTGATGTTGTATGATTATATTACTGAGAGAAAACATTAAATTTGGTAGTGTCTAAATGTTATTTTTATTAGTTTTACAAGAATAAATATTTAATGCAGTTAATAATAATTGGAATCAGTTTTCTGTAGAAAACATTATAATTTCACCTAACTTTGTTTACATATTTTAAGTTGTTATTTATTTTTTAGTTATGAGTTGAAAAAGTATAAAACAAAACTTACACTGCAAAACCTCTAAATTGAAAAATTATAAATTTTGCAGGAGGACCAAAGAATATTTTAACAAATAAGTCACAGCTGTTCATTAAAATGCATTCAGAATGTACTTAACACTATTTATTGAGTTTTCTTATGAATCAATAGATGGAAATAGCTGTGGGTTATCGTATTCCCACATACAATGAAAACAGCAAAATATTGTATTTGAGAGGTTTTGGAGTTTAGGTATTGAAATTGATTGTTATGTTTAGATATTTATTTTACATACAATCATGTCTAAATATAGCTTTTGAAATAAAATGTGGAATTTCTGAAGGAGGCAAGTTGTATATATATCTTTATGAGGAAATCATATGTGTTCCTTAGAGCTTTTAATTTATTTATTTCTGTTAATATAACTACGATCATTTTGAGGATTTATGCTCACATAAGCTTTGTTTTATAATGAATATGTTGAGTTTAACAGTTATTCTGTGGGTGGCTTTATTATTATTTTTCTTTTTACTTTGTTGTTGGAAAAAAAATTTTGACCCTATTTTCATGTTGACCAGTTTTTGAAAATTGTGGTGCATTTTTATTAACTTATTCATAACTTAAAGGAAGGGATTAGATACTCTTATTTTACTATTTAGTCATTTTGTTATGTTTCACAGAAATGTCTTCATTGCATTCATATGCATCTTATAATGAAAATTTCAGTTAGACTTGATGTAGCTCTTTCCTATTCGTCTATATGCCATTGAAAAGTTGCATGTGGTTCTATTTTGCATCCTTTGTTTGGTGCAATTTTTACACAGTTTAGAGTCATAGCTATGCCATATAAATATGATGACTATGACCATTACCCATCTGTCCTTGAAAACCACATTTGACCTTCTCAATAGTAGATTTGGCTCTTGAAATATCCTCCTAAGAAAGAAAAAAACATTTTATGTACTCTTGTTCTCTCTTATATTACATTTTATACAAGGTGCAATTTTTATAAAGCATTTATAAACATTTTTTGACATAAATTGTGTGTAGTGAATTTTTTATGTAAGTTTTGATATATGATCTGTGTGATTATATCATATCAGATATACTGGTTTTGTTATAAGGATCTTCCTTGTATCAATGTTCAAAATGTATTTGACAGAATTAGAGTAATGTTGCATTGTATTATATTTTATAACTTGAATAAACTGACACATTTATACTTATTTTCAAATTCATTCTAGTATTTTGTGTTGAGTGCTGTGATATCCAAATGTAAACTGAATTTGTTTTTATTTGCAAGATTTTTAGCAAAAAGTGAATAAACTTTCTATTTTGAAGTCTTCTGCTGTCTTTCCATTTCCATTGAAGACATAAAGTAAAAATATTGATATTATCCATATTTTTTCCTCAAATGGTTTCAGACACAAATAAATTCATAAAAACAAATTGAAAATAAAAATAGGAGAGAAAAAAACTTTGAAATACTCCAATAATCAGTGGATTGATTGATTAACTTTAATAAACAATATTGTTGATAAATATTGTTTGATAAAAATGAAGGCTTGTCCATAAATTGTGATGTTTTAATGACCAGAAAATTGGATTGCCCTGCCTTTAGCCATGAATTTAGTGCATTTTATATCAGTGCTTAGTTACTAATTGTGAAACTAAATAAATTTCTGAAGTGGTATTTAAATTTTTATAAACATGCATGTATGAGTATATCTGTATGACCAATACGTGTATGCACTATTCAGTCAGTCAAAGACAGGAGAAGCGTTTAAATTATTTGCAGAAATTTATATACAGGAACTTTAACAACACTTCCTTCTCGCCCCCGTCAAAATTAGGGTTGAGGTTTCGCCCTCTATTTCTCGAGCCCGTGATATTTTCGGGCTGGAGTGTTCAAAAGTAACACACCAAAGAGATTAAAAACAATCCATTTCATTTACCCTGAAAATTTTTTATTTATTTTACATACCAGATGGCAGCACCAGTCTACTTATATTATAATTGGGGATGAGTTGTTTTAAATTAGATGTGGCAGATCAAGAAATAAATGAAATCTTCCGGAAAAAATAGGCATTTTTTTTTACTGTTTTCTTAAATATTATGCGATCCTTAAGGGGTTAAAAGTCAGCAGGAGGATTTCTGTCCTTCCTTAATTCGAGCGATTACATTCTCATTCGAATTGCCTTCGAATATATTTCACAAATCGAGAAATCGCTCTCTCATATTGCTTCCGAATATACTGCTTCGTCTGTTCGCATCTGAGATGACCTCCGATAAGACCGGACACTGTGGTATGTCCGCACAGACTCTTCCATTTGAACACTCTTGGGGGGTCAGTTCGACTCTTCACTCCCACTCCCACGCTTGATCTTCCCGTTGGGTCTAGGGACTGAGGGACTGTTGTGGTAGAAGGAGGTCGCAAGCTACCCCCTTCCAAGTAACGCCTTTGAAAAGAGGTGGGGAACTGAAGACGTTACGTTCCCTCACCTGGAAGTTTTTTTGCACGTACGTAATAAGAAAATGGTAAAATGAGACAGCAGAGCAAATACAGCCGAACCCCGTTAAAACGAACTTCAAGGGACCAAAGGTTTTGTCCGCTTTATCCGATGGTTCGCTATATCCGAACCGTTAAGAAAAATGCTAGAGTTCACAAAATGTGTAACTCATTAGTTGCAATGTGTATTCAATAATGATGTATTAAAAATGATCATTAATGTATTAAATCGACTAAAATCGATTACATTAAACTGACACAATACTAATTAAATTGCGTACAATAGGAAAACGATGGGACCAAAAGTTTGGTTCGTTATATCCGTGAGTTCGTTACATACCGGGTTCGTTATAACAGGGTTCGACTGTATACAAATTATACCAAAAACGGCCAACCCACGGTGCATCATATCTCCCGAACGGTCCGTCTAATAGGGAGTGTGACCACCGTGTACCATAAATTAAACGTATCCGACTCCGTATCCTTTACGAAACACTGTACATTTATTAACATTCACAATTACAGTATTCTTACAATAATTAATTACGGCCTTTCATTTATACCGCCCAGATTTTCCCACTCGACTACGTCGAGCCATCACATGGTTCTAAGAACCGCGCAAATCGGCTCTCTACGCGACAACAAGTTACTTTCTTTTTGACACGTGACATACACATACAGTATTTCCCTCCCGTAAGGAGAGTAAAACCAAAATTCCCCGTTTATAGGGACAAACAGTTACAGACGGAGGTTTGAGTCGTAACATCATCCGCCCCCAATGAAGACATTCATTATTTCTTACAACATAATAAATCAAACAATTTTACACTCAATTATTACAAAATTAACAAAGAACAATATTAATAATAACAAAAATAAAACACTTATTAAATGAAACAAACAATATAACTTGATAGCTGGCTGGTAAAATCACAACCTCAGTATTAAAGTTGGATCACGGCTTACCCATCTCCATATGATGCAGAAGCTGAATCGGTCGTTTGATTTGACCTGTAGCTGTTTTCAGCGTGACAGCTCTTACCTGGTTGTCTCTGCCAAAATGCAATTCAGTTACTCTTCCCATTCTCCACATTTGCCGTGGCATCTTATCATCTGCTATCAAGACTACGTCACCTACATTAAATTGACAAGTTACATTAACTGGTTTTATAAAATTTACATTTCTTAACTGTAAAAGGTACTCCCCCTTCCATCGTTTCCAAAACTGATTTAAATGCTTTTCACGGTATAAATATCTCTTAATTAATACTTTATGAGTACTGGATACACTTCCAGAAATTGATTTGCCAATATGGGGAGGTAAGGCAATTATTCTTCTTCCAATGAGGAAATGAGCTGGAGTGAGAGGGGATGGTTCTGTGGGTTCATTATAGACATAAATAAGAGGTCTAGAGTTCAAAATGGATTCAATCTCTGGAAGTATTGTTTGCAGTTCTTCAAAAGTTACCAAACCCTCCCAAGAATTTTCCTCAAAACAACCTTTGTCATACGAACCATCCGCTCCCAATATCCGCCCCACTAAGCGGCCTTTTCTACTATGTACTGCCACGTAATCCCCTTTTTTCCGAAATAATTTTGTATGTCTGAGTCCTTTATGTTCGTATACAATTTCTTGAGTTCGGTGTCTGCACCTTTGAAAGTCAAGGCATTGTCCGAGTTAATAATTCGACAAACACCTCTCCTTGAAACAAATCGTCTAAACGGTAGTAGGAAATGTTCACTACTTAAGCTGGACACAACTTCCAAATGAAGAGCTCGAGTGACGGCACAGGTAAATAATGCGATGTAAGCCTTGCAATTGTCCTTTGTATATAAGGGTTCTGCAAAGTCTATTGCAGTGACTTCAAAAGGTTGGGATTCCCGAGTTCTGGTTGCAGGAAGTGGAGCTACTACCTGCCTTCCTTGTTTAGCCTTGAATCGTCTGCATCGTAAACACTTGCTTAAACAGGACTTTACAGCTTGCCTGCCACGAATTATCCAAAATCGTTCTCTGAGCTGTGTGAGAGTGTCAGAAACACCAGAATGAAGCACGTTCTTGTGCTCTCTCATTATCAAAAGCTCAGTAAATTTAGTCTTGCTCGGAAGAATTATTGGATGTTTAGATTGAAAATCTAAATCAGAACTCTGCAGTCTTCCCTTTAATACTATTAACCCATCAGTGGTCAAAATTGGATCTAAACCATATAGCTTAGAGTCAGAATCAATTGCGGTTTTCGTTTTTAATTGGTTATACTCTTTACCAAAGTCCCTTCGTTGCACGATTCGAAGCCAATAGTTCTCTGTTATAGAGAGTTCTTGCGCTGTTAAAGCATCCGTAGATTTTATACATTTTGGTTTAGAATTGTTCACAAACCTCATGATATATGCACTTATTCTTATGACCTTTCCTAGGTCACTATACTTGTGAAGGTCCAATAGTGGTTCAACAGTTTCGAAGTTTACATGAAACGCAACGACCTTTCGCTTCTCTTCCTCAACACCTTCAGTATCTGAACTGACCCTCGTCGTTGTTACCTCACTTGGAATATTTAACTCTGCAAGCCAAGGTGGTCCTGAAATCCAAGCCTTATCATTGATTAGAGCTTGTGCTCTTATTCCTCTAGTGAGCTTATCGGCTGGATTGAATTTTCCATTGCAGAATTGCCATCTCGATGGATCAGTCCTTTCCTTTATCTCTACCACGCGATTTCTCACAAATATCTTCCAGTTATCTGCAACGCCTTTTATCCAATGAATACAAATCTGGGAGTCAGTCCAGTAAAATATATTCCTTGGTTCTACCATAGGAAAGGTAGACTGTAAATATGACCCCAGTCTTGCTGATAGTAGGGTCCCCATTAACTCGAGTCTTGGTAGTGTCATCTTCTTCAATGGGGCTAAACGAGACTTCGATATTATGAAACACGTTACGTATCTATTTAACTTTCTCATTCTAAAGTATGCTACCGATCCATAGCATTTGGGACTGGCATCTGAGAATATGTGTATTTCAACAGAATCCCAGCAAATTTCACTGAAATATAATCTGGGTATCTCAAAGAATTTCAACTTCTCAACGTCGTTCAGCCACTCGAGAAATTCTGCTTCAATTTCACTAGGAACACCTTCATCCCATTGAAGGCCTCTTTCCCACAACATTTGGACTATTATCTTGAGTCGTACTGAAAAGGGGTTCATTATACCCATAGGGTCAAATAACATTCCACAAGCTGCTAAAATATTACGTTTCGTTATCGGCTTATCTCCTTTCAATTTCTTAAACTGACTAGTGTCAATTCTCAATTTGTCATTTACATTGTCCCAAATAATACCCAAAATTTTCAATGGTATGCCAGACTCTTCCGAAATTTCACGACAGTCGATGCCATTCTTCCTCCATAGTTCATTGAGCTCTAGGGAATTTGATATCCATCTACGAAGATTCATACTGGCTTGATCAAGAATAACTATCATTTCTTTACTCAGTTTTAGAACATGGTCGATATCCGTAGATCCTGATATTAAGTCGTCGACATATAACTTTCAACATGTCGCAAGATTCGCTGTGGGATTCTTCATATTTCTTTAAGTGAAGCCGCACTGTCGCAGTTAGTAAAAACGGTGAACACTTTACCCCAAAAGGAACTCTTGCAATCTGCAACACTTGGAAATTTGGAGGATCGAAATGGAGATTTGGCCCCTGCGCATTAATCCACAGGAACTTTAAAAAATCTCTATCCCCCTCGGCAATTCCTACTTCAAGAAACGCGCGCTGAATGTCGGCGCAAAAAGCGATTGGATTTAATCTGAACTTCAAAATGATTTTCAATAAGTCGGGATTCAAATTGGGCCCGCTATGCAAACAATCGTTTAGGGATAATTTATCCTTACCCTTAGAAGATGCATCGAAAACTATCCTGACTTTTGTAGTGTTCTTTTCTTCGCGCACTACTGCGTGATGTGGCATGAAGTATCCTGTATTGACGGTTTTCCTTAAATCTACCGTTACTGGTTCCACAATACCTTCTTTTAAGTGTTCATTAATTATTTCACTATATCTCAAACCAAATTCTTTATTCCTTTCAAATATTCTGCTCAAACTGTGCAAACGACGCCTCGCGTTTTCATAGTTACTCTCTAAATTTTTATCCTTTTCTTTCCATAATAACCGAGTTTCATATCGTTTGTTTTTGTACGTGGTATTTTGCTCAAATGAATCTAAAATGTCCTTATCAGATCGAGGAATTTCCTTATCTGGACTTATCCCAATTGTTTCCAGTTCCCAAAAATGCTTAACTCTTTCATAGTCCCATTCTTCATTCGCAACGGTCAAATGTTTAGCAAGCACCTCCTGACAATTATATCCTTCATCCCTTCCCTGTATCACGAAGCCAAAAATGGTGTCTGTTGCCACTAGTCTTTTAGAAATTTTTATATTTGTTTCACCCAAAATTTCCCCAATACAATCTGACCCGATTAAAATTTGTATACTTCTGGATGTACCCTGATCTGCCAACTCGATACCATTTTCCAAAGCCATATTCCGAATCCATTTAGAAGGACTTTCAATTTGTCCTAATGTAATCGAATCAATAACTACTGCGTTAATTTTGATTTTCCACTTTGGAGCACTCACATGACACAATTCCAGTTCAACGATATCATAAATATTCTTCTCAGCTCGACTACCCCCAAAAGTGTAAATAACAAGTGCTTCTTTACTTATGGCCTTTAACCGCAATAGTTCACAAACATTCCTAATCATGAATGTTTTGGTGGTTCCACCGTCTATCATGCAATGTACCATCTGCGTTTTATTTAAAGGACTTGTTTTGACAGCGGCGGTGAACGTTTGTAATAAGACTGATTCATGCGGTGCCGCCCGCTTCTATGGATTTTTATCACAAACTAGCTGAGTGAACTTTCCGCCTGTGGTGGGATTTCTTTCGCATTTGCTTTAAATTCATTTCTCTCAAAACTGCAAATCAGCGAGTTATGGTCTAAAGAATTGCGGTTTCTGCATTTCTGATCCCTTTTACAAAATTTCCTCAAGTGGTTCTGGAAACAAATAAAGCACAATCCCTTGGCCATTAACGCTTTTCTCCTATTATTAACATCCAATAAACAATCATGCGTGATGTGCGAATTAGCAGAACAAAATATACATTGATTTCCCGTATTCTGTCTAAAAGGAAAGTTGTTTCGGTATTGGTTAAAAGTTCTTGTATTACTACTAGAATATTTATTAAACGATGGTAAATTTTCTTCAACCTTATAAGCTAAAACTGTGGCTGTTGATCTAAATTTAGAATACTCATTTCTCTTAACAGTTAACTGATGTTTATTTTGATAATTTTGTTTCACCTTATTTCGATAAAGATCATTTACATTTATATTGTGTGGGTTTGGGTTTGCCAATATTATAGACGTTTCTCTTATTTCCAATTCCTTCCGTATGTATTCTATTAATTTTGAAATATCAAACAATTCGTTTGATTTACAGGTCCTATTATAGTTCAAATTCAACTCCTCGGGTAATTTCTGCAATATTACCGGGCACAGTAAATTACCGTAAGTACCTGTTGCTACATTTAAAGACTGCAACGAACGAATTTGTACTTCTATTGCCTCGTACATTTTTCGTAGCCCTGCTACATTCGAACAAGATTTTACAGGTTCAATTAATAGAAGTTTATGGATGTGTGGCGAAATAATGACCTCTGGCCTTCCAAACCTCAGGGTCAACAACTGAACCGATGCGTCATAATTTTGCTCTGTAAGAGAAAATCCTGAAATGGCGTTCAAAGCAACATCCCCTAAATAAGTTTTCAAATACGTAAACTTTTCGATTTTGCTTAGCGCTCTATTATCGTGTATAGCTACTTCATACGAATTTCAGAAATCAAGCCAAAGGCTACAATCACCAAAAAACTTTGTTATATCTAGCTTAGGGAGTTTAACGACATTTTTCGTTTCGGTTCTGAAACCTTCACTGTTTTCCACATTACTCTCAGATTGATTCTCAGGTTGGTTTGCCTGCACTACACTTCCCGGTCTACCATATAAAGATCCTAAACACAACTCTAATTTTGATTTTGAATCGGTTCCCTTATCTTTATATTCTTTGCTCACGGATAAGTCATTCTCTATATCTTCGATTTTAATTATTAACTGTACCTCATCATCAATTTTATTCAACTCATGCATTTTTTCAATGAGCTGATCCCTTAAGCTTGATAGCTCCTCAATTTTCATCTCTTTTGTATATTCTGCCGTTATTTCCTTTTCTATCGAAGTTTTAATTTTTGTCAAATGCTTAGTAAATAACTTCCTTAAACCCTTCCGTTTTTCCTTAAGCCTTTGAATATCCATAATTGAATTAATTTAATTCAACCAGTCTCTCTAGTTATAACAAGGATTTACTATTTAACCCTTAAGTTTCGCTATCTAATACTGTTTCGTTTCCGATCTGCACTTTTCCGTTTTAGTAATTTCTTTCCTATACAACAACTAACAACAAACCCTTCCCTAATAACTTAACTAGAAGGGAAAAATAAGAAAGGGCCTACCTCCACTTCCAAGAGGTCCCTCCAAGATCCATAAATTATAATAATCCAAATTATTATTCCTGTTTAGTCCAGTTCCATATAGTCCGGTTCGCCTATCACATCAGCTCCGGTGTCACCAAAAAGTTTGTACCATAAATTAAACTTATCCGACTCCGTACCCTTTACGAAACACTGTACATTTATTAACATTCACAATCACAGCACAATTACAGTATTCTTACAATAATTAATTACTGCCTTTCATTTATGCCGCCCAGATTTTCCCACTCGACTACGTCGAGCCATCACATGGTTCTAAGAACCGCGCAAATCGGCTCTCTACGCGACAACAAGTTACTTTCGTTTTTACACGTGACATACACATACAGTATTTCCCTCCCGTAAGGAGAGTAAAACCAAAATTCCCCGTTTATAGGGACAAACAGTTACAGACGGAGGTTTGAGTCGTAACACACCAGCTGCGTTTACATGGACAACAATAATACCCGGGATTTACCCGCTAATAGGGAAAACCTTCGAAGCCCGTTTACATGGGACCACATTTTCACCCTGCTTTTACCCGTCTTACCGGAAGTAAAGGCCGTCACATGATTCGGCGGAAGTGATCCTCATACACCATCATTCCTTGTAAATCACGTTATGGGTTCGATCCCAGCCGGTGTCATACTTTTCCAAATTCACTGTATTGCTATTTTTAGCTTTCCATCTTCGAACTCCGCATTTATCTCGTTACGAAGTGTATGGTCCTGGGGAAGGCCTTTTTTTTCCCAATTGCTGTTCTTTTGACCTCGTATTCTTAAATTTTAAAAATAACAACAACAAAAAAATCATAAAACTTTAAAAATTCAAAAAGATTGAAAAACTTACAAAAATATTTTTTTTTATTCTTATGATATCTGCTTTTCTGGGCCTCTTAATATTATTACTTTTTTGTTTTCCGTGGATTATTAGTCTTATCTAATTTTTCTTCTAAATTTTCTTAACTTGTAAGTCTATATTTTTTCTGTTAAAATTAACTTTTTTGTTTAATTTAACTTTACTATTAATTTTTTTTCTTTTACCCGAGTTATTCTTACCTTAATATTTTAATTCATTACTTAAAATTTTAACTACTGAGCACTCCCACCTTGATTACATATATCTTGCTTACAGGAGATAAAGTCGACACGACTAATGCACTCCTCTTCTAAAACACAATTACGTCTGCGTCTATTTGTTATTTAAATGCAGCATATGTCAGTCGCTGTTGATAATTATAGAACGTTTACGATTGTTTACTGTTGTTTTTAAAAATAAATTTAGAAAATAGATAGGAAAAAAGGAATATAAGAACTAGAAGATTGATGCGGATATTAGATATAATCGTACGATCTATGGCTTCATCGCTAAATTTAGTTTTTCCACAACAAAGAATGCGGGCAAAATTACGAAGCTCTGTTTGGTGGGAAGAAATTATTTTAAATTCCTGAAGTAATAAAGACTGGAAAGAAAATTTTCCAATCGATAGGTGCATTTTTTTTTAAATTATAAGATTAATTGTAAGATACTTATTGTTTTAATAAATCCTTTTATAAAATCAAAATGTAATTTTGATTTCAATTTTGTTTCAGTAATTTTTAGTCATGTATAAATAAAAAAATCATAAATAGATATAAATAAATTTTTATCTGTGAATTCTAAAATAATTAATTTATAAATAAATTTTAATGTTACGTTTAATTATTGATTATACTTATTAAATTTATTAATTTTACCATAACACTTTAAATGAAAATGTTACTGAAATTTTATTGAAATGAAATTTTATTTCTTATTTTACATACCAGATGGCAGTACCATTCTATTTATAATGTAATTGGGGATGGTTCAGATCAAGAAATAAATGAAATCCTCCGGAAAAAAATAGGCACTTTTCTACTGTTTTCTTGAAAATTATGCGATCGTTAAGGGGTTCCAGATCCTTCCATCGATCATTTAGCTGCATTTTCATGGATTCACACAAGTTCAAATCCGCCATGTTATTTACTCCCAGCTTCGAAATGCATCATGGGTAATTAGCGGGTTTTATCCTGGGTCGAAGCAGGGTCGAAAATCCACCCTGCATTTTTCCCTATCGTAGGGAAAAAGTAAGAAACGACCCTGCTTTTACCCGGGTTTTTGGCACATGTAAACGGCACTACCGTGCACAGCTATACAAGCTGCACAACGAACCGTCATACTGTTAATGAGGATGTCGAAAAATGCTTGTAGCAACAAATCCCATTCTTCTAATAAAAAGCGGATTTTTACGCCTGGAGGATGCCGTGAGGGATGTGATGTCGTGCAATGACTCTTCTGGCCGCCTCTTTTGGATGTACGAGGTTTTAAATTAGGAATTTGTGGTATGAAAATATGATAAAGGTTGAAAATTTAATTAAAATATCGTATAAAGCTTATTTAGAATTATACTTTTGCTTTTATAAATATATTTTTGTAAATAGATTCTCGTGTTTATATAAACAAATTAATAATCCTGAATAATAATAATAGTAGCAAACATATTTTTTGTAAGTCAAGCACATTGAGAGTTCCAGAGCAAAATATATAGTACCCCTTCTATTTAAATAACATCGAATACGAAAAAACTTAACTAAATCAAAATTGTTTAGTTTTTCCTCCATTTATTATGAAAACTACAGAATATGATTACAGTTGTACCTAGGTACAAGGCTACTATGTGGCCCTAGGTACAAGACTAGGTAATTTCATACAAAATGCCTTCTACCTAAAAGTACACAGGTCTCCCCTATGTTTTAATTTACACATGCTATTTCCCACATAGCAAAAAAGAGCCTATGCCACCACTTTTTTGATTTTCTGTCTCTGTCATAGATCAATCGTGGCATATCCGATTTATCACCACCACCCATGTGTGCGTTACATTAAAAAAAAAATTAATCTGGAACTTTCAGATTCGATTGAATCAGAAACTTTTTTTCAGAGCTTCTGTGTCATAGTGTGTTGCAATAAAAGCTTGATCAAAAAATGCGGTCTTTCATAATAGTATATCATACACTTATTGTAAATTTCTTTGACTTCATGAACTATATATTTTTTTTACAAGCTACGGTTTAATTTGTATACAATTTTTGGTTATGCCCCTTTATGTAAAAGATTTATTAGCAGCAAAAATGTCTAAAGCAAGTTTTAAAACAGATAGAAATGTTTATAAGGTCAAATTATCAGAAATAACACAAAAATGTAACATTTTAGAAACAGTGGTATAATCCTTCAATTTATATAAATTATTATAATTTAAGAAATTTTAAAATATATCCCAAATTCTCTACAAAAACCCAGCGGGTTTTGGCGGTACTTTATAGTACCACTTCAAATAACTAGTGGTAGTTAATTAAATTTTAAGAAGGTGAGTAATTTTTTAATCTGAATTGTGAGCAATACTTATACATACTTCATACTTCCTGAATTTTTACTCCATTTTATAAGTCAAGACATTTTTCCACCAATTTTTTATTTCATATATCTAAGTGTAGATATCTGAATTTTTTACATTTGTTAGTATTAAATTAACATAAATAAAAATTTATGTGAGTTTTCATTTATTAATTCACTAGATGATAAATCGGATTTAGTGGATATATAACCGATGATTTAAATAAAACAAAAACATAAATACAATTGGGTTGCGATATGCCGCTCCATTTATTAAGCCATATCTCTTCCCTTGAAAGTTACATTAATATAATTCTTAATACATAATACAATCAATTCTTAATACATAATACAATTAGAAAAGAGGTTTTGAAATAATAAGTTGCTGATTTCCTCACAACGTTAGACGTACAGCAATGGCGCCTTATCCTCCTTTTGCAAGGAGAGCATTCCCCAGTAGGGATATGTTTCCTTAAACTTATTTTATAATGGATTATGTATCTCGCAGTACAATACAATACAAGATTGCGCAATACAAAACATACATACAATACAAGATTGCAAAATTGCAGCATAGCTTAATACTAAAAAAGAACAAATAAAATTTAAAGATAATGTGGTACATAAAGGGTTTTAAAATAAAAAATAAAAATTTTTTCATTTATTTTCAACATTTTCTTCTGTTACAGCTTCCACTGCCTCCAACTCTTTTTTTTAATGCTAAATTTTGTTTTGCATTAAAATTATTGATATTTGGCAGCAAAGATCTAAAAAATAACACATAATTATTCTCATTATCGTTTTCTTTATTGACTTTATCTTTGTCACTCTTTGCTTGCAAATATCGCTTTGCCACATCCTCAAAATTATCTTTTTTTAGTGGGAGGTTCACTCTCTTCATGCCTATTTTCTTGTACAATTTCAACATTGTCTCTTTCTCCCAAGGAAGATTCACATATCAACTGCAAACTGGTATCTAAAATGTCCTGGCTGATATTTACTTCGATCTCCAGATTACATGTAATGGAAATCTGTTCATCCTCAATAAAGCTTGTATTCTGCTGACTGTTATCAGTACAGGCTACATCATCATCGAGGTTGCTTGTTTGTCTAAAATACAATTTGCAAAAAAATAAATATAGCTTTCATATTAATTAATGATTCTACACGGCATCAAGTCTAGAATTCGTTCAGAACTGTATTATGATAAACTTGATAAATAAATTTATAAGTTAACTAAACTTTTTGATTCTCATCTTTATCTGATATAGAGTAAGTGTTTATGTATACGTGGAGGTAGTTAGTTAGCTTTCAAAACATGAATGCAAAAATTAATGTACTAGTTAAATAAGCACCACTTAAAATGATTAACTATGTCTTCGTTGATGAAAATTTAGAAAAAAAAATACGAGTAAAAGTTGATACATATATAGCACCTTGGTTATACTCTAGTATTTATGAAACAGAATGGAAAAGTCTAAGTGAATATGAAATACTAAATTATCATTATCACTATTTTTAATTTAACAAATAAACAAACAAAAAAAATTACAATGAAATACACGTAAGCAACTTACTTCCTTGACTTTGTAAACGGAACCAAAAACCCTAAATATGGCTGCAAATAGTAAGGTTTTTTTTTACTATTGCAGCCCCAGATCCACTGCGGGGCTTATTTCTCAGATGCCGGAGGAAGCTATTCCTTATATTTTCCCACCGAGTCTTGCACTGTTCAACTAAACAAATATAAAGTTGAATTAATAAAAAATAAAAAGTTGCTTCTAAATATTAAAATATACATTCCTAAATTATGATTGAAACAGAGATTTTCATACCTGATACACTCTTATCCATTATTAAATTTTAAATTATTCTAAATTTTATAAACCATAGCTTTAATTTTAAATTCTATTCATATTACACACTTTATTGACTAAATATCAAGAACAGTACCATAAAAGTTTGATCTCCTTCATGTTTAATTACTTTATCAAAATAATACTTAGATAAAAGAAAACCTTTGGTTTATCTCCTCTCCTGTAAATGCATGAAATGAACCTTAAATGTAATCAAATTTACAGAGTAAATAAAAGTTTTCTAAATTTTCAATTATTTTTCAACCATACCATAAAAATTGTAAAATATATTTCAATTAACTGGTGCATCATTATCTGTTAAAATTAACAACGATATTTATAGTTGTTAAAATTTATTATTTTTAAAATAGAAATATTTTTATCAAGAAACAATTGTACTATACTCAGTGAATTCATTAATATCTAAATCATATAACAGAGAATGTAGAATTCATTCACTTAGTTTATTAATGTATTCAGTACCTACTGATTTTTGAAATGCTGTGGGTATTTACCTTCATAAAATAAGGAAGATTATGACATATTTACAGTTTACAACAAGAAGAATATATTTTAAAATATATCCCAAATTCTCTACAAAAACCCAGCGGGTTTTGGCGGTACTTTATAGTACCACTTCAAATAACTAGTGGTAGTTAATTAAATTTTAAGAAGGTGAGTAATTTTTTAATCTGAATTGTGAGCAATACTTATACATACTTCATACTTCCTGAATTTTTACTCCATTTTATAAGTCAAGACATTTTTCCACCAATTTTTTATTTCATATATCTAAGTGTAGATATCTGAATTTTTTACATTTGTTAGTATTAAATTAACATAAATAAAAATTTATGTGAGTTTTCATTTATTAATTCACTAGATGATAAATCGGATTTAGTGGATATATAACCGATGATTTAAATAAAACAAAAACATAAATACAATTGGGTTGCGATATGCCGCTCCATTTATTAAGCCATATCTCTTCCCTTGAAAGTTACATTAATATAATTCTTAATACATAATACAATCAATTCTTAATACATAATACAATTAGAAAAGAGGTTTTGAAATAATAAGTTGCTGATTTCCTCACAACGTTAGACGTACAGCAATGGCGCCTTATCCTCCTTTTGCAAGGAGAGCATTCCCCAGTAGGGATATGTTTCCTTAAACTTATTTTATAATGGATTATGTATCTCGCAGTACAATACAATACAAGATTGCGCAATACAAAACATACATACAATACAAGATTGCAAAATTGCAGCATAGCTTAATACTAAAAAAGAACAAATAAAATTTAAAGATAATGTGGTACATAAAGGGTTTTAAAATAAAAAATAAAAATTTTTTCATTTATTTTCAACATTTTCTTCTGTTACAGCTTCCACTGCCTCCAACTCTTTTTTTTAATGCTAAATTTTGTTTTGCATTAAAATTATTGATATTTGGCAGCAAAGATCTAAAAAATAACACATAATTATTCTCATTATCGTTTTCTTTATTGACTTTATCTTTGTCACTCTTTGCTTGCAAATATCGCTTTGCCACATCCTCAAAATTATCTTTTTTTAGTGGGAGGTTCACTCTCTTCATGCCTATTTTCTTGTACAATTTCAACATTGTCTCTTTCTCCCAAGGAAGATTCACATATCAACTGCAAACTGGTATCTAAAATGTCCTGGCTGATATTTACTTCGATCTCCAGATTACATGTAATGGAAATCTGTTCATCCTCAATAAAGCTTGTATTCTGCTGACTGTTATCAGTACAGGCTACATCATCATCGAGGTTGCTTGTTTGTCTAAAATACAATTTGCAAAAAAATAAATATAGCTTTCATATTAATTAATGATTCTACACGGCATCAAGTCTAGAATTCGTTCAGAACTGTATTATGATAAACTTGATAAATAAATTTATAAGTTAACTAAACTTTTTGATTCTCATCTTTATCTGATATAGAGTAAGTGTTTATGTATACGTGGAGGTAGTTAGTTAGCTTTCAAAACATGAATGCAAAAATTAATGTACTAGTTAAATAAGCACCACTTAAAATGATTAACTATGTCTTCGTTGATGAAAATTTAGAAAAAAAAATACGAGTAAAAGTTGATACATATATAGCACCTTGGTTATACTCTAGTATTTATGAAACAGAATGGAAAAGTCTAAGTGAATATGAAATACTAAATTATCATTATCACTATTTTTAATTTAACAAATAAACAAACAAAAAAAATTACAATGAAATACACGTAAGCAACTTACTTCCTTGACTTTGTAAACGGAACCAAAAACCCTAAATATGGCTGCAAATAGTAAGGTTTTTTTTTACTATTGCAGCCCCAGATCCACTGCGGGGCTTATTTCTCAGATGCCGGAGGAAGCTATTCCTTATATTTTCCCACCGAGTCTTGCACTGTTCAACTAAACAAATATAAAGTTGAATTAATAAAAAATAAAAAGTTGCTTCTAAATATTAAAATATACATTCCTAAATTATGATTGAAACAGAGATTTTCATACCTGATACACTCTTATCCATTATTAAATTTTAAATTATTCTAAATTTTATAAACCATAGCTTTAATTTTAAATTCTATTCATATTACACACTTTATTGACTAAATATCAAGAACAGTACCATAAAAGTTTGATCTCCTTCATGTTTAATTACTTTATCAAAATAATACTTAGATAAAAGAAAACCTTTGGTTTATCTCCTCTCCTGTAAATGCATGAAATGAACCTTAAATGTAATCAAATTTACAGAGTAAATAAAAGTTTTCTAAATTTTCAATTATTTTTCAACCATACCATAAAAATTGTAAAATATATTTCAATTAACTGGTGCATCATTATCTGTTAAAATTAACAACGATATTTATAGTTGTTAAAATTTATTATTTTTAAAATAGAAATATTTTTATCAAGAAACAATTGTACTATACTCAGTGAATTCATTAATATCTAAATCATATAACAGAGAATGTAGAATTCATTCACTTAGTTTATTAATGTATTCAGTACCTACTGATTTTTGAAATGCTGTGGGTATTTACCTTCATAAAATAAGGAAGATTATGACATATTTACAGTTTACAACAAGAAGAAAATCATTTTATATCAATTTATACAGACTCAGCTTAAATACACTTTACAAAAACTAAATATTCTCAATTAAAAATCTTAAAATTGTTACTTACCCGAGAAATTCAGCTGTAGAGAAATCTCATGCCAGGTTTTCTCTACGCTATTCCTATTTGAATATTCTGGTAACAAATAGTTGTATACCGCAGGATATTTTTCTATCACTGAAAGAAAGCGCACATTGAAATCGAAGCTTTCAAATATTAGATCCGCCATGATGCGTCTGATGAAACGAGCGACAAATATACTGCACGTGCTATCTGTGCGACCTCGATCAGACTGCGACCAGATGGCGCTATAGTGTCTCACGTTTCATTGGTGTGAGTACTCGGCGCGGAAATAACTGGTTTTCCAATGCAGTTTATGTGTCAGACATGCGCTATCGTGTCGCGTGTTTTTTTGGTGTGAGGCCCCGCCTTCCTAGACGCTCTCAAACATGCTCTATAGCAGGGGTGGCCAACAAGTCGATCGCGATCGACCGCCAATTTTGGTCGATTGATCGCGATGTCTTAACTTAGAAACCGATTAGACTACATGATAAATATAGCACTAATTTAGGACCTTTGTTAGGGCGGCAGTAAGGGCATTCTGTTTACACTGCACTAGACCGGGACTGCAATTCAGTCTGAGATCGAACGTATACCATGGCACCCGTGCTTTCCAAGTGTCAGAAAATTGGCATTGTAGATACTTACTCCAAATTGGAATGTATCAGGCCATTTTTTTTTTCTATTTCTAACTGTGATTTATATTCTTTCCTATTGTGATATTTTTTTATTCAGAGGCTGAAGTCTTGGTGGGCGGAATGTTTAAACAATTATTTATTTCCATATATCGCTAAAAGATGTCGCTGCACAAAGATGCATCGTATACTGTCCATATTGTCTCACTCCTTAAAATATACGTAGTAAGGATTACTTTGTTCTAATTGTCGATCGCGCTATTCTTTTGCTCTTGTCAAAACATATGAAGAAATGATCCGTTCTCTTGAAATGCAGTTTAATACGCAGAGTGCTTATATTAACAATATTGTTATTATTAATCAATATTGTTTACTAGGGTGAAAACGTTGAGTTTCAATTTTTCTTCTGTTTAAAATGTAAGTACCTTTTATTTATGTATTAAATTAAATTGTGGCTTTTCTTACCCATCTATTTACTTCATACGTGAGAGTTCTCGGCAATAGACCTCTAAACTGCGGTCATTAATCCCGTTAACGGCCGCAGTTCATTGGTTTTTTTAATTTTCTAGGAAAATATTTAATTCTCTATTTTTTCTTTAAATTGTCGTATTTCTTTTGCATTTCAGTATACCCCTGAACATGAGTAGTAAAGCAAAAAAACAAAAAAAAAAATCGAAAACTTATCATTTCAATGAAGAATGGGAACTCGATTACTTTTTTTACAATGGTGAATGATAAATGTTAATATTCCTTGCCTCGATAGCTATTACTAAAAGGGGTAATCTGGAGAGACATTTCTTAGTTTACATAACAAGTATCAAACAGATTATCCATTAAATTCCGAATTGAGAAAACGTAAATTTAGGGATCGCAAAACTCAATTAACAAATCAACAAAATGTTTTTAAAAAGCCAATGTTGAAGTCACAAGCAGTAACTACTGCATCATTCAAAGTAAGTTATCTCTTAGCAACAGAAAAAAAAAATGTAAACCATTTTCCGATGGTGAATTTGTAAAAGAAAATTTTCTTGGAAATGTCAGACTCACTTTTTAATGATTTTAAGAGCAAGAGTGAAACTATTGCTGCAATTCAATATCTATGACTGTCTCAAAACACTGGATGCGACGAATTGAGAAGATGAGTGGAAATGTAAAAGAACAGTTATATAACGATAATAATAGATGTTCTTGTTTTCCCCTTTAATGTGATGAATCGACAGATATATGTGATACTGCACAATTACTTGTTTTCATTCGCATGGTTTTTGAGAATTTTACATCTAAAGAAGAATTGTTGGGTATGATTTCTTTGAAAGAAAAGACTAGAGGTGTAGCTATATTCAAAGCCTTTAAAAAATTTCTCAATGATTTGAAAGTACCATTTTTAAATTAGTTTCAATAACAACGGATGGCGCAGCTGCAATGATAGTTCGCATAAATGGATTTATAACCCTATATCAAAATGAAGATGAATTCCCACCCTGTTTGAACTAAATTATGCCACTGCATAATTCACCAGCAATTGTTAACCAGAAAAAGACTAAACGCAAAAGAGGTAATGGACATAGCGTTTAAAATTGTTAATTCAATTCGAGGAAGTTCCCTCAAACGGCGTCTCTTCCAACTACAGCTGGATGAAGACCAACCTGAATTACTACATACCGATGTAAGATGGCTAAGCAGAGGTAAATTTCTGCAACGATTTCGTGATTTATTGCCTGAAATAACAGATTTTCTTCGCAAGAAAGGTGGAAAATGTGAAAATTTAAATGATGAAACTTGGCTTAGTGACTTAGCATTTCCTACCGATTTTTCTCTAGTATTAAGTCATATAAACTTATAATTACAAGGTAAAATTAAAACAGTAATTGATATGACCAGCTGCATAGAGTATATAAAA
The DNA here is from genome assembly GCA_907164885.2 of Dolomedes plantarius. Taxonomy (NCBI): domain Eukaryota; kingdom Metazoa; phylum Arthropoda; class Arachnida; order Araneae; family Dolomedidae; genus Dolomedes; species Dolomedes plantarius. The sequence continues at coordinate 241,589,378 of OU015490.1, forward strand.
CAAAATTTATTTTGCTAATAGAAGATCTGCAACAAAATAATCTGAATCATTTTCCAAATATTACGGATAGCCTAAAAAATCATATAAATATTAATTATAAGATCGACAAATATGTCGCGGAAATCCAAAAAGCATTGAGGTAAGATTCCAAGATTTTGAAAAAATTAAAGAGATTGTTGAATTTATATCTTTTCCTTTTCAAAAAGATTTAAGTGTGAAACGCATTAGCCAAAAAATTTCAGACATATTTCATATGGCTTAAAAGGCATTAGAAAATAAAATTATAATTTTACATACTGATTTAATCTTACAAGCCAGAAAATTTGAAGAAGATTTTTGGAAATACGACAACCGAGTAAAATACCCCTGTATCACCAAATGTAGCGAATATATTTATTCTCGTTTTGGATCTACATATCTGTGTGAATCGGCATTTTCATACTTAGAGTTAAGGAAGATTAGACAACATTCTGTCCTGACTGATACCCATACTTAAGACTCATTATTATTATATTTGTACACCTAATTACGATTCCTTGGTTAGAGATATGCAAACTCTGTCTTCCCATTAATCTTGAGGTAATGAAATAAATTCTAAATCTGTCTTGAAGCTATTTTGAATTAATATTGTCAATAATTACTCATGTTTTTTTTTTTTGTTCCCCTGGACATTTTTTTGGCCCGTTAAATAATTATGTTGTTTTTCACGTAGGTATTTGGTCATACATTTGGCTTATCTACCCATAGCTCGCGAGAGTGCACCTCGTACTGAAACACAGTGTATGAACATATGTATTTCACAACTCCCCCTCCCCAACTAGACTATGCCTATGACAAGTCGATCGCGACACATTTGTAAGGTAAAAATCAGATCTTAGGTACACAAAAGTTGGCCACCCCTGCTCTATAGGATTTAGGTCTCGAAACATTGTTGGCTATTCCATACGGCGAATATCCTTCCTGCAGAAAATCGTCGACAAGGTGAGCTCTGTGTGACCTCGAGTTACCGTCCACAAAAAAGGCCGGACCGGAAACTCTTCACGTGGCTTCAAGGACCTCATTCCTATACCGTGGTGCGGTGACACTGTCCGTATCGAAGACATGCAGCTGTGTACGAACCACTGGTCCCCGATATAAAGACCGTTCTCTGATATGCGTCTGTATACAGTTTGACTAGATATTGTTATAAAATAAATTTTAAATGAAAATCTGAGCTCAGAGATTTGTGTTTTTAATGTTGTTTACCTTCTATTTGACGATTTTCTGGTTTACTCTTAATTTTTGGCAAAAGACCTATGAAATGAAGCCTTCTTATAATCATCCTTGGGAAAACTTGAGGATATACGAATTAACATTCATGTATTTTATATTTTGAATTTGCTCAAAGGGATCCCAAGACGTTATTAGGGGCATTCCTAACATTTTTTTCGTTCCTACTATATTAGTACTCTGTTCTTTGGTGTTTAAAATTAAAGGATAATTTCGATTTGGGGGCAATCTTTTGTACCAATGTGAAAGTCTGCACAACCATTAAACTAGATATTCCAGGGAAGACACACAGTAATTTAGGTGTCTATTGAAATCCAAAGAGGTGCGCTTGGATATTTTATGGTTTTGAGCACATACATGGTTCACAATATTTGGCAATCAACTTAAGTGGACCGAATACCTTACTGTTTACCAAGTTATGTCTTTATTTCCTTAAAAACTATGTTTGCTTTTAATCCCTATGTTTTATTGCTGTGTGACCAGCAACACTTTAATGACCCTTTAAAAATATTTGGTTGATTTTAATCCCCAACAGTTACACAATTGGTGTTGGTTCCACAGTTTTTTTGCGATTTCTTACTTTTCCTGTTGGAAATTGATATACAGGTCGTTAATATTACAGAATTTTTTTTAACATGTATCTTGAACAATGTGATTTAGTGTACTGTTCAGTAAATGTATACTCGAGATCAACACTCCAATGGTTATGAGGAAATTTTACCATTATTTCGTTCATTTAGTAGCATCTAAGTATATATTTTTTAAGCCAAGTCCGACCCTTGTGGTGCTAATTCAAAACAGGACCCGCTCCTTTCAGCCCAACAGTCTATTAGGACCTGTTGTATGGAACCTCCAACCAGGGGACGTTAGCAACAACAAGTATATATTTATCTTGCTCTTTTCGTATGAATTATTTAGATGTGAATAAACTAGCTACCCTGCCCTTATTTATAGCTACCAAAAGGATTGCAAAACTGTTTTTCCTTATTGCTTCCCCCCCTTCCCATCGAGTGTATGATCATCTCCCTCAAAACTGTAGTTCCAATTTATGTTCTTGTTCTACTGCGAAAAAGGAGCATAAAATTGCGGCTAACAAGAATTCGTGAAAAGCAGCATCATGGCAAATGCAAATTAACAATCATTGATTATTGTATCAACGTACGAAATTTCAGTTCATTTTATCAATTGAGCCGTTCCCGTTAAAAAGCGGGTAAGTGCCAAAATTTCCAAAAAGTATTTTTTCACCGATACAAGGGTTTGTTCCAAGGCTAATAGCGTGAAAAAGGAGGTAAGTGCCTAGCTCAGAACTAAACCAAACTATCTAGTCACTTACCTCCTTTTCCACGCCATTAACCTTAGAACAGACCCTTGTATCAGTGAAAAAAAATAGTCTTTGGAAATTTTGCCACTTACCCACTTTTCAACGGGAACGCTTCAATTGAAGACTGTCCGTGGAAAATAGTGCAAAGGCCACAAACCCAAATATTTTCAGAAAATGAAAGTATAAAATTTAATGTTTTATTGTAAAGTTTCATTGTATTAACTATTATAGGGACTATTGTATTTGTACCTTTTACCAGTGTACTGGCATTAGAGAAAACTAAAAAGAATTTTCGGAACTTCTACCATTTTTCCCCACAGGCAGTCTTAATATTTAACTTATGCGAATTTTGATTGAATCAAAGTGAAAAACTTCGACCTTGCAGAAAGAGACGTTCATTACGAACATATTCCAGTGAATACGAATCGTTTTTTAAAATTTAGAGCCTAATTTTTCTGTACATGTCGCTTTGAAATAAAGTATTTTGAGGATTAAAGACTTGTAATGTGGAGATATCAAAGCATTTAATTTTGGAAGCTTAATTATTTTGTGGCGAGTTTTGAAAGAATGAAGAATCAATCTTATTTCAGGTAAAGAAGGGAACAACTGTAACAGAATCTCTGAATTTTAATAATTCTTAGACCTATTTCAATTTGCAGCATAATCTTAACACGAAAGGGAAGAGGTAATTTCCGAAAACGAACGTAAAGAAGTCAAGCATTTAGCGTGCTGTTGAAGCTGCAATAAGCGTGCCATAACTTGATGAATGTCGTAGTCCAACCCGTAGAAATAAAAATTAAAGCGTCAAGGAAATATTAAACATACGAAGTGGGCGTCAATAAAACGTAAGTTATTTATAAACTATTAGATTTTGTTTAAATGCATCTGAATATCCAGATCAATCGTGTAAAAATACGATAAGCATTTGGGCATGTGTCAGGTTTTTTGCTCTCATTCGGAAAATCACGATCTGTTATATTTCACCCTCACAGTTTTACTGAAGGGCGATTTAACTAAGGGTCATTCTGCTGTGGAGATGCTCATAGGACAGCGTCTTATAAACTTCAGAAGACACAAACACATGAAATATAGAAGTTTATCAGAATAAAATCAAAATTTCTACCGATAGCACAAATATATTGCATAAAATTTTCTAATTGAAGAAGTGATTAAACACAACAGCCTACATAAAAATCTTAATTCAATGCTGACGGGACTCTTTGTTTGGAGAATCGGTGGAACTATTATCTTGTGATTTTTCATCTGGTACTTCTTCCACCACATCGACATCTCTTACTTGCAACAGCTGCGGAGCACCTTCTGCCGCACCTTCATGGTGCAGAGTAGATTCCGATTCGGGAGAGTCGTCTGAAGATGGCGGTTCAGGATAGAGGTGGTGCGCTTTAATGGCTAACGTATATTTCCCTGTCACTGGAGGATATCGTAACCTCCCATCGTCTTCTCTCTCTTCAGCCGCGTTTGCCCTTCCTGCTACTCCCTCCGCCCCACTGGGTTCTTCAGCATCTCTTCCTGCTGCTTCCATCCCAACAGCGGCAGTAGCTTCTTTGGTTTCTGCACCCATTTCTCTCATTCTCCGTTTCAGTCTTGCAGCCTGCAACATTTGATTTACAAAAGCCGTGGCTAATTTACCTCTATCAATGCTTTCCTCGGCAGCACTGGGAGATCTGTTCGCAGTCTGTATTGCGATATCAAAACCTTCAACACTTCCTACATAAAAGCTATTGCCTTCAAAATTTTTCCCCGCTTCCCTTCGCATTTCAAAGAACTGGTGTATCTGCGAATTCAAATACCGTTCTCTCGTCTCATTCACTATAATGGCTTCTTTAATCTCTTCTAAGCATTCATAAGCTTCGTTGAGATGTTCTCTCAAACGTTCAAAAATCTCCCAGTTTCCGGGATTTCTCCGTGCTGTTAGTTTTAATTCCTCGATTGTTTCCAATAACTCGTCCTTGATACTTTGAAATTGGCCGAGTGTATTCTTGGCATTTGCAAGAAAAGCTTTCTGCACATCTTCGATTCCAAGGAAGACCATCGGTTTGGGAAGGGAGCCACTTGCGATTGATTCTTCCTTGCCACCAACAGCACCAGCTGACGATTCCCCTTTGCTACCATCACAGGGGGCACCAGCTGACGATTCCCCTTTGCTACCATCACAGGGGGCACCAGCTGACGATTCCCCTTTGCTACCATCACAGGGGGCACCAGCTGGCGATTCCTCTCCTCTGCCACCAACAGCACCGGCTGACGAATCCTCTCCGCCACCACCAACAGCACCGGCTGACGAATCCTCTCCGCCACCACCAACAGCACCGGCTGACGAATCCTCTCCGCCACCACCAACAGCACCGGCTGACGAATCCTCTCCGCCACCACCAACAGCACCGGCTGACGAATCCTCTCCGCCACCACCAACAGCACCGGCTGACGAATCCTCTCCGCCACCACCAACAGCACCGGCTGACGAATCCTCTCCGCCACCACCAACAGCACCGGCTGACGAATCCTCTCCGCCACCACCAACAGCACCGGCTGACGAATCATCCTTGCTACTGCCAACGGTGATTTCATCAGCGAGCGATTTTTCTAAAGCACTAGCTTTCGTACACTCAGCTGAGTTTTCATCATCCACAGGGAGATGTTGATTTTTCTCGTCAGACATTTTCAGTCAGATTCCCTGAAACATTGAAAGTATTAAATTCTGAAGCAAAACGATAATGGTTTAGGGACATAGCCAAAAAATTCGTTGAACCGCTTTAGTCTGACTTCAGTCTAACTGAATATTTGTGCAGAACTCTTGACCAAAAAAACTTGGATTAAACACGTTTCTCAAACAAAAGGGCCGAGAAACTTAGTTAAATCTTCCTCTGTAATATTAAATCTCGCCGAATTCATGGTACAAATGCCCTAAGTGATGATTTAGACCAGCGGTTCTCAACCTGGGGGGGGGGGGGGCGTAGAAGAATATCAAGGGAGGCGTGATTAAAAAAGTAAAATAAAAAGTAAAACTAATTTACTGTACTCAATTTTGCGGTCACAATGTAATCATAACATATTTTCGACATACGAACACGAATACGATAATTGTCGTACACGATAATTGTCGTAATTGTAAAAACACTATAATTGTCGCACGTCTGGACGTTGAAAGTGACCCGAGTTGTGCTTTGTAACAGTTACAACCTAATATTCAAAAACTTGTTAAGGACAAACATTGTGAGCCTTCTCATTAATGTTGTGAAAGTGACTTTTGTTACATGCCAACCTCATCTAGATCCTTGATTACCTCAAATATATTTGATCTGTATTTAATTCTTTGATTTCATATGTTCTAATAACGATATGGTCCAAATTAAGATATGTGTAGTAATATTAAATTTTTTGTATGAAATTATCTATTCTATATTTTCATTTAATAACCGGCTTCAGTTTCAAATTCCGATTGTACTACATGCATTAACCACATATGGTGGTAGTGGTGGTGGTGGGGGAGAGGGAGGCGTGACCTCACATCACTGTTCAAAGGGGGACGCAGAGCCTGAAAGGTTGAGAACCCCTGATTTAGACAAAAGGATATTCCTACGAGTATCAATTTGGTAGAAGTAAAACGTCTAAAACGTAGTGAAAATACTTTAAATATCAATGCTATGGAATGTTTACGTTTACTGCTTATATGTTAGTATATTATGTGAGCAAAGTAGTACACTGTTATATTACATTAGATTTGCCACCGCGAAATTTAAACTGATTTAGGTTTTTGTAGAAATATCACTATAATTACACGAATGCATTACACATTCGCTGTGTGATACAGAATACTCAATTTTCATGTTAGGGCATTTCGCTTTTAGAATTTAATATTTCTCCTTAAAAGTAGGCAGGCACTTATCCTGAAAACATTGCCTTATACTTTAAGAGACTTTTAGACTACATTATTGCAGCACTCAGTGGGTGAACCATCGTTACTCTTTGCGAAACGAGAAAGGACATTACAGAAACAACCCTACCTTGGCCAGGCCCACTCTAATCCAGGCCCACGGGGAAGGGGCTCAACTTGCTTTGCTATATAACGTGGTAAGCAGCCTTAAATATTACCTAAGCTATTTAGAATTATAGGCTCATTTATAAACTGGTTATACGGTGCAAGATTTTTGAGGAGTTTGGACTTATTACTGAAAGAACTTAACATATGTTTGGCAAAGTGGAGGTGACATAAATGCTGTACAGGCAGGTAGTCACGCGCGTTGCTTTCACCGTTGGCCGGCTGTTTCTCAAAAATCAAGAAATCATTTGTGTGTGTTTAGAAATACTCAAATTTGAATTTTTTTTTAACTTTGAATAAATGGTCGGCGTTTTCGGGCCTGGTTTCGTTATCTGAAAGTGTAGGAAATCATGTATTGGTCGGAATCTATTGTGACTCATGGTTTGGGAAAATATTAAAGTTTTGATCAGTGTATTTGTAGACCAGAAATCGTTTAATTTGGATTTACGAAAAAGATTGTCCAGTATTTCTTTAAATATTTTTGTTCCAATTTAGTTGGTTCAGAGCGCTACGGTCATTTTTTGCTACACGATGGTTCCAATATAAAATGCTTAAATTAGACTCAATGCGTTAAAAAAAACCAAGCATAATCTGGACTTATATTACAATACTAAACGGCAATTACTTATAAAAACAGGTTTTAGATTGTACCAGCTCGACTGAGGAAAAAAGCTATTGGCATAACAATGCAGATTACTGAATAATTTTCTAGTGCTTCAAATATGTTGAAGAGTGCAGCTTGTATTTACAGAAGGTCGTTCGCACTTTATGGAAACGATTTTGTAATTTTTGTTGTTTGCATTTTGGGGTAAAAATTTGGCAACTTCATAATAATCATCTGCTATTGTTTTGATTGGAATGTAAAATAAGAGATTTTGAAAATGGCTCCTAAAATTAATAGATCGCTCGAAGGTTACGTAACTGCACTTTCCGAGGAGAAATATTCGTATCAACAAATTATAAAGCTGTGTAAAAATCGTGGTTATGGCATTTCAAATAAAGGTATTTATAATATATTAAATTTGAAAGAAAAAAAGTCCAACTGAAAGTACAAATGAAAACTTGATCGCAAAACCTCATCCTAAGACTGTTCGAACGCAGGTAAATATCAAGAAAGGGAAGTCTCTGATCCTAAAAGAAAATTCGCAGACTCAAAGATCCATTGCATCGAAACTAGGAATGTCTTCTGGCACTGTAAGTAAAATCATTCATAAAAGATTTGACGTTAAAAAAGATGTTAAACCAAAAGTTCATCTGCTCTTGCCAAAGCATATTGCTGAGAGAAAAACAAATTGTAGAAAATTATATTAAAAACACCTAGCTGCTGAAAAATGGAAATTTCTGGCAACACTCGATGAGGCATGGGTGTATTTAAGTGACTAATAAAAGGATAGATTTTCTATTGCTCAACTGACGGGAATGACCGTACGAAATGGCCTCTTAAGTATACAGAAAAGTTCCCAAAGGGATTCAGGATAGCTGAAGGATTTTCTTACGACGATTAAAAATCAAAAAAGTCAAGTAAAGCCAAAATTAATTCATTCTACTATCAGAATATTTTAGAACCAATTTTTGAAGAAAAAAATTCCAGCCTTATACGGAAAGGACATTGGTAAAGTTGAGCTTTATATGGACAAAGCCTCTAGTCACACGTATGAATCAACTGCCGCTTATTTAGCAAAGAAGGAATCGAAGACAAATAAAGTGTACCCCCATTTAATGAAATACCTGTAAAATCACCCGACGCTTCTAAAATAGACTTTTGCGCTTTCGGTTTATTAGAACGAGCCTTAGGAAAACGGCATCCAAGAACACTGAACTGACTTTGGAAACGATCCAAGAGGAATGGGGTAAAATTGACATGACACTACTAAGACTAGAGCTATTGTCAAGAAACATGGCTATCAGACAGAAGCAAATCGCCGCAAAAAATTCGGCATTTATACATAAAACTTAACTATCAAAATAGTTTCCATAAAGTGCGAACGACCTTCTGTATTCATCAGCGTTAGGTTACTATAACCATTAGGGCTGCACTGTGGCTCATCATTTGAATCTATGGAGTTAAAAATGGTTCATAGTGCATCGATCGAAGTTGAACTGTGTCTTAACTTTCACAGCTGCAGCAAATCAATGTGAAAATTATGTTTAAACTTCGATACTGAATACTGCATCCATTTCCTCTCTAGAATGTCTATTGATGGTTAGCTTGCCTAGTGATGAGTAGAAAATAACTAGGAAGCAAATGCATTTTGATGATAAATTTAATGATTTACTTTAGATCAAAAAGCGTAGTGTTACTGTGACATTCCTTTAATATTTTGAAATTAGGGATAACAAAAAAAACTAATGACCTATCTATTGAATTCAGTTGCAAGTGATGATAGGACTACGGAACTACAATAGATGCCATCTCACAAAGAATCCAATACTCTGTTATGAAAATTTATGAAATACGAACTAATCCGATAACAAGCAATTTTGTAATTGCAAATCGTAAACAAAACTCTTTACTATGAATGACCATTTCTTTAAAGTCTTTGAAAAAAACTTCAAGCACACTGAGGAATACATATCCGAGTACAAGAAAACATAAGATTTCTTTGTTTTTGGTGACGTAAGATTCATCTTGGGATGAACTGGAGCAAAGAGGTTCTACAGTGAGAGCTAATCTAAAAGAGGAGGAAAAAATTTTTAAAGCGCCATGTAAAATAATATATCATGTAAAATAACAGAAGACGTCAGAAAGTAGTTGGGTTTTTTTTTAAGCTATTTTTTCTTTTGCTAACCGTAGGCTAAAACGAACAGAAAGGACAAAATAAAATTATCGAGTAGATTCCGAATGTTTAAATAAAAGCTACTTGAAAAATAAAAAATAGTTTGTTATGCGCCAAATAATAAAGGAAAGTAGAGCTTGATATTGAAGTTTCTAACAGCAGCGAAAAACACTGGGAAGAGTGATGCGAGAATCAACTTCAGTCCACTTCCTAAAACTTACTGATAAATAATTAACATATTTGAAGTAAAATCTCTGAGTATGAATAAGGCGCTAGAATAAAGGAAGATGGCTAACATGTTTTTTAAAAATACACACAGGATCATTTTTAGTTGAGAAAAAAATATACGACGATGCGTCCATAATCGCTCGAGAATGCCTTTCTTCAATTTGACAGATGGTTTTCATCAATAAAGGTTATACCAGCCCTTCAGCCTTCATTTCCCTGGTCTCCAAGTAGGGTAAACTCTTGTACCTAGGGCCACCATGCTTTATTTGAATGATATCTTGCAGCATTTTTACTCATTGGGGTGAGTGACACTGTTTCAATTCATAACAGCCATTTTTAAATGAAAGCAAGAAGCTATGGTTAAATAGAAAAGAAAGTCTTGATTAGATGATAAAAACTAAATTATTTTCACATCAATTTAAGTTATTTTGCGGAAGTAAGTGCAAACTTATGTTTTAATGTATAGCAGATCATTTTTGTAATCATTAAAGGAAAAAATGAAATAAAAAAGTTTGGTTTCTGCAGGTCTTTGGCTATGGAAGCCATTTTGCCAAAAACAACATCTTGTACCTTGGGCCATGGCTTCTCGTACTGCCAAAAAAGGTGGACGAAAACCTGGCAAGTGTAGAATTTTTACAGATACCCCCGAGAAAAATGAAATTAAAAGCACAAAAATTGAAAAAATTTGTTTAAAAAAAGGGTTACGAAATCTGTTTGAAACAGAAGATTTATGTGGGATCATTAAGATGACAATAAAGAAATAACATACATTAGAAAGTGGTGATGAAACAACTGAGGTATCACTTGAAGTGGACTCTTCAGATTCTGCAAGCAATGTAGATTCTCAAACAGCTGATGAAAGGCCTAGTGATGAAATTGAAAAGGGAGACTTCTGTTTGATGAAATTAGGCGGGGGAAAAACTTAAGTACTTTTCCATTACAGAAGTAGTTAACGTTACAGATGATCAATATACCATTAAATACCTGAAACGACTCAATAAGGATTCAGATAATTTTTGTATCAGAATGACACAACTTACGTTATTAACAGAGATGATGTGTTTGAACTGCCGAACCAAAAACTGATGGAGGCTCAGAACGCCAACGCTTGTTCAATTTGGTGTCAGTTTTGCGAATTACAATGTGGAATAATAAACATTTCTTCTTTTAAGACATTGCTTACAATTGACATATATTCCCTACGAAGATTTTATAAACTGTGCATGAAAAAAATAATGCATACAAATTGTTTTTTTGATATTGTAAACAATTTCAGGTTTTGGAAATAACTGACCCTAGGTACAGTAGTCAGGGCCCGACTTAGCCTAATTGGGGCCCGGGGCAAAAACTTCTTTGGGACCCCCCTCTCTGCTTCACTACTTCAGTAATGAAGAACTTAATACTTAATACTAAACTTTCTATTCGATTTGGGGGCCCCCTCTGATGTGGGGGCCAGGGGCAACTGCCCCGTATGCCCCTGCCTTAGTCAGGCTCTGACAGTAGTGTTATTGTACCTAGGGCCATTTGTAATTTTTTAAAAATTTTTAATCATTTACAAATTGTTTTCTATACTTTAAGCGATTTTTATTTAAAGAGAATAAAGAACTTAATGCATACAAACTATTTTTATTATTGTAAGTTAGCTATAAGTAAAGATACAGCCATTTGAAAATAGCCGGCCCTAGGTACAATAGTTTCCTCTATCTATAGTCTTTAATGTGTTTCATGTCACAAGAGATTGCTAGAAATATAAAGGAGTTTTTTTTCAGTGTCTAAAACTAGTCAGGGTGAATATCAAGGTCACTTAATACATCTAACAAAATTATAATTTTTATATAAAAGGTAAGGAAATCTGTTTCAACTAGTACACGTTAAAATCAAAATTATGATTAGGAACATTACATTCCAAGGTTAGAAGATCACAGAGAGAATGTGTATAGAGTGTAAGATATCATGGAATATAAAAAAGGAATCAATAAAAAAAAAAAAATATGGATCGTTTTAAAATCTTGTGACATTTAATTTTTACCGTTGTTGTTATGAGAAATTAGTAATTTATGAATAAATTTATAGGTTTTAAGAAAACTCAATAATTAGACATTATACTACAACTGTTTTAGAGAATAAGCCTTTAATTTGGAAAATTTGACGTTCATGACTATGTTATTACATTATTGAGAGTTTCATGAACTTGATCATTAGCGCTGGAATTTTTGTGACAAATAAATATTTGAAGACAAAAATATCCTACTTCCCTCAGAAAATATGTTCAACCTTCCTAATTATACTTAAGTAATGGGAACAAAAAGCTTCTTGCTTTCACCCAAAAGACAACTTTTCGGTACAGGTATTATTAGTTTCCAAAATTGCTTGATTAGAGATATTCAAAATTACCAGAGTATTCTTCTCACACCAGGGCCTGATTTAGAAAATTCTTGACTATAGGCACAACTTGGTATGGGGGGGGCCCCCCTAAAACTGATGTGGGCTTAAAATTTCCAAAATTGACACACAAAAAAATATCATGAATCATTGTGAAAGTACCATTTTACCAAGAATTGGCTATTTGAAGCGTAGAAGCTTGGAACATTATCAAATAACAAAAAGCAATACAACATATTAACTTCACTATTAAAACATCAAAACAATGCAACTAGAAAAAACTTGTTAATCCCTTATATACACTATAACATACTTATGATGAACCAATCAAATTTGAAAGGATATATAAAAAAATTGCTATTAAGAAAAGTAAAATAAAAAAATTGAATTAGGAATTCTTTTTTTCCCCTTTTAAAATTGAATTTTTTTTTGGGGGCCCCCAACATTCGGGGGCCCCTAGGCCCGTGCCTACCGGGCCTAATGGAAAATCAGGGTCTGTCTCACACTAGGGAAAGAAAAAAACAACGTACCGTTTACTCAGCACTCCAAGTCAGCAAGAAAGCAAAGTATACCACACCGTCTCTACATTACATTCCTACATATTATATGAGCAATAAAACACGCATGCGCAGCAAAACCTTACCATTGATAAAGAGAGTTAAAATAGATTTGATCGAGGAGTTACTTACTAATGTGACATTGCGAGTCACAAACATAGTCAATCTGACTGTTTGATCATTTTCAATTAGCGATTAAACAATCAATGTTACAATTAGCACTGCGATTGTGATCAAAATAGCAATTGATAATGTTACCTAAGTTTGTAAGCACAAGCCAATTTTTTTTTTTTTTCAATCTGGCTATTTTCAAAGAAAATAGTAATTTCTATGTAAAATGAAGTCATAAATTGTCCCAACTTTTTAAATTCATCTAAAGCCCCCGAGTTTAAACCTTCTAAGACCGATATGTTCATGATTCTTTCTACTTTGACATATGGTGTTCAGTGTATCTAGGGGATCTCGGCTGAGATACGAATGTTATAGTGGGTAACGTTGGCTTGTCTTTTGGGTTCGCAGTTATAAACAGCGTAAAAAAAAATCGAGGTGTGTACGGCTGAATTTCCATGGGTTAATTTCCACAGGTAAAGTGCCTGCCCACGTTTGAAAAAAAAAGATCACAAAGGCATTGATATTGAGGATTTTTACTAATATCCAAATATGGAGCAGCTCCTAATGGATATTTGTCAAGAGAACAAAATTACTGTAATTACATCTGTTACATCTTCGAAACGAACAAAATATTTTTAAGCATTTCTGAATGTATGATTTTATAAATAAACTACTTGAAATTATTCTTCAATTGACTTTCTTAGTATTTTTATCTGAATTTTTCAGAAAATTATTTTTGACCTTTATGACATTACACGATTTTTAAAGTTTTGAAAAGACAATTAAATAATAAGGCAATAGTAAAAATAACCATGGAAAAAGAACAAGTTGCTATAACCGCACTTCTTTATCTCAGACATGTATGTGAAGGCATAATTTTACGATACAATAGACACAATAGTTTCTTTTTGTGTAGCAAAAGTTGACTGTAGCTCTCTAAACTAATCAACCAATATTTCCTTGGAATTGCATTTTGTAACCGTTGTATCACTATGACGCCATTAGGATTCAAAATTTAATCCTATTTTACTTGCAACACACAGCCTTCTTTACCAACGAGACACACAGTTGGATCATTTTGAACTCATCGCTTCCGTTAGACCTCTAGGAAACATCTGATATCAAAGTTGTACAACGATTAACATTGAGCATAGGTTTCTCAGTCTTTCAGATGTTTAATAAATGAAGCCAAAGATGAAAACATCACGTAATGGCCAAGATAATTAATCGGTCTTATCTGTGAAAGATTTTGATTCATTGTATCACTATGACGTCATTGGAATTCAAAATTTTTCCTATTTTACTTGCAACACACAACCTTCTTTACCAATTGAGACTCACAGTTGGATCATTTTGAACTCATCGCATCCGTTAGACCTCTAGGAAACATCTACAGGATTTATAAGCGCGCGTAAGTTAAGACGCATTTCGTTCGTTAGCACAACTCGGCGAATTTCTTGGTGTTATTTTGCAGCAATCGGTTAATTTCAAATTGTAACAGTAAAAATGAGTACACACCAACGTTTAGATGATAGAATGAGGTGTCGAATTGTGGGGAGGCTAGAAGCAGGCCAATCTCAAGTCCAATTTTGTAGAGAGTTCAATTTAACGCCCAGCGTCGTGTGTAACTTATGGAAACAGTTCCAGGATACCGGATTCATCGAGAGAAGGCCTGGGCAAGGTCGTACAAGAGCCACGACGGCCAGAGAAGATCGCCATTTGTCGATTATAGAGAGGCGTAACAGGAGTGCTACAGCTTCTCAGCTCTCTCGTGACTTGTACGCAGTCACAGGAATCCGTGTATCAAGGGTGACTGTTTCCAAAAGACTTCATGAGAGAGGGTTGTTTGCAAGAAGACCTGCTGTTTGCGTCTCGCTCATTTCTACGAACAGGAGAATCCGTTTATCATGGTGCAGAGAGTATAGAGATTGGAGTATGGATAAATGGGCGACCGTTCTCTTCACTGATGAATCCCGGTTCAGCCTAAATACCGATTCTCGCCGTACGTTCATATGGAGAGAACCAGGGACCCGCTACCTACACTCCAATGTCCGCGAAATCAACCATTATGGCGGAGGAGGTTTAATGGTCTGGGCAGGCATCATGTTGGATGGCCGCACACCTCTCCATGTCTTTGAAAGAGGCACTGTGACTGGTGTGAGGTATAGGGATGAGGTCTTGGAGCCCTATATTCGCCTTTTCAGGGGTGCAGTTGGCCCTGAGTTCATTTTAATGGACGATAACGCAAGGCCACATAGAGCACTTCTGGTCGACGAATTTCTAGAGCGTGATGATATTCGTCGGATGGAATGGCCAGCCAGATCTCCAGACCTTCACCCTATAGAGCAGGGGTGGGCAACCTTTTTGGGAAGAGTGCCACTATCTGAAAAAAAAGATATTATGCGTGCCACTTCCAACTTTTCCAACATACAAAAAATATAAAAAGATGAAAAAATGTTATTTATAGGCTGATTATGGGATTTTTACACAAATAGCACATTTTTTTTTTATATCTGAGTAGTGGAGATTTAAAAAAATAATATAATAAATAAAACAAAAGTACAAACTTGGGTTTTATTGTTAATAAACATTTTTAAAGGTTCAGTCAGTAAGGTTATGTTTAAAATAGTGAAAATAAAATATTTATAACAATGACGCTCGACGCCAAAATCTAATAACAGTTTAAAAAAAGCTTAACGTCTTGCTCGGCAGTTTAAAATTAACTGAGCCAGACAGCCAGAGTGTCGCACTCGCTCTCGCTTGAGAACGAACAACCATAGGCAACGAACACAACGGCGCCAAAGCAAGGCTACTCAAACCATTGGGTTCGTCCCATGACCCCGCTGTCTTAGCGCATCGTTGTACTGGTGTCAAGCAGTGCCGTTTACCCGCGCTGTTATTTTCAGCAGCGTACGAGTAGGGTTTTTTAAAGATTTTGACAAATTATTATTTTTTCAAATTTCTTAATTTTTCAATAAGTCTCCGCGTGCCACTGTTGAAACGCCGCCGTGCCACACTGTGGCACGCGTGCCGCGGGTTGGCCACCCCTGCTATAGAGCATGTCTGGGACGTTCTGGGGAGGGCAATTGCAACTCGCAATCCCCCTCCGAGAACCATCCAGCGAATGAAAACAGCGTTGCTGAACGAGTGGGACCCATCGAGCTGAAATAAGACCGTATATTACAGGTCTATGGTGGGACCAATTGCCACAGGAAATGATAAACTGCCTTATTTCAAGTATGAAATCACGCTGCGAGACCTGTATATCTGTAAGAGGGGACCATACCCCCTATTAACCCATCTATTAACCCATTTTTTGTTTATTCTGTAGCCGCTGTTTCATACCTTCCGACTCCAACGAGTGTTACGCACGATCATGCGTGTGCATTACAATTATTGAATGGTTATTTGTTTTGTATTGTATCAATGTATCTACATATCAAATTTCATTAAAATCGGTACTGTAGTTCTAGAGATAATCGACCAAGTCTGCAAATTCTCTTAATTTTTTACACCAGTGTAATATCAAAGTTGTACCACGATTAACATTGAGCATAGGTGTCTCAATCTTTCAGATGCTTAATAAATGAAGCCAAAGATGAAAACATCACGTAATGGCCAAGATAATTAATCGGTCTTAGGGCCTGTTCACATAGGAGTCCGTTGCGTAGCGTTAAGGGAAAGATGACGTTGTGACGAAAATAAACCAATCATAGGCGTTAAAAATTTCATTGCTAAACTTTTTAACGCCTATGATTGGTTTATTTTCGTCTCAACGTCATCTTTCCCTTAACGCAACACAACGGACTCCTATCTGAACAGGCCCTTATCCGTGAAAGATTTTGATTCATAAAAGATTTTTCCTATTTCCATGCTAAATACACATCAAAGTGATTCGATTTTTAAGTACGAAAAATCAATCATTATGACTTTCTTGCATACTCTCGATTAAGGGATAGTTTAGAAATATATCAGACAACGTAAAAGGTAATTAAAGAAATTGAGGGCCTGTTCACATATAATCCGTCAGCGCCAGCGTTAAAGATTCCGTTAGCGCTGATTGGTTAAATGGATCAATGATTGGATAAAAAAAAAAATTACGTTGATTCGAACGGATTCTATGTGAACAGGCCCTACGTCGAACCAATAAGAAGTTACGATACTGAATAGAAAAAGTCAAGACTTTCATTTAAGTCATATATTGTTATAACTGAAGATATCGAAGTTCACTTTTTATGGATAAAACATAAATGTTTTTTTTTTTCTGATGTTTTAAATTTTTATGAATTTTTTACTGAAACCTTCCCAACAGTTCTAATAAAGAAATGAAACTTCTGCAAAAGATACATTTTATTTAGGTAACTTACGGCAAAACGTTTCTATTTATCTTTAGTTTCATACTCTAACATAATTTCCTCTTCCAAATTTACTTACTTAAAATAACACTTCAAATACATTTTCTTCTTTTTTGCTTATACTGAGCTGTTCAACCGCGGCAATTCAACCACAGTAAGGTTAAATTTAGTATCATTACCAGTTTAATACGATGTAATTAATTTTCATCGATTGAGTAATCAAAGTAATGATTATTACACTCTTTAATGCTTTTTGTTTCGGGTTATCTCAAAGATACTACGGTGTTAAATTCCGCTTAAATACACGGTATGTCTTTATTTATTTATTTTTGTTTCAAAGATAGGATTTAATTGTAACTGGGATCATTTAACAAAGTGTAAGGTGTTTTCTTTTAGCATTAGTTTAATTCTAAACGGTATCAAAGTTAGCAAATGTAGACAAGTTTTTATCATTCATTCTTTCACTCGTAAGGAAGAGTTTTAGTACGCTTTTTTAGAGTTTTAGTGCTCTTTTTTTTAGTACGCTTTCGAGTATACTATAAATAAAGGACAAAAATCTGAGCATCCTTGTAAGTTTACTCGCAAACGCTTAAACCAATGGCCTTCAACCGGTGGTACGCGTACCCGAAAATCTGTTAGGGGTACGCGGTTAACTACCAAAAAGTATACAAAATTATATTGATGCATGCTAGAAATTAATTGTGACAAAAGTTTGAGTAATGATTTAACAATGAAAACTATCCACAAGCAGGCAAACACGTCGTTCGTCGTAAACAAACACAAAGAACTAGCAGACATTGCTGAAGTACCTTCTGGGGTCTACGACAACTTACTTGGGCGAAAAAGGATTTTTAAGTTTAACTTACCTGAAAAACAAGTATAGAAACATGCTTAATGTTGAGGATGATTTACGGCTGTATTTGACCATGCTGGAGCCAAATATTGATGAACTTTGTAAACAAAAACAAGCCCAACGTTCCCATTAATTATTTTCTGAGACTTTTTTAATTTTATGTCTGATTTATAAAAACTTCGTAATAAAATGTCCATTAAAATATTTTTTTGTTTTTAATTTAAATTGCCTATTCGTAATTAAACTTTAACAGTTTAATATTTAAACTTTAACTAATATCACACATTTTAATAAAACTCAAGTGTTTTTGTTGGGAGTACGCATAATTAATGACACACAAAAAGGGGTACGTGGGTTGAAAAAGGTTGAGAACCACTGGCTTAAACGATTGTCTCCTCATTATTAGCATGGTTCTCATAAGTAAAAGATTAGAAGCAGTATTTGTTTGAAATTTTGATAATTTTCTAGCTGTTGATAATTTCCTGTGAACGTAGACTGTTTTTCATTAGATTTTTGTGATGACTCACCACAGTGTTTGAGCAGCAGCTCTTCATGGCCAAAGAAAATATGAGTCATAATATTTTCTGTTAAGTTTGTTTTTATACTAAATTTTTAACATTTTAAAGTTCTTTCTAGCACAAGAATTACCAAGCGTATCAAAATGGCTGGTTTTAACATTTCTGAAAAAAAAAAATAAATAAATCTTACTTTCAATTTTATCACACTTTGTTACGTCTTCACGACTTTCACATTTAATAAAGAGTTAATTTAAACATAAGATCAATATACCTACATTCGGGAGTTATGTTAGTATATATAAGACCAATTATATAAACTACGACCAATCTTTTTAACAGGTTGAAAAACTTGCATTTTTTTTTATACCGTTCAGCTTCTTAAAAACATATTTCGAAACCTATTTTTGGTATTTCCCAATTTCCTTTCGCACACACTTAAAACATCAATTCGCTAAGACACTCTCGCGAATTGTTTCACTGTTAGTTAATAGGGAAACATCGTGTAATTTAGCCTGACTGATACAGAATTAAGTGCGAAACGTCAGCTTTCATCACAAGTCCCTTTGTGTCCATGGGCTACTGGTTAGGATCCTCAACCGTATGTAAATGCGACTTCTAATGTTAAAGAAAATTACTATAATCGGTTATTATATGTGTATACGATTTAGTATGTGATTTGAGGGTTTTTAAAAGATATTCTGATGTTCATAAATTCAAGAGTTTAAACATATGTTACGTCCGAAGTCTGGCCAATTCGCGAAATGGCTGGCCACTTCTAACACTGGCCAAGTCACTGGACCAAAGCCCAAAATAATCGAGACTTTACGACTACTTCGGGCTTTGGCCCGGCTAATTCGCGACGCGCTCGAAAATCAAGTTTGGTCAGTTGAGAACTACCCATAAAAATAGTCCTTTTCACATAGATTTTGAAACGATTTTCTCTAATTTGACTCAACTAGAGGGATTTTCACGGTGGTTGTAATATGGGTTGCAACTGATATAATCAAGTTCCGTAAATACGGGCGCATCGTGAATTGGCTGACCAAAGCCCGATGTAGTCGTAAATTCACGATTATTTCGGGCTTTGGCCAAGTGGCTTGGCCAATGCCAGAAATAGCCAGCCATTTCGCGAATTGGCCAAACTTTGGACTTGGCCGTTATATATATGTATATGTATATGTATATGTGTATATATATATATATATATATATATATGTATATGTATTATTTATTCTTCTTTTTAGCATAATCAAGGGGGAACATAAAAAAAAAGTACGTCAAAGATCTTAACACTACATACATACAGCAGTACCAACTACATAGATCTTGGATGAAATTGAAGAGATTTTTTTTTTCAGTATAAAGGATTTCCAATAAAATTTTAAAGATTTGAAAACTAACATGCTTCTGTACGTCGAAATATATTTCGTAGTGACAAAATTCACGATGAAATACATAATACATAATTTTGATGTATTTTAAATGTATCCTAAGCTCATGCTTTAAACCATGGGCTTTAAAGCATGAGCTTAGGATAATCTTTTTTTAAACCATGGGCTTTATTGAATTGCCCTTCAAGAAGTTATAACTCACACGCACACTATAGAGGATTGAAAGCTGTAAATTTCCCAACAGAAACCTCCTAATGTTGCAGATTCTTAATCAGATGTAAGATCTTTCAGAATTGCATAAAAAAGAATTTTTAGTTTTTACATTGAATATCTATTTTCCAGATTCACTGTCCTGAAAAATGCCTCAAGATAGTGGACCGCCAGAACCTCCGTCTGTTTTTGAAGTTGAAGAGGAAGTAGAGGGTTTGGATGACCTCCTGGGAGATGAACGCGAACGAGCGGTTCAGAATGCACTTCAAAATATAGTACTTTTTGCCCAAGATTTTATGGATGCTATAAATGATTTAGCCGTGGAACCCATTGTTCCCCAAGTAATAAATTTTCCACGACCGGAGCGCCCGGCTGGAAGATTTGCGCGGCAATTGCATCGGGTTGCACCGGCCCGTCCCGAACATTTTATTAGGCTTGGGCTGCTTGGAAGACGAATACCAGGTGGCAATTTGGGAGAACGGGCACGTCCAGGTGATAGGCCCATAAGGCCTGCTGGATTCTTAGGAAGGCCGATACATCCGGGTGGCATTTATAGAGAGCCAGCCCGCCCTGGACGCCACAATGTTGGCGTATTTAGGAGGCAGGTACATCATGATGTTTTTGAGGGACCCGATGATGAAGATTTAGAGCAAGCACACGCGCGCCCAGTTGTCATAGGGGCCGAACCAGAGAGGCCTGCTGCCGTGGGCGCGGAACCAGAGAGGCCTGCTGTCATTGGTGCGGAGCCAGAAAGGCCGGTCGCCGTGGAACCCGTCCGGCCAGCTGTCATGGGTGCGGAAATTGTTCGGCCACTAGTTATGGGCGCAGAAGCTGTTCGACCCGCTGCCATGGGGGCCGAAGCAGATGGACCGTCTGCCTCGGTGTCTGATCCGTTAGATGAGTGCCCTGTGCCTGTGAAACGAGTTCGTTTCTATGCTTTAGAGGCTGGAAGTTCAGAGCAAAGCAATGAAGGAGTTTCAGACGATAAAGCCTTGGATATCATCCATGATTCTTCGGAATCCAATGAAGATGAGTAATCGTGACTAGCATAAACTTTATGCATGGCAGCAAGCATGTCGACGTTAAGAAAAAAAAAAATCCCGTGTCGGTCGCAGCTATTCATTTGTAAACTTTTGTTCCAAGGCTACGCTGTATTTATTTAAAATTGTTTTAAAATCTTACTTAAAAATGAAGTTTTATTAAATTAGTTTTTAATTATTTTGAGAGTTCTCATTTGAAAATGAATTAACATGCTTTTAAATAACTCCACAATAGTTATCAAAACTATTCTCAGATTCCACCTAATTACTGTTACTTTTTTTATAATGCTTTGTTTACTTTTAAGTACCGCACGTGAACTAAGCTAATATATTTTTTCCCATTAAATTAAAACACTCAACTATATAATCTAGCTTAGGGGTGGCCAACTCAAAATAATCCGGGGGTCATTTGAGCATAGAGTAAATTACGGCGGGTCAAGTGTAATTTCGGAGAGAATTTTGATGACTGCTGTGCGAAAGGTGAAATTACTCTCGTCAAATATCAGATCGCATATTGCATTAAACATTTTATCGTCAAAATTTTAAATATATAAAATCCAATTTAAATTATACAAAAATAGTGTCCTCAAATAGGCTGTATTATAATATAGGGAACATTGTATTATTGATTTTCCAGAAAATTGAATTCTTGAAAAAAAAAAGTTTAGTTACGGAAAAATTAATTTTGGCGAAATCAAAATGTGTATATGTTTTACAAAAAATGAGAAAAAAAAATACAAAGCGGATCTTTCGTAAAATCAAATATTTTTGAATTTAACAACTTCAAAGTAGCAATTTTGAGAAACACTTTTTTTTAACCTCTGTATATATGATAAAAATGCATTTGATTTTTGAAACATTTAAAACATTTAAAAAAAAAAAAGTTATCTTAACAAAATGAAATAAGTCTAACTCACAAAAATTTGTTTTTATTACGAAACAAAACAGGAAATCGGCTTTCTAAACATAAAATAGCAAAAAAAGAGATGCTTGCTGACGGGCACTTGATGCAACAAGGGCTTAATCAACGTTGATTTCGATGAAGAAACACGGAAGGAGGTGAAATAAATATTTATCTGGAAGCCTACTTCTTTCGTTTAATGTGTTTCATGTTAGAAAGACTTTCGTACACACAAGTGCTTCTCAACGGGAAACAAGTGCGTGGAGCATTTCGCTTTGAAACAAAATATTCTTTTTCAATTGCTTTAGTGTCGTGGGCCGGTTATGGACGCCAGTTGGCCATCCCTGATCTAGCTAAACGATAATCGTATATTTTATATCTACCATTCAGGTAGCACTTTTCAATTTAACGTCCATTAATAACGGCAGTTGACATTTAGTTGAGTCTATTAAAAACTCTTTTACAATGTAATGAGAGATTTTCTAGTCATACTAGTGTTCATGCTATTAGCAATCGTAAAAGTCTGTTTTGAAGATTCCATTCACTCTTAACCTCAAAAATAATGAACCGTGTATGTAACATTTTTGCCCTTTTAAATCGCCAAGAATGTTCACACTCTGCTGGAAGTTTTCTAATATTTTCACCTACCAGATTGTTACGCAAATTTTCACGAAATTGAGCAAAGCCATAGAAAACTTTCTATTGCTTAAGCGTAATCTGCCTTCTACATGTAGTACAATATTACGGCTGCAAGTAGTAAAATACAGTGTTTATGAAATTAACTGAATTTAAATTTTCTACTTAACCACCAAACAACCAACGGCGGCTCCAAGGGGGAAGCAGTAGGGGCTATTGGAGCCCCCCCCCCCCAAAAAAAAAAAAAAAAAATCCCGGCGTATTTTTTTTTCATAGCCTAAAGTTATATAATCATAGACCTAATACTAAATGAGTTTAAATTTAAAATAAGAGGATGTTTATTTCTTTTATATATATATAATATATATATATATATATATATATATATATATATATATATATATATATATATATATATATATATATATATATATATATATATAAACCCTAAGATCCGACGTTGCCCCCCCACCCCTAAATCTCTGGACTGGAGCCGCCATTGCAAACAACAATAGTTACCAGAGAGACCTGCATTACGATGATGTATACTTTGAAAAATCAAAATAATTCATTAACAGATCCCCAAAATTTAAAATTCGGCACATTCTTAAAAGACCACGTTGCTTAAAAATCAAGTTCCTAGATTATTTTTCTGAGATGCATACAAAATTCATTTCCTATCTATGCTTGCTTTAAAGTTTTATAACGTTCAATTCCTAAACAGCACAAACGAATGAATCAAAGAGCACATTTGCTCCATCATTAACTTATTCGGGTATGTGTACAGAATAACCGCATACCACAGTGCATTCAACAGTGTCCGGGGGAAAACTCCTTCGAGCTTGTATGTCAGGCACCTTTGTATTTCTCATACAGCGGTGCCTGAGAGTTTTAGAGGTCAGGCGGACCTCTAAAACTCTCGGGCTACGGGATTCTGATCAATCCCCCCGTGTCATTGTGCTAATGTATTTTCTGGAGGTACTTGCCTCTCAGGCCAGAAATAACAGCGTTAAACCAAAAGATGTGGGCTGTCTATCCTCTCTTGCACTCTATTTGATAGAAAGAGGGGTACGGGATTTCCCCCCCTTTCTTCTTAAGGGGATAGTGGACCTTTCAAAACGATTTTTGAAATTTTTACCACAGAGATATGAAATTTTGTATATATATTCATTAAAGTATAACAATATTAAACACCTTATAAAATTTTATAAATATTTTTAAAAAAATATTTTATAATTAAAAAATTTAAATTAAATTACCCTTTTTTAAAATGCTCCTTGCCACTCAATTTTAAACTTTTCCCCTTAATTTTGCATTTATATTGCTTATAAATACTTTCTGAACAAAGTTTTGTATTTTTTTGTACTTTCGTTGAATAGTTAATTTTTAGAAAATATTTTTATGCTTGTACTCTGAATTTTTTCGAAATTTTTGTACTTTTCTACACTAAAGTTAAACTTTTATAACCTAAATGACCTCGAATTCTAAAATGGATACATAACTTTATTTTGATGTATTACAGGAATCTTTATTATAAATTTCATAAAATTTCGTCAAAAATTATGAAGCGAGGAGCATTTTAAAGACTTGCAAATCTGGAAATTTCCCATTTTGAGAAAAAGTCATTTAAAAGATAATTTTTTATCTACCTTTAATACTTACTACTCTAAAGCCACCAATTTTTCATTTTTCTTTTCACTACACATTTTAATTGCATTTCATTCCAATATTTACATGTTTTTAAAATATTAATATACCCCCCAAAAAAATTCCAATTTTTGCTCGATTTTTGGTAATTTGAAAGTCCACCATCCCCTTAAAGAAAACGATTGCTCTCATAAACAACTATCCCCTTAGGAATTTACCCGCACGCCGCTTATCGCGTCTCACTATTTATTGTGCCAGGAAAACGAATGTGATACAACCATTAAAATGCGCCTGCAATATTATTCAAACACTGTTAAGAAATGTCATACGTCATTCTCTACGTATGACATACGTAGAGAAAAAGGAAGCTCTTATGTTTTCGATCATTCGTGCCCTTTACTCTGATCATTTTGATTTCCCACCATAATAAATACGTAACACTAGTTCTAGGATTTCCCAATTTTCATCTTATGTCCATACAGGCGCCTTAATATTACAATTTAAATTATTCTCTTCAAAGTAATTTCCAATTTACCAGATATCTTCTAACTACACACAGAGAAGAGTGCATAGAGAACACAAGAGAAAAAAGAAATTTTACAGGGAGAGTTTGCTGGAAGAAGTCGAACGTATTAAGTCCAGTAATGAAAGCAAAGCTTTTTATCTGGCAATAAATGAAGAATTGCACTCTGTAAAGATAACCATGGATTCTTAATGAAAAAGATGAAATATTAGAAAGATGGGTTGAATATTTTGATCAATTGCTTAATTTGGATGTATTAAATTAACCAATGTATACAACTGAAGACCCTTCCAGGGCACTGTGTGGAGTATAAAACTCTGTGGAGTATAAAACAGGTAACCAAAGCTTGTTTGAGTGTGCTGAATCATTTACAAAGGAAGAGCTGAGATAGACATGCCATTACGCTATGTTCGAAGACAATATAAGCAGTTGTCGCAGTTTGAGAGGTGGAGAATCGTCGGGATGATGGAAGCTGGGTGGTCAGCTAGGCGAGTAGCTCGTCAATTAGGCCGCTCTGATTGTGTTGTGAGGAGGTGTTGGGACCAGTGGACCCGAGAGATGCCATGTACACGAAGACCAGGCTCAGGACGCCCTCGACAGACCAGTCGTCGAGAAGACCGCCACATCGTAAGAAATTCACGCGTACAGCTAACTGCTTCAATCGGCCGCCATCCAGGCACAGGTAGCACCTACACTAGGGGTCTCTGTGTCTTCTCGAACCATACGAAGGCGCCTGGCTGAAGGAAAGTTGGTATCGCGGCGCCCATTACGTGTGCTGCCCTTGACGCCCACCCATCGACGCCTCCGTTTGGAGTTTTGCCGCGCACGAGGAAACTGGAATGAAGCGGAATGGAACCAGGTCGTCTCTAGCGACGAATCCAGATTCAATCTCGGCAGTGATGACAATCGTGTTCGTGTGTGGAGAGCCCGTGGTGAACGCTTCAATCCTGCCTTTGCTGTACAGCGACACATCGCTCCCACAGCTGGTGTGATGGTATGGGATACCATTGCCTACCATACACGGTCACCCCTAGTATTGTTCCGTGGCACCATGACAGCCCAGCGGTATGTTCATGAAATCCTGCAACCACATGTGTTGCCACTCATGCAACGGCTCCCAGGAGCCATTTTTCAACAAGACAATGCTCGGCCTCATACGGCAAGGGTGTCACAAGACTGTCTCCGCACTGTTACTACCCTTCCTTGGCTTGCCCGATCCCCAGATTTGTCTCCAATCGAGCATATCTGGGATCATTTGGGACGACGAATTGGGCATCCCACGAGTTTGAACGAACTAGAGGCAAGGTTACAGCAAATATGGAACGAAATGTCTCAAGACATCATACAGAACTTGTATGACTCAATGCCCGATCGTATCGCATCGTGCATTCGCGCTAGAGGGGGTCCAACGGAGTATTAACTTCTCTGTTCTTTTGCCTTTTTCTCTGAAATAAATTATCCTTTTTCTTTGATTTTCTTATCATTTACTTATATCAAAGTAGTCATTACGTATGTAAAATTTCGTTTCATTTTGACGACTCCTTCTTGGTGCGCTAATTTTTTTTGTCCATGAGTGTATTTTGGCATATTCTGATAATATAGACATAATTGCAAGATCTGTAAACATGTTGAAGGAAGCTTTCCTAGCATTAGAAAAGTTGTGAAGGATGAAACTAAAATTAAACGAAGAAAAAACAAAATACATGTATTGTGGTAAAAAAGGAAACCATGTTAATTTATTTGAAATCGATAAATATAAATTTGAATCTGTTAAAAAATTTATTTAGGATCTGAAATTGAACATCAGAATGAGATTGGCCCAGAAATCAGGAAAAGAATTATCGCAGCTAATCGCTGTTTCTATGGGCTAAGGCAGTGTGGTCCAACCTTTAGTTACCCGAGGGCCAATGAAACTTTAGTATAGGAATGTGAGGGCCAGAGACATTCCAGAAAGAAAACGAATTACATATTGCATTCAAAAACTTTTATTAAAATTTATATTAAAAGAGGTTTAATATACTAGTTTAATATACTACTTCATTTTACAGTCGAGAAATCAATGTGATGATTGGCACTGCTTTCCTGATACAAGTTTATCAATGTCCACTGTAAATTCAGTAAGGCAAAGTCTCAGGCTCGATTCCAGTGAAGCACTTTTAATTCGATTTTTCGATTTTGATTTAATTTGTTTGAGAGCAGAAAAAGCACTATCGTAACTAAACTTTTCGCACTAAAATATTTTTCCAGTAAGAAGGGCAAGGGCCAACAAAAATCAATTGGCGGGCCAAGGGTTGGACCACACTGGGCTAAGGAACCAGTTAAAATCCCATCTTATCAAAAGAAAAACTGAGATCCTGCTATACAAAAGTCTCATAAGACCAGTGCTAACATATGCCTCTGAAACATGGTCATTAACATCAAAGGAAGAGAAGGCTGTGACAATTTTTGAAAAAAGAGTTTTGAGGGCTGTCTTTGGTGGTCTCCTTGATAATGGTATTTGGCGAAAGAGACACAATTTGGAACTACACAAACTGCTTAAAAATGAAGACGTAGTGGAATTTGTGAAATTGAACAGAATGAGATGGGCAGGTCATCTTTTGAGAATGGATTCAAAGAGAGCACCATTGAAAGTTTTTACTGCAGTCCCCTTCTGTGAAAGACAGAGAGTAGACCAAAAATGAGATGGGGGGGACTGCCTGGATTCGAACTTTAGTGCCATGAAGGTTACGAACTAGAGAGCCCTGGCTGGTGAGAGGGTAGTTTGGGAAAAACTTCTAGAGAAGGTCAGGGCTCACATGGGATTGTCGTGCCAACTATGATGATGATACATAATCCTATTCATGTTCGTACCATTTTCTTTTCAATAAGCCATGTAAATAAGCAATGCAAATAAAAATTATGTGTAGAAGCCTGAGCATAGTTGAAAAGAGTCGGTAGTTAGAATCTGCCTTTGGCATCAAGCACTGGCTTTCCTATTGGTTGTTGAAAACGACGTCAAACATTATGAAAGAAAATCACTACTAAATTATTAAATCATACAGCAACTTGCTACAAATGTAATGTTTTTTCGGTGATATAGATTATCCATAAGATATCTAGAAAGGGAAGGGAAAATATGAATATCTTTCAAATCGCATTACCTATTGTCCAACAAGAATGCAAGTAATTTTTCTGAACTGCAGAATTTAGCGACTTCTATATTTTGCCATTCCGTACCATCCGCTGCCCATGCGATATATTCTTCTTCAAATTTTTCTAATACACTATTCTAAACATTTCAATCATTTTTGAGATAAAAAAAATCCAAGAAATAGATCATGCTGATAGAAGTGAGGCCATGTTAGCAGTGCTTATATTTGAGGATCATATTTTCAAGATATTTGCCTTGATTCTGCGTATTTCAAGTTTCTAACTTACCCAAAATTAAAATCTAAAATATTTTTTATTTGTTGAATTACTTGCCTAAACAGTGTATGCAACTTTTGTTTTTGACTACCTTTTTGAGATCACAATTTTTAAAGCCATTAATACACAATCTACTTTATTTTCACAAAGGAATGATGAGAAATCATTTGACGTTCCGTAGACATCATCTGTTGCCAAAATTGCTAATAAAAGGCTCAATTAGCTATGGGCTTTAAAGAAGAGGAAATGTTGTATCTATTTTAATTTTGTTATCAAGTTTTAGTGAAGAGTTTCTTGAAAATTCTTTGGTTTTATTACGTGATTTTAGTGAAAGGTAAAGTATTTCCCGTGCAATTCTTTAAGTATCTTTATAGCTGAGAAGTAAGGAAAAACATTTTATATTTTTATTACTGAAATAGCATGGTCCAACCTTAAATATTTAATTTTAGTCAGCTGAATTATTTTTATTAAATGAAAAATATTAGTTGATTTCTTTTTACTAAAAACATAAATACATATTTAAACTACGTTAAAACATTCTGTATCACTCATCTTTTTATCTACGACATCTTCTTTTGACTACTTAGGTGTTTATTTATGAAACTTTTATTGGGATTTTAATATGAGCATTTTTGCTACAGTTTTGTGTGGTATATAATCTTCAATGAAAGTTCCTTATTTGTTATATTCCTACACTAAAAGATTTGATAGAGATCTTCCATTTAAGGACTATACTGTTTCGGCTTTATTTAGGAAATTTGGACACTGTGAATTTTTTTATCAACCCATTTAAAGATTTTACGACTGTTAAAACCAGAAGTAACTTAAATTTAACATTTTGAGGATATTGAAATACTAATGTATCTTCTGAATTCACCCCTGCAAAAATTGATTTCCAAGCACCGCGCAAAGAATCAATAGCTTTATTTATATTTGAAATGTCTTCCGGTGACAAAGGATTGTTTCTAAAATTTTTTTAATATTTCTATGTTGAGAGATGTTAATGAAAGACTTCAATCAACTAATAAACCTATCAATAAAGTCATAATTAAAAATATGAAAATATTTCGAACATTCCTTGCAAATAGACTGTGTTACCGGATTAATTTTTGAGTTCATTCTCCCGGGCATCAAACATACCTTCTCTAAATCATGCATTTTTATACACTTCTGAATACTGTTACTACAAAAATGATGTGAACTTCCCAATATCATTCATGGGTAACTGAACACAGTAAGACACTGAACCACTAATTGCTTACCTTTTGCAAAATTTGGGAAAGAAACTTATAAAAGGTGAAACCCTCTCTAGAAAAAATTCAAATGCACTTCAGTTGTCAAAATTACTTTAAGTTCTGAATACTGGTAAGCACCGCTATATTATGTGATTTTACAATACACTAAGGAAGAAATTTTATTTTTATTAGTTCTTATTCAACTTTCCTTAAATTGCTATAAGCAATTATGATGATAATCACTAACAACAAAAGGAATATGGCGATATTCATACATCCGTGCAGATTTTTTAAAGTAATTTTATAGTGCACTTCTTTAAGGCTGCTGTGTACTAACCCTAGTGTATTCGTACCTCAATGTTAACGTATGAAGAAAATGTGTACAAGGATTGCCGACTTGGATTAAAACACTTTTTTAAATTGTATTCAGTAATAGAGAAATTTTTTACCTTCGGGCATTTTTCATTTTTAAAAAAAAGGCAAAAAAACATTTTAAAATTTTAATTATTCGGGGGGGGGGAAATCTGGTATAGTGCGTTTTAAGAGCTCATAAATTCCTTTGGTGGACGGAAATTTATAAAATGAATCGTGTTGCAAGGTGTAGAAAAGTTCAGGCTATCTGAAAATACCATTTTTATTTGATTATCGGCACTTATGTAGCTGTAAATAGTAGATAAATTTTCGTCATAGGTAAAACATTGTGGTAAGCGAATCTAGTAGGGTTAGTACACAGCAGCCTTAAAGTTGAGTCCTCAGATTACCTTGAGTGTTTGTTTTTGGGTAATCAGTTGTAAAATTTAGGGGTTGGATTTAATATATATCGAAATTTGTATTAGCCAGAGGATATACGTAACTCTTTAGGCTTTGAAAAAAGGTATCAGTTTTTCGTGTTTCTTAATTTTAAAGAAATTATGTATATTTGACTTAATATATCATGCATCATAATGTATACTTTTTTTAATCGTAAGGCGGTTTCAGAAATCCTCGATAATTTTTTTAAACTAGCTCTTTATTATAGTTACTAGCGGCCCGTCCCGACTTTGTCCAGGTTGAACAAAGTATTATACCAATAAATTTCCAGTTGATAGCCAATAAATTGTAAATCTTTTTTTACCTTATTAATAACCTAAATAATACCTTAAATTAATTTTATGTTAGTTAATAATTAAAATAAATTTTTTAAAAGAAAAAGGCGTGCCGGAGAACGGCTAGGTTCGAACTGCTAGCGTCAGAACAGAAGCCCAAAGTGATAGCACCACGATAAGGATCGTTGAAATCTTCGGAACAAAAAGCGGTAGAAGACAGTAGCGGAAACAATGGAGATTGTTAGGATTAAGCCCCTAACTTTATTTCTACTGATTAGATATACATAATATATAGCCTATGTCCATCTGGAATACTGTACCTTTCAAACAGTGAAAGAATTTTTCAAATAGGTATAGTGGTTCTGAAGATTACCCTCCACGTACAAAATCGCTCTCTTTATATATAAGTATAGATTAAAATTTATAATGAAAGAAGCAAGTTATAGTAGATTCTGGAAAGTATTTCAATGCTGCATTGTTTAAATTTGTTATCAAAGTAATTGCAAAATTTTAAAGCAGTTTTGTTTTTATTTAAAATAAGGGTGGGTAGAAGGAATGCTAAAGGATTCTAACATTGAATTCTCAAGTTAACTCAAGTCAAACTCAAGTGAAGTAGAGCACTAATAATTTTAGCCTTCCAGTCAATTTGTTTTTTTTTTTTGCAAGGTGGTTTTCCGTAAGCGAGTTTCCAAAGAGTTGGATTCATTTTCATCAGTATTTTAAGTAAGCTGTCAATTTTACAATGATCGGATTTCACACTAGCGAGGTTTATAAGCAACGAAGAATTGTTGAAAATTAAGGAAAACTTTTTTTTTTTTTTAACTGAATTATATAATACAGGAAAATTTTAAGTTAATACAAAAGAATTTTTCCTCTTTCGACATGCAATCGCAAAAATTTCTATTGGCAAATAAGTAAGCAAATTTAAATTAGACTATTAACGAATTGATGAACATAAAAAAAATGCATAAGTTGATTCAGATATGCATTTTAGGCCAAAGTCAAAAGGAGTTAATCTATAATCATGAACATAGTCGCTTTTTATATAAACAGCTGAGAGATAATCTGAAATCTTTCGAGTCGTTTTAAACATAGTTTTGCTATCTGTTTTGTAAAATGAAATGAAAATAATTCGTTTCTAGAAAAGACTCAGTAACTTGATCGCCAATCTTAAATTGCCATCAAGTGACGTTAAAAGGAATATTGCACCCGGGCAAGAAAGGCGAGACAAGTCAAATGGCAGTTTTGAGGTTATGTCATTGGAAAAATATGTATGAAGTACCCCATCGTGCACGAAAAGAGACTCATCTCTATTTAGCAATTTGTCCATCTAAGGGCAGTTGTATCAGTTTCATTGTAATGCTAGTTCAAACTTTATAGTATTCTTTAAGGTGATTTTTCTCAAATGCTGCATTTTTTAGTTGTCACTTTTTTTTGTGGGGTGTGATATGTTAGGTCGTCTGCACACGGAGCAACTCAAAAGAAACTGATAACCGACTCAAATCACAAACCAGTCCGTGATGAGTCGCAACCTATGTAATTGAATGGAGCCACGCACACGACGCAACTGGTTACAAACCCGTATTTGTAACCAGTTGCGTCGTGTGCGTGGCTCCATTCAATTACATAATAAAACGCAGTTGCGTTTTATCACGTTTTATATTTAAAGGTTGCGACTCATCACGGACTGGTTTGTGATTTGAGTCCGTTATCAGTTTCTTTTGAGTTGCTCCGTGTGCAGAGACGGCCTTAGATGTAAATAAATCGGAAACTTGACAAATTCAGCTAGAAAGATAAAACTATTATGCACGACTGTAGAAAGGAAATATACGTATCTTCGAGTATGGCTAGATGCCTCAAAATTCTAAACTCGACTGCATGGGCCGTTAAAAAGGTAGTCTAGACCAAGAGTACTCAAACTGCGGCCCTCCAACCTTTTTATGTGCGGACCGAAACACTAGCACTCGTTATCAGGCAGGTGAATTTATAAAAAAAAATTTGGGAATGAAAAATACAAAATTGAACAAAAATGTACCACCTGCTGTTCACGTTGTTCGCATCAACGTAACTTTGTGAATGCGTAACTTGTGATAGCAAGTTTAGAGCTGATTTGTTTAAAATAGTCAAAAGGTGCGCCAATTTTTGGAACACCAGCAGGCGCGCGTGGCACAAAGTGCAACGTCTCTTTCAACCTTGATAATTCCTTTCGTAATGAACTTTTTTCTTTTAAAATTGAAAATAATTCTGCGTTTTATGACAAGATATAAAATGTTGATAATACTGAGATATATTTATAATTAAAGGCCAAAGAATGCAGATACAATCGCCTTATTTCAAAACTGCCCGGTTTATTGAATGTAAGGACAACTTGCGAATTCATCCCTAATTATATCCAAAAACCTAATAAAACAATGAGATTGCCCATCTTCGTGACATGCGGGATACCGTGTTATAGTTACACATTTGATCGACTACATCAACTCCTGCTTCTATCGTATTGTAATCCAGTATAATCGCTGGTTTACCACGGTTAAATCACTACTAACAATGAATGGAAAAAAATACAAGAGTCAGAAAATCAGACCTGTATTAGAAAGTGTGTAGCTATAAATAGAAACTGCTTACAACATTCAAACCTTGCATGTAGAAAAAAAACCTCTTCAAAATTACGAAAATGTTACTTTGTACACGGACGCTCCCGCTGAAGGGTTAAAAATCACAGCCATTTTTAAAGTTTGAATACATTTAGATTTCAGTTTTATTTTTTACATTATTATATTATAAGAGTAGCTGAAAACCCGCACTTTGCTACGGAGTACATTCAAATTAAATACAACGGTCAATGTATGCAATTGATGTAAAAAAACTAAAAAAAAATTTATTTATTAAAAAAAATTGTAAAGGATATTTTTATCTACAAAACAATGTAGAAGAAAATATTCAAATTAAATCTAATAGAACATACTAAAGAATATAGTACAGTTAATACAGTACAGTTTGAGGAACATTTCTTTTACTGTATTCTAATATTTTTTGGATAATTCCCAATCGTCTGCCGCATTAGCAAGAAAAAATATTTTTTGTCTATTTCGTTGATATGTACGTGACAAATTCAAGTACCAGAAAAATAAATCACGTGATCAGCGTTTAATAAATTAAATTAAAAAAATTAATCTTTAAAAATTCACCAAAAATCAGAAAATGGAGGTAAAGATTCGAAAAAGATTTAATTTTAAAGGAATTTTTATGATCTTTCTCGTGATATAAATTTTATAACCCTCAAATTATTTTAAACGCAAACTTAAAAAAAGTAACTAAAATAGCTTAAAAATTTAATTTAAAAAAAAATCTTTCTTAGTGCACCCGTACACTATAAGAATCGCCATGCAAAATGTCAGCCCTTTGGGTCAAGCGGTTTGGTCTGTGCGTCGTCTGTCAGTCAGTTACGGAACTGTTTTTTTAATATATATATATATATATATATATATATATATATATATAGATAGATAGATAGATAGTAAGTATACTATGTTGTGGCCCATAACAAACATGCATGTGGCCCAAGAGTAAAAAAACGGTTGAGTACAACTGGTCTAGGATATATACTCGCGTTGCAAATAGAGGAATGCCTTTTCGTGATATGCATGTAACGTACAATTGTGATGCAAAATATTTATTCACTTCTCACCAGGCACATCTCAACTATGGGTAAAAATGGCAACACACCTCATACACCCGCCGATGAGGCAGACAGAGAAGTGGCGCAGGTCATGGCTAATCAGATTCTAGAAAATCTGAATATGAGGATTCTGCCTGCCGAGCAACAAAGGGAAGCAGCCAGAGAAAATGCACCAGACCAGCGATTTCTCTTAAGCGGGGCGGCACGAATCCTGGAAGCGGCGGCAGCAAGAGAGGGTGAGAGACGCCGTGCCGATGGACGAAACCCCCAATACCTTGGAGATAGTGTCACCCAGCCAAAAGGGACGGTAAAGAGACGACATAGTTAGGACCCAATGCAGCTTG
This sequence comes from Dolomedes plantarius, assembly GCA_907164885.2. Classification (NCBI taxonomy): domain Eukaryota; kingdom Metazoa; phylum Arthropoda; class Arachnida; order Araneae; family Dolomedidae; genus Dolomedes; species Dolomedes plantarius. The sequence goes on from OU015490.1 coordinate 241,623,905, forward strand.
TGCTCAAGAATAAATATTTTTTTAGCTTAAAATGTTTTTAAGATTTTTGTTAAACGTTTTTAAGACTTAATCAGGTCTATTTTAAATACTTGAAAAAGCAATGACATTCGGTTTGCTCTAGGGATGAGACATCGATGTCGATGTTTTCAAAACATCGATGTTTTGATAAAAACATCGATGTTTTAAACATCGATTTATTGAAGCCGATGTTTTAAACATCGATTTATTGAAGCCGATGTTTTAAACATCGATTTATTGAAGCCGATGTTTTAAACATCGATTTATTGAAGCCGATGTTTTACTTTGTCTCGATGTTTTTTTTTTAATGAAAAAGTACCGTAATAAAATAAATTACCAAGTAGCATAATTTAAAACTCAGTAAATGTAAGTCTGAATTCTGAAAAGGACGAATACAAAAGGGGGAATGATTCCTTAGCAAACAGACAAATGGCAATTAGCAACCAATGAACCAATCAGAGCGCTTGGAATGTTCCTGACACTCCAGAACTTTCCATGGCGTTTTATTTTACAAATAGTATATACACGAGTGCATCCATTTAAGTTTTTGTTTTGTTCTGGTTTTATACAAGTTGACGTTAATATTATTAGTAAGATGCCTCCCAAAAGTACCGTTTAGAAGTATTTTTACAAAACCTCTGGCAAATTGCCGAAATGCAATATTTGCCTTAAGTCCCTCAAAACTTCTGGCAATACCACGAATTTATCTGGACATTTGAAGGCAAAACATGGAGGTATTTACAACGAGAATTTTGAGTCATCAATGCAGTCCAAAGCAACCAAGTTTTTGTCATTTGTGTCGGCCCAATCAGAGAGTAAAATTAAATCACCCCCTCCCCCCACGACTAACGGAAGTAACATTAATGTTAGAGATTTCTAAAACAGTTTTAAAAAATGGATGTTCTAAAACATCGATGTTTAAAAACATCGATGGCTTTTGGGCGATGTTTTAATATTGGATATCGATGTTTCAAAACATCGATGTTTTGTTATCGATGTCGCATCACTAGTTTGCTCTTCTTTTTCTATCATTAGAAATGGATATTTCGTGTTCTTAATGCAGTCAATTTTTTGTTGTGTAATTCTAATATAGCTTTTTCCTGCATAAGTTTAAACGATTCTACAGCACCCAAAGAACAATTTCTTGAATTTGGCATCTTCATTTTCTCATTCTTAACACTCGCATTACTATACATAGTTAATATACTCTTAATTGCCACATTCCAATGTTTTTGTATGGATAACGTTGTAGAATGTATTAGTGATTTTAACAATTAACATTTTATCCTTTGAACTTTGTAACCAGAGTCAGCAGGTCTGAAAGGTTTGCAAGGTTGTTTGAAGCCGTTCGTAATAGGATTTAAAATAGTTTTCGATCTGCTCTAGTGTGATGTATAAGAAAGCCTTAGCACTCAAAACCAACATAGAAACATTGTGTTCACTTCTACCATACATAATAACTCCATTATATTTTTCTCTTTACTGATAATTAATTTGTATAACGTATATTCCATTTTAATAGTCATGATACTTCTGCATATCGTGTATGTGTTTTGGGATGCTGTTCTGTGAAACGTAGAGCACATAACTGCGGTTTCTAGACTCGTTAGAATACCCATCCCAGCAAAAATCGTTTATAAGCACAAAAAAGATATCTATATAATAAACAATATTCGTATTCAGCTTCGTGTTTCTAAAATAAATCTTTAAATGATACCCGTTCATTTTATAATTTTACCTTGGCTTTTTCGTTCAGAAGTTAACCTTTAGTTGCGGAATCGGAGACGATATATCTTATTATAGTACTTCAGCAATGTTTAATATGGGGGAAAGTATTTGAAGACTTATCAAAAATTTTAAAATAACTTTACAGAAAAACCTACAGGCTATAATTTATATTTCTGGGTATATTTAAATTTGTCCAGCATAATCGCACTGTAGGCTTTATTCCTATATTTACTCCATTATTTATATATTTGTTTACCTCAATTTGAGAAGGGGGTTGTATATTTGGTTCTCTAAAAAGGGGGAAATTCCCAATGAATATAAAATACTTTTTGGTTAATTATTTTCTAGCTATACTTGATGTAAGAGCCATTCAGATATCTGTAGATAATTTTATTTTAGGACAAAATCATAAATTTCTATTCCATTTCAAACTATTTATTAAATTGATAAAACATTCTACTCAAAATAACATAAGCTACTCTACATAGCATAGGCTAGGCTAGGCTAGGCTAGGCTACTCTACATAGGCTAGGCTAGGCTACTCTACATAGGCTAGGCTAGGCTAGGCTACTCTACATAGGCTAGGCTAGGCTAGGCTACTCTACATAGGCTAGGCTAGGCTACATATTCTACTCAAAATAACATTTTTCTGCTTCACTTTTTACACGCCGCACTATGATTAAAAGGTAACACAAACTATTTATTGATAAAAATCATTAAAACTCAAATATAAGAACTATAAGTAATTTTTTTTCCAAAAAAAATTTTTGTATATGATTTACAACATGTTCCCGAAAGGGAACATTGACGGGGAAACATTTAGTTTTTCCACATGTTTTTATAAAATATGATTAACGACTTTTAAATTCAAATTTCGATTTCTGTGCCCAATTTTTTAGTAGTTATAAGTAAATTTCTAAAAGTTAAAACACAGGTATAACTTTTTCGCTTAACCTGTGTTATTGCTAAAGAAATAACACATGTTAACCAGCTTGCGGTAGTCACCGCATGACCTCCAGTCGCCGGGTTTTTTTTAAAGCGAGATGTAATGGACTTGACCAATTGCTTTTGGATGGTCTGCAGAGTCCTTCCTGCATCATATAATGGAATTCCGTTTTCGTAACAATCAACTTTTCTTGAGAGAGTCTTCTGGCTTATATCTGGATATTATTGGGTTGCCTTTAGTTATGATGTAATGCTGCATATTATGTTCTTTAATTTTATCATTTTTATGTTGGGTTTAAGTAAGTTAGGAAATTTATTTAAAATGGCTCTATATTGGTTTTGAAAGGTGTTGGCAATGAATTTAAGAGTGACACAATTGTTACACAAGGTACCTTTCCTCGTCAATGAGGTGGTACCGTCAATTAGTTTTCTATTTTTACTGTCAACTAATAAGTTAAGATGTGAAAGAAAGTCTATTCCAACAATAGGTTTATTGACATCTGCGATTATAAAAGGCCAGCTGAAAGATCTGCGTAGTCTCAAATCCAGTTCCAACAATTTTTGACCATTTGTTTTGATTTTTGCACCGTTAGACTCAAACAGCTCAAGTTTAGAAACAGTTATCAGTTATCCCACCATCGCCTTCGATAAAAAAAAATATTTCTGCTCCAGTGTCAATTAAAAAAGGGGTTGCTGTTGCGTTGTCACGAATATACAGAGGCTGTTCACACATTTTTTAGACGATGTATATTGTATTCACAAAACTAAATTACATAAAATTCTTGTGTTTTAACTGTTCTATTTGACATCCCTTATTCTGAACTATCTTTCGACACCGCAATTTCCAGGATAATAATGCCTTTTGAAGTGTCAGAAGAGGTATTCTATCCCATTCCTCCTGAACAGCTTTCCAGAGTCCTGTAAGGGTTTTGGGACGACGTTTGGATAATGCAGATTTTAAAAGTCCGAAAGCACAAAAATCCATAGGTGATACATCGGGAGATTTAGAAGGGATATCAGTGAAGGGTATGGCCTTGATACCAGTTTTTTGTTCCATTTCTTTTAGGAAATTTACAGTGGATTTTGATGTGTGACTGCTAGCTTTGTCCTGATGGAGTCTCACAGATTGATGGCACTGTGGGTAAAGCGATGGTATTTCATTCAGAAAAATTGGCGATAAAATATGTTCCTGATAGTATTTGGAGTTAATCTTGACATTTTTTCCACTCTCTTTATTTTTAACTTGCCATTATAAGAAAAACCAGCAACAATTATGAATCCCTTAGAAAAACTTTCTTTCGATTCTTTGAACCATGTACTTAAATTTTTTTCTCCCCTTTTCTGATAATAAATGGCTCTTTTTTTTTGTTGCAATCATTTAAATACACCCATGATTCATCTATTGTGACAATTGTTTTCCATTTTTCTTTGGATAAGTGTTTCTTATATAGAATTCTGCAGCGTGCCCTGCGTTCAGCGATATGATTTGGAAGAAGACGATGCACATTTCGTTTTTTCGCTTTCTTAAGATTTAAATCAACGTTTATCATTTTGTTTACAGTGGACACCGAGCATTTTAATGATTTTGCAACTGTCCTTTGACTAGGGGATTTTCTTTTAACATTAAACAACGTACCTTTGCAATAGTCGAAGATGTCCGTTTTTTCCTTGGATACTTGTTGGGAATTTCTGTCCCACTTGAGGCTCCAATTTGACGTTTTTTTTCCTTTCTTGCTGACGATATTACCTATCGACGCTTTAGATATCACAAAACCATGACACTCACATCGCTTTTGGATAACTGAGTATGCATATTTCTCTTCGGAAAGTGCATAAATGTAGCCTTCGAACCACTGCTTTGTTAAAAACGCCATTTTGAATAAAAACAACTTTCAAGCCGCAGACGATAATTTTGACTTTTAAAAACATAGTACAATTGCAATTATTTCTTTTGCAGCAAACGAATTCTTATTACCGCTTACCAAAATCGTCTAAAAAATGTGCGAACAGCCTCTGTATAGACATAGACGACTCAGCTCGACCCCTTGACCTTCGGTCGCCCTCGAAAGTCGGGGATTCAGTTTTTCTGTTTCGTAGAAAAAGGATTAAAAACACTTTCGAAATGTTCGTAAAAATCGACCATTTAAAGTTTGTCGGATATCTTAAAGCAAAACAAATAAAATTTTATAACTTACCAGAAAGCCACGTTTTGAAGAAACATTTGTGGAAAGGATTTTGGATAGTCTGAATTGCATCTGCCATTTTTTTTTTTAAAGATATCCCCCAAAAATGCAATACGTAAAATTTCTTATGATGAAAATATCCACAAGAACCATTTACCTATTTTTCAGGGGCCCATGAGATATTAATTCTGAGAGCTTTGAGCTAGCGATAAAGTATTGGCAAGTAGTGTCGAAATTGTGTGCGCTTTCTTCTGTTTGCAGTTGAGTTAGCACTGATATAAATTTCTAATTTACACCTCCGGCACCTCCACGTGGAGTCTGCCGAATGATGGACTGCAAACGCCGTAGGAGCGTGGGGTTAAAAGTTGTCTGACAAACGCAGCCAAAAAAATGGAGGCTGCGAGTGAAAAGTGGCAGGAAATGAGAGTATTAACCGATGATTTGGTTAAGCTGAAGTATCGGTACGTCTAAATTAACAGTAGATCAAAAACGGCAAATAAATGAGGATGTTGCTCAGATTGCAAACTCTATTACGGAACAGCCCAAAAAATTATACAGTTTTTGAAGGGGCAAATTGGTGTACTCGAGAATCAGAAGGCTAAAACCTTTGCGGAAGCTGTAAGAGCAAAACGTTTAGAGAGGAAGAAAGTGGAGAGAAAATATAAGAGAGTAGAGAAATATGAGGTGGAAATTATACCCACCGCAAAGCAGGATTCTGAGGACACAAAAAAAGGAAATTAAGATAATGAAATCCGAGGAATTTGGTTTAGGTATTAAAACCTGTAGAAAGACGGGTAAAGGTGGTATCATTGTGAGAGTTGATAAGGAGAAGGAAGTTGAAACATTCTTAGGAGGGTTTCATGACATAATTGAGTTAAGTTGTGATTATGAAACTAAAATACAGAAAAAGAAAGATCCGAATATTGTAATATTCGATGTCGAAGAGGAATATAAAAGTGAAGAGTTTATAAAAATCTTAAAACGGCAAAATGAGGAAGTTAGAGAAATGGACATAGACGTAGTGACGAGCTTTAAAACTAAAAAAGGATACAACTGGGTTCTCCGCTTGAAAGGAGCTGATTATAAGAGAATAGTGAAAGTGAGAAGGTTCAAGGTCGGCTGGATGCAGCATGCGTGGAAGGACTACTTGAGACCTGCGATATGTTACAAGTGCTGGAGTATTGGGCATGTGGCGAAACATTGTAAAAAAGAAAGGAAATGTAAAGTGTGCGCAGAGAAAGAACATGGAGATAGGCCATGTAAGAGGGGAACTATTTGTGGAAGTTGCGAGAGACGCCAAAAGAAACGGGACTGAATATTAAAGTGGACCATTTGCCGACCAATGTCGGCTGTTGCAGTTATAAAGAAGCGGTGGAGAGGCTGATAGCCTCCACGGATTATGGACAGACACGGACTGGCGCTGAATAGGCTGGACTTCGTATTTTGGAAATAACTCTTATTTGTAACAGACTTTGTGAAAGTATCTTGTATTGTTTCCTGCACGAGTTGTGCAGGAGTATTATTGTCGGGTGCGCAGGAGGATATGAAGTAAAATATATTTAAAACAAAGTTTAGCTAAATGTTAAAATATTAACATCGTTGTGATCAGTTATCTAACCTTCTTACAAAAGCTATTTATTTTGACACAAAAAAAGTTTCTGATAAAATGATACTCAGAACTTTATGTGATGTCCTTGTTTCAATAAAATCTATATAAATAAAAATGTAAATGTTCGTTTGTTCAAAACCGTAAGTTCTTCACTGTAAGTTCAGTCGTAAGTTCTTCACTGATTTCTTTGAAATTTTGACACAGCATTGCATTCGAATACGTGAGTGTTTCTATATACCTATTATATAGATGCCACGCCTGTGACAGGTATAAACATGCTTTTTTTAAAACGCACGCTATACTAAATATTTTACGGCAAACGAGAAATGTCTTTCCCTTCCCCCTCCGAACAGAAATTTGTCATGGTGGGGTTTGACCCCAATATCAGCTATCCCCACAGGTCATAAAGTACGCAGATATCGTTCTAGACAATAAAAGACGACTGAAGAGATAAGAGAACGCACATGACTGAAGATGTTTTCCGTCGAATACGCGGGTAAAATTCAAATATGAACATGGATTTCACTGCAGAAATCTACAACGAAGCGTTGATAATGATTTAGATTTGTGCTTAGAAATCGCGAACAAAGTTCTCAATCAGTTGGGAATGCCATCACCGAATCGATCTGTTGATGCTTCGTTCGATGTAGAATTGCGCCGTGAACAAAATTACAACACGGGTAATCTTTTGTCGTATGTGCAATCAAATATTCCTAATCTAACGCTTGAGCAAAATGGCATTTACGATCAAATAATGCAAACTGTCAATAACGGGGTTGGAGAAATCTTCTTCGATACGCCAGGAGGAACTGGTAAAACGTTCCTAATTAGATTGATTCTGGTAGAAATTCGATCCCAAAATGACATAGCCTTAGCTCTTGCGTCTTCCGGAATAGCTGCGACATTGCTACCAGGTGGAAGAACTGCACATTCCGCTTTGAAATTGCCATTAAACATGCAATTCTTTGAAACTCCCACGTGCAACATTTCCAAAGCATCCGGCATGGGAAAAGTATTGCAGAAAGGCAAACTTATTGTTTGGGATGAATGTACAATGGCACACAAAATCAATCGCTCGAGGCTCTTGATCGATCATTGCAAGATTTGCGTGGAAACATCAGACCATTTAGCAACGTATTAATATTGCTTGCAGCAGATTTCAGGAAAACATTACCTAAAATTCCTCGATCGACACCAGCGTACGAAATTGTTGTGAAGGATCCACAATTTGGACATTTTGAACTCCTTCCAACGTTATAGCCATTTTGTTCATCCAACACGATTACGGGGCATAAAACGGCCATATTGGAACTGCACCAATTTTCCAAGAAACATCACCCCTCCTGAATTCCTCAGGACGCGGGAAAGAAATTCCAGGAAATTCAACGGACTTCCAATTTTCTTGGAAATAAGCGTACCACGTGGGTCAACCATGGGAATGTCAGAGCATCCTGCCCTCGAATAAAAAACTCGAAGAGGCAATAAATTTACGTGAATAACTAACCTGGGGAGGGGTTATGATAAAGATTGGGGGAGCCCCGAGTGTGGGAGAAACGACGTTCGGAGAGAGAGCGAGGGAGCGATTGGAGGTAGCGAGCTGCAAGAGAGCCTGGGAAGGAAAGACGCCCCCGTAAAATGGCGAGATACCCGTCTTCAACCGCCAGCACCGAATCCTGTTGCTTCCGCCAATGAAGAGCCACATGAATTTCTACCCGATGCCTAAATCCTCCTCCTGTAGAAGTACCTCAACGAAGCCATGCTCTGCTGTTTTCTTCAAATCTCCCCAGGTTGGTCATAAATTCCCCCTCTAAATAGTGCTCATGCCTTCTGAGAGATTACGAGACTTTTATTTCACTCGACCCGTAATGGTTATGCCGCAGGAAGCGGATGAAGTATGCCCTAATTCGGTTAAAAATATGTATAGCCAAGATCTTAAATATAATATGTAAACCCGACCTTTTCTTGTAATATATTGTATAATAAATGTTGTTATTTTTATTTATAAACGCATAGTTACCTTTGGAGTTCACCTCCCTAAATTTACACAACGCAAAGGGGTATCTCTGGTACCCCTCATAACAGAAATAAATGCTTGCCTGAAATACTCTACTTTGTGTCGGCACGTAAAGACGTTGAAATTATCTACAAATATGCGTGACCATCTGCAAAGCGATCGATCAGCTGAGTTATTCTCACATCAATAGTTGGAAATTGGGAACGGAAAGGTACCGGTTGATCTGACATCAGGACGAATTTCATTGCCTCATAACTTCTGCAATTTAGTATCGTCAAAAGAAGAATTGGTTGAAAAAGTATTTCTCAATATTCAAACCAATTATAAGAATCATGATTGGATGAGTGAATGAGCTATTCTTGCCGCCAAGGTTGACCGATGAAGACGTCTACGAACTTAACAATATCATTCAGTATGTATAACATTTAAAGCGAGGCAGTCACATACATGTCCGGCGACACTGTTGTGGAAGCAGATGAAACGGTTCATTATCCAACAGAATTTTTTAATTCACTCGATCTGACAAAGATGCCACAGCACGTACTGCAATTGAAAATCGGCTTGCCAATTATAATGTTGTGAAATATCAACCAACCAAAGCTTTGCAACGGCACGCGGCTTGCGTAAAAAAATTACTGAGCAACGTCGTAGAAGGACCAATCTTGACGGGACCATTCAAAGGTGAAAATGTCCTCATTCCTCGCATTCCCATGATCCCAACGGATATGCCATTTAAATTTAAGAGATTGCAATTCCCAATTCGATTGACGTTTGCAATAACCTTCAAAAAAGCTCAGGGCCAATCTTTACAATTGTGCGGGTTAGATTTAGACACGGATTGTTTTACACATGGACAATTATATGTTGTGTGTTCTGGAGTCGGAAAACCAGACAATCTATACATCTGCACAGACAATGGAAAAACAAAAAATATTGTATTCACACAAGTCTTGTAAAATTAAACATTTCAAAAAAATTTTTTTTTAATTTCCAATACAGCAGGTGAAGGGGAACACAATTCTTTCGCCAATATATTACATAAAACAAGCAAGTACTAAAAACTGAACTATAAAATATGTTGGTGGGTAACGTTACTCGCGTCCGTAGCATACTTTAAGCTACACATGCTCCCTGGGTAGTGCTAAATGAGTAACAGATTTGCAGCCTTTATAAATAAAATATATTAGAAACGTACTTTCTCTTTTCTTTCTTTTCCATTTAACCAGACTGAGCCACAGCAACGCGTGGCCGGGTACAGCTAGTACATTAATAAAAACTTTTAAAATAGTTATCACATTGATATGCTTCCATCTGAAATAAAACATTCAAATATGTGAAGTTTATATTAACAGCATAGCATTTAAAACTAGCAGTATTGCATTTCAAATTTTCAAATATACACATCATATTATACAGACAAACTTTAAATTAAATAGTATTATTTAAGATGTACTCACCTGATTATTCTCAGTTAAGATTTAGAGCTCATGACATTTAAAATATGCATCACAATTAATAGTAGCCAAAAAATTACAAGTACAGACACTGCTTCAGTATAAATACAGCACTGCACAAGAATTCATTTAGCTCAATCTTTTAAATGTTGATACAACGTCCTTTTAAGAAAATCAATAGATTTACACTCTTTTAAACACATCCATGTGTAACTGAAAAAAAGGCTAAATCTTGTTCAATTCAAGTACAAGGGAATACAATTGATAGTACTTTGTTTTAGTTGACTATAACTGATTTTGGTTCATAGCAAATATACAATTTTAAGATATTCAATTCATTCCTTACACTTGGTGCAAATAAGCAGTGTTTAAAAGATAAAGTATTAGAAGTACTGCATACTTAAGTCATTACATTTTTCAATTTCTCGCAATAAAAAATTAAAATTTCAAGTTACCTTAAATTTTGTAGTCATGCAGAAAAAAATAAAATTTCACAAATACTTTAGAATTTTCTGAAAAAAACACACAAGAGAACAAGCAGCTGATTGAATGACATTAAAAATATAACAGTTAAACATTGTTGGTACCAAATTTCATAGTCCTGGCTGAAATTTCAAGACCCATAGCTAAGCCAAATTTGATTTTAGTTATAGTTTGGTTAATTACAAATAGAACATTATATCAGGTCAGGAATAAGCTTGTACATTTTAAAATTTAACATTAGTAACTGCTTTTGATAATGCATGACTTTTTCTAACACTTAAATTTTGTATACATATTAAAAAAGAAGAAAAAAGGTAAAGTCCTGGAAACTGGGATTAACCACATTTTATAAAATTGAAACAAACAGAAATCAATGTTGTGCTTATAAAAATCCTACTTAAAGACATATAGCTGTCCCTTTTATTAGATTGAAAAAAAGTTTCTTCTATGTAAGCATTCAATTACACACTGACAAAATTTAACACAATAAAACAATTATTTCACAGATTTTTTAATTTAAGCAGGGAGAGCAGTTTCTTCACAGACATACTAGATAAAATTTTTCCTTTTATGCAAAAGGGTAATAAATGGGGAAAAAATCAATATCCACTATGGTTTCTATTAAAAAAGAGCAACAGCCAGGAAGAACAACCCATTTTATATACATTAAAATTTAATTTCCTGGGAACAGGTATAGGGCTTGAAGCTTGTAAATTGTCTGGGAAGAGGAATATAAATTTTTAAAATGCTTTCCAGCTTCGATACAAATGTTTTGTAGTGTTGTTACTAAGTTTCTGTTGATTGATGCAATTCTCATTCTTTAGCACGTGGAATGATTAATTAAACGTATTTTCTAAAATTCTTCTGTGTTCTTCCACTACGGATATCTAAACTGAGAAGAGATCATATGTTTGATAGTTAAAATCTATATTTCGTTTGTGTGTGCGAACTGTATATAACTCCTCCATTTTACAACACAAGCGAAAGCGGTTAAAGCTACATAAATTCTCAAATCATTATACTAATCACTAATACCTTAATATGTCTACTGTAAATTTCCAAATCATTATACATAACGGTAAAAATGAAATTTTTTTTAAGTGCACGTAACAAAAGATTAATTAACGAAAGAAAATTTGCTTACTTACAACGTGTTTTGCGTAACAGCTAAATAAATAGAGTTTAGAATATTCAAAAATACAAGAAAGAGTTAATTACTAACTTCAAAACAGTAGAAACTGGTCGAAACCTTAATCAAAATAAAAACACCACCATAGAAACCACTGTAGTATCTCACCAAATATATTTTAAGTCGAAGTAATTGACGAGTGGCAACCAGGGCCCGACTTAGCCTAATTGGGGCCCGGGGCAAAAACTTCTTTGGGGGCCCCCCTCTGCTTCACTACTTTAGTAATGAAGAACTTAATACTTAATACTAAACTTTCTATTCGATTTGGGGGCCCCCTCTGATGTAGGGGCCCGGGGCAACTGCCCCGTATGCCCCTGCCTTAGTCAGGCTCTGGTGGCAACTTTAATAAAATATAACTATCTACTTTTTATGTAAGTTGCGTTGGCAACAAAAAGAGCAGTTTTGGCAGAGATACAAAAAACTTCATCTGGTACAACCGGGCCGGTTAATCGGAAGAAATTGGGGCTGCCGCCAACTTGGCAATTTTTTTCTTCCTCTAATGATGTACCTCCTTTTCTGGCTACCCTTACGATTCCATGTGAATGCGCCTTTGATAGCAACCCTGTTTACAGAGAGCAATCTAATCCCAGCATCAGTTTTGCTCATGCTGCCATCTATTGAATCTATTATAAGTTGTTTTTTTTTTTCAATTTCAACGTAATTTAGTATGTTTTAAAATCCGAATTACATGTATAACACACGATTCAAAGATAGTTTAACTAAGTAAATTATTGAATTTTAAATTTGCTTTCTTTAAATATCCATTAAACTATTTTAATTTGAAAAATTTTAGTTTGTTAATTAGAAAATAAATATATTGAATAATTAGCTTAAATTAAAAAAATTTAAACTTTTAAATTTCAATAATTTATATTTATTTTAATGTATAATTTTTAAAAAAATCAATAAATAGAATTTAAAGTTTTTAATGTTAATTATTTATATATTTTTTAATGCATAATTTTTAAAATATCAATAAGTTGAATTTTAAAGTTTTACATTTTAATTATTTATATTTATTTTAATGTATAATTTTTAAAAAATCAATACATTGAATTTAAAGTTTTAAATTTTAATTATTTATATTTATTTTAATGTATAATTTTTAAAAATCAATAAATTGAAGGTATAAATGGAAGGTAAAATTGAAGGATGCTAAATGTATTTTTACGATTACTAAAAGTAGCAATACTGAACACTTTAAATTCTGTAACACTTTTGGGTAAGAGATTAAAATTTTATCTTTCTTGTTATTCCATGAGATCTAATTGTTAGTAAAGTTATGGACATATTACACTAGATAACCAAACAATCAGAAAACCATATTTAACTCCCTTAATAGTAGACATAATTAGTACGCTTATAATCTTCAACCTTTTAATTCATTTAGTAGCTAGTGTTTATGCATGAATTTTAATGCAGGTTGATGATAAAATCATTTTTAAATAGCAAGATATTTTTTACTTTATTATTAGTAAATAGATGGCGCTACTCTAAAACCTATTACACCTTTTCCTTGAAAAAGGGTGCAGAAATATGCGAATCGGATTGGTTCCTGCTGTCTGGTCGCATTTTAATGGACTGTCGAACTTATTAAATGAAACGAAAAATCAACTTCGAATGTTAATTTTATTATAAAGTTGAAAGAACGACGAAATTATGCGTGCGATTCGAAAGACAAAAACTGTGCGAAGTACAGGCAGTTAGGGTTGCAACAATCTTTTAGTGCGCCAATTGGCGCTTGGCAAAATCTACAAGAAAGCTGGCGCGAACATACCGCCCGCATTGAAATATCAATTTCAAATAATTTCAGATTCAAACAAATACAACAATAGGAACAGACAATTTGAATGCAAAACTTAAAACAACGAAATCTGACAGAAGAAAATACGGTACTTACGTATTATAGCTGAAGCTTTGCGGTTTGGCGAAAAAGCGGCAATAAAGCGCCAATTATGCACCCCATCCTTGTTGATAGTATTGTTTTCGCCATTCATTGCTTTTCTCTCTCGTTCTAAGTTTCGTTTTGAAGATTTTCTTTATTTTTTAGGTTATGAAAGTTATTTGACAAAGATCTTTTATAAAAGAAGTTTGACGAGAAATATGACAGTGTAATACCTCAACTTTGATAAAAGATAACTTTTATAAAAGCTGGGTTCTTCGTCAAAGTTTTATAAAAGATTTCGGTGCCCGGATGTTATAAACAACATTTCGAGAAACAGCATGTTAAAAAAATACAAATGTGTGGAAAACGCGGCAGATAAAGAACAAGATTTCGATTCGAAATAGTTTTAGCTTTAATTAAAAATTGCGCACTAATGACAAAACAGAAGTACACAAAAAATATTCAAAATGAGTATGTTAAAAACGCAAATCTTTCAAAGGAAAAGTCTTAGGATGCTGAAATTTTGCATGGTGGTTACTCCTAAGCTCTAGATGCCCACTAAGAAATATTTAAAAAAAGTACAAATATTAAGGGGTTTAAAAGGGGCTTAACCCCCTCCCCACTGAAAAAAAACCCATTGTATCTCTGAAACCATAGGACCCAGGAAGTTGAAATTTCGTATGGTGGTTCCCCTTAAGCCCTAGGTGCCCACTAAAAAATCTTTTTGTAAAATGCAAATTTTAAGAGGGTTAAAAGTGGCTTAACCCCCCTCTAAAAAAAACCCAGAGTATCTCTGGAACCATAAGGCCTGGAAAGCTGAAATTTTTGCATGGTGGTTCCCCTTAAGCCCTAGGTACACACCAATAAATATTTTTTAAGAGCTCGAATTTTAAGGGGTTTAACCCCCCTCCCCCCTAAAAAATCCCACTGTATCTCTGGAACCATAGGGTCTAGGAAGCTGCAATTTTGTATGGTACTTTCCCTTAAGCCCTAGGTACACACCAATAAATCTTTTTTAAGAGCTCGAATTTTAAGGGATTTAACCCCCTTAGATAGAAATAACTTTTATAAAAGATCTTTGTCAAAGAACTTTGATAGTGTAATAGGGGTATTTTGAGGTTATAGCATTTCTTTTATGTATAACTGTTATAAAAGATACAAATAACTTTTAAAAAATATCTTTGTCAAAGAACTTTGATAGTGTAATATAGACCAAAAGGAAGAAGATGCAGTGTCTGTTTTCCAGATCCGTGGAATTTTGCCCAGTCAGCGTGTATGCCCTAACTTTCACAGCATGCGTGCCTATTTTAATCGACCAGTAGCTGGAGATCTAATATTAAAGATTGCGGCAAAACAGTCAGAATTCAGAAAGAAAGCTGGTTCTACGGTTCCCGATTGCCATTACTTTAAAATCCCGATTGCCAAACTTTAAATATTTGCATTTTCCGTCGAAACCTGTATGCATATCAATTTGTGTCTAATTTGCATTACCCCTTCTTGGCGCGTCGCTTTTTTTTTTGTCTAAGAGTGTATTTCTATTTTGTCTTTAATATGAAATTTTTAATTAGATCTAAAATTATCTATAGCGAAATCATGTTCTTTAGCTGCTTATTTTTTTTTAAACTTTTCCATGTGTTTTCCAAATACTTTTTTAAACATGCTACTGCTCAAAATGTTGATGCATGTTTAATAACTGCTTTCGTATATTTCATACACGTGCTTCGCCACAGATTACACGAGTGTCATGAATTATGTCATTTGGTTCATTTAATTTCAATTAACTTTAGCAGTAAGGTGCGGTCATTTCTCATAAGGAGTTCATCGCAGAATTTAACGACAGTGATCCGAATTTAAATACGAGTTTTGGATATTTCATTTTTATTTTGGGGATTTAAAACCACTTTACAACCTCCTAAAAAGTTGCTTTTTAAACATCTTTCTTGGCCAGCACCTAGAGCCTAAGAGGAAACGCCATGCAAAATTTCAACTTCTTCGGCCTTATTGTTCCAGAGATACAGTGGGATATTTTTTTTTTTTGGGGGGGGGGGACTAAACCCCTTAAAATTTGAATGTAAAAAAAGATTTATTTGTGTGCACCTAGGGCTCAAGGAAAACCAACCAACAAAAATTTCAGCTTCCAGGCCTTATGGTTCCAGAGATACAGTGGGTTTATTTCTTTTTTTTTTGGTGGGGGGGGGGGGCTAAACCCCTTAAAATTTGAACTAAAAAGGAAAAAATTATTGGTGTGCACCTAGGGCTCAAGGAAAACGAACCAACCAACCAAATTTCAGCATCCCAGGCCTTATGGTTCCAGAGATACCGTGGGTTTCTTTTTTTTTGGGGGGGGGGCTAAATCCCTTAAAATTTGAACTTAAAAAAAAAAAAGATTTATTGGTGTGCACCTAGGGCTTAAGGGAAACCAACCAACCAAATTTCAGCTTCCCAGGCTTTATGGTTCCAGAGATACAGTGGGTTTATTTATTATTTTTTTTGGGGGGGGGCTAAACCCCTTAAAATTTGAACTAAAAAAATTATTAGTGTGCACCTAGGGCTTAAGGGAAACCAAACAAACAAATTTCAGCTTTCCAGGCCTTATGGTTCCAGAGATACAGTGGTTTTTTTAGAGGGAAGGGGGCTAAACCCCTTAAAATCCGAACTTTAAAAAGATATTTATAGGTGTGCCCCTAGGACTAAAGAGGAACCACCTTACAAAATTTCAGCTTCCTAGGTCTTATGGTTCCAGAGATACAATGGGTGTTTTTAGAGGGGGGCAGGGGGTTAAACTCTTTTTAACCCCCTTAAAATTTACAGTTTCCAAAAAAAGATTTCTTAGAAGGCACCTAGGGATTATGGGGAACCACTATGCGAAATTTCAACTTCCTAGGCCCTATGGTTACAAAGATATAATGGGTGTTTTTAGAGGGGGGCAGGGGGTTATGCCCTTTTTAACCCCCTTAAAATTTGTATTTAATAAAAAAAAATCTTATTGGGCACGTAGAGCTTGGGAGTAACCACGTGTTCCACACATTTGTATTATTTTAACATGCTTCTGCTCGAAATGTTGTTTATAATTTCCGGGCAGGAAATAGGTTGCCACTGTGAAGTTAGGTGTTGGCGAGCAGATATTACGCCAAGGGTTAAAGGCTGCCAAGCTTCAGCTATAATACGTAAGTACCGAAAATACTATGTACAAACAATTCTATATACAAAGGTTATTTACATCCATTAGTTATAATATACAGAAAGACATTTAACTTTAATTTTTTTTTTTTTTTGTTATTCTTCAAGTGGCAAGATAGCAATTTTAGATACGGGTCTTTTGTAGATCCCATTTTGAGTCTTTACCTTTACCACTCTAAGTTTCTTGTCTTCACCAAAATATATATCTAAAATTCTTCCTAACGACCATTTGCAACAAGGAAGATTATCTTCTTTTAAAACTACCATGTCAGCGATCTTAATATTCTGTTTTTCTATCATCCACTTGTGTCGTTGTTGTAGAGTATTCAAATAATTGTTTTGCCAACGTTTCCATATAATTGGAACCAATTTTGTGGTTTTTTGCCAAACATTTAATCGAATGTCCTTTATATTGTTTAGATTGGGATTACAGTTAAGGGTCGGCCAACTAAAAAATGTGCGGAAGTTAGTACGTCTAAATCATCAATATCTACAGATAATTGGGTGAGTGGGCGAGAATTGAAAATTCCTTCAATCTGACAAACGATGGTTAAAAACTCTTCATACGTTAATTTAGAGCAGGGGTTTCCAACTTACAAGTGTCCAAGGGCCTCAATCGAAAACATCTGTCTAGTGGCGGGCCGCACTTTAATCAGGACCATACCCAGGACTTTTTTTCTTACGGGGGGGGGGGGATTTGGAGGATATGTGTATAGTATATACTATGAAATTTTTAAAAATTCGAGGATGAACCTCTAATAATGACCTTGATTATAACTGGCCAACTTTCGTTAAATTACACAGACACACACAAAAAAACTCAAATAGGAAGTGGGTATTTTAACATCATTAATTTCATATTTAAAAAACTTCCATACTAAAATGATTTAAATTATGTATCAAGTGTACAGACATTTACATAAATCTTAAAATTTTCAAAAAGAGAAAAAACTTACATACAAGCACGCAAAATGTTCAGTGAGAGAATTGAGGTCTGTCTGCTGCAGCCACCAAAGCACGTATGTCCACCTCAAGCTCTGTTGTTGAGAGTCTCAGGAGATGGAGTAGAGAAGAATCTGTTAGGCGGCTTCTATTATTGTTCTTAATAAATTTCAACGTAGAAAATACACTTTCGCATAAGTACGTACTCCCGAACATTGATGTAATTTTCTGCCCAAAGTCTCGCAGATTTGGAAATTTTTCTTTTGTTAATAATTTAAAGAAATCTGCTCCCCTATCTTCCCTCGTTTGAAAAAATGTATCCGCTTGTAGGTCGCATAGTTCAAGTTGAAGATGAGTTGGTTGATCTTCAATCTTTGCTTGAATAGGATTACTAAATAGCAGCATGCTATTTTTCAACGACTCAAAATCTTTAAATCTACTGTCAAACTCCTCTATGATTTCTTGGACATTTGTAGCAAATTCAGAGAAGTCAAATGTCTCATCATTTTCAATTTCTTCAGCTAACTTCCGACAGCTTGTAAAATGGACCAAATCGTTTTTCTTTAAGGTGACTTTGAAAATTTTTAATTTATTTCGAAACCCATTTACGTGGCCCATCAAATCTGACATCAGCTTGTTTCTTCCCTGGAGATTTAGATTCAGTTCATTAAGATGAGTGGTGATGTCGGTGAGGAAAGCCAATTCTTTTAAGAAATCTACACTTTGGAGCTCTTCTTCCAGTTGTGTAGTGTCTGTTGAAACAAACTTGTTCAGGAATTCTGGGATGTGTTTTCTTATGCCAAAGAATCTCTCGAGACACTTTCCAGCACTCAACCATCTTACATGATTGTAGAGCAGCAAATCCCCATATTCTGCTTCCATTTCCTCCAAAAACTTCTTTAGCTGCCTGTGTAAAAGTGCACGATTTCCACCTCTTATCATATTGATAACTTTTATCACAAGTTTGAAAACTTGATTTGGTTTCACCGACTTTCCACACAAAGCTCCCCGATGAATAATACAATGGATTGTCGGACAAGTTACTCCATTTTCTCTTAGTAATCCAACCAGTCCACATTTTCCTCCTACCATTACTGGTGCACCATCCGTCACAATTGCTGAACATTTATCAAAACCTCCGATTTTGTTAACTGCTTTTTTCACGGCTTCATAGATGTCCTTTCCTTTCGTGGTTTCAGTCATTGGACATATTTCTAATAATTCTTCCTTGGTAGCAAAATCTTCTTGAGTTACACGTATAAATATTAGCAACTGACTTACATCTGTTTGGTCAGTGCTTTCATCGAGGCAAAGTGAGAAATAGGTACTTTTTTCAACTAAACTAATTAATGATTTTTCTACCTGCTCTCCCATATCAATAACTCTTCTCTGTAAAGTTTGGTTAGAAAGTGGCACTGAATCAAATTTCTCGGCTAATTTAGGATCCCCAAAAGCCTTTGCCATTTCAATAGCACATTTTTTTACTAAATTGCCATCAGTAAATGGTTTTTTTGCTTTAGCAAGCTGAAGAGAAACGGCATACGAAGCATACAAAGCAGATGATTGACCGTGCGATATTTTGGAAAAAAAAAAAAAAAAACCTGTCTGCTGTTTCACTTTCTTCTTCAGCTCTGAAATCAAGATATTTCGATCTTCTCCTCCATATCTTCGATACTTTTCTTCATGGATTGAATAATGTCTTTTCATATTGTATTCTTTAGGCACTGATACCACTTGCATGCAAACCAAACATTGGAACTTCCCATTATTATTCGCAATTAAGTAATTGCTTTCCCAACGATCATTGTAAGCTCTGTTTTCATTTTCAATCTTGCGTTTCTTTGAAATTCCACCCATACTTATAAAATTAATAATTAGAGAGCATAATGTATCGTTTTTAAAGCACAGTATCGTTTTTAAAGAAAACCCTATCTCGTAACACGTGCTTTCTTGGTCACAGAAGGTAACACACCTATCTTTTCCTTTCAGGAGAAGAGACTTGGGAGAACCCCTCACAGGACGAGTTTATTTTACTTGAAGGTTGGAATGCTGCGATATGGGGTAGGTATCCTGGGGCTACTTTAGTTCAGCTTAGTATCCTCGAGAAAACCCGTACCACCTAAAGCCGGGGAAATGGACAGTCCATGCAGAAATGGGCGGTGATCACATAGCAGGGTCAAGTCTCTTCTCCTGGTGCGAACAATTGAGTCAGCAGGGGTGAAAGGAAATTGGTTATGGCCCTGGGTTAAAAATAAGCCAGTGGATGACTTCTCGGACGTATAACAATGGGGAAAGGGAGTCAGGGGGTATGAAATAGAGTGGACATCCTACTTTTCATGTAATTCGAGAAAAATCAATCTTTTTTGTAAATGAACAGCATTTGAAAACAATATGGATTTTTACAAAAACATTTTTCGTTAACTAAGAATATCTAAATTGATGCTGAAAATTATTTTCCTAGAAGTCTTCGCGGGCCGCAAAAAAAGGCTTCGCGGGCCGCCAGTTGGAAACCCCTGATTTAGAGCTACCAACAACACGTGTGAAGTGAT
This sequence comes from Dolomedes plantarius, assembly GCA_907164885.2. Taxonomy (NCBI): domain Eukaryota; kingdom Metazoa; phylum Arthropoda; class Arachnida; order Araneae; family Dolomedidae; genus Dolomedes; species Dolomedes plantarius. The sequence goes on from OU015490.1 coordinate 241,644,084, forward strand.
ATTTGAAGGCTTTCACTCCCGCTTCCCACAAGCCGCCAAAGTTCGGCGCCCGGGGGGGGGGGGGGGATAAATTGCCAATTTATAGCCTCGGATGACAGATAATCAACAAGGTTGGAGTCTGGTGTTTTGACTAGAGCATGCAATCTCTTTAGCTCAGCATTTGCGCCGAAAATTGCTAGCGTTGTCACTAAAGATTTTTTGCGGTTTGCCACGTCGGGTAAAAAATCGCTTTAATGTTGCAATGAAAGCTTCGGTAGTTAAGTCAGCTACAATTTCCAAATGTATAGCTTTGGTGGTCATGCAAATAAATATGCAAACATATATTTTATGAAAGATTCCTTTTCTTTGACCTTTATATTTAATTACAGAAGTCGAGGCCAGTGCAATTAAATGCAAAGTCTATATTTACTCTTTCCTTGGGAAGATTTCCCATTATTTGTTCTGCAATACGGGGCTTGGCTCTAAAGCAAGTGACACAGTTATAAACAATTCTCCTACAAATATTGCGTCCATTTAAAGGCCAAAATTCGCTCCTAACACAATAAAGTAAATTTTGAGGGCCAATATGTAAATATTTTTAAGGAAATGCTCAATAATTAATTTAGTAAACTTATGATTAGACGGAAGGATCATAGGATGTTTTGCAGATACACTTACCTGAGAATTTTGAAGCCGGCCACCTACTCTTAAAATATTATTCTTATCTAGAAAAGGGTTTAAATTCCTAATCTTACCTGTTGGGATTTTACCTTTACTAAGAATATTGATATCTACTCCAAATTCCTGTTCTTGGATGCAACGAACTAAAACTAAGGTTGCATCATGTAACTCTTGACCAGAAAGTGGGCCAGTAAGTTTGCGAGAAGGATTCCTGACATTATTAAAAAATCTGCAAATAAAGCTAAGAATGCGAATTAATTTAACATAACTGTTACTTAAAGAAAGAAATTGAATAATGAATTCAATATTTGATGTAAGAGACAAATTTATATTAGGTGATTGTTTAAGTTCAAGTAAATAATGTTCTTTATCAGGAGTGTCCAGTTGGGTTTCTTCAAGAGGATTCATAACTTCGTCAAGAAGGGGTCCAGTCCACCATAAGTTGAAGGCTTTAAGCCTTCACCTTATGGTGGAGGATGAAGTATAGGAAGTATGGTGGAGGATGAAGTATATATGGAGGATGAAGTTTCGATGGCGTTGGAGGTGCAAGGAGAAAAAATGTAGTGTGACAGTTAACCCACTGTCTAACACATTTTTCGATAATAAAGAAAGGCAGAAAAAAGGGAAGATCAAGGATCATTACTGACACACCAGAAAAAGAAGAAATTGAAAGGTTAGCAGCTGACGAAAACCAGAAGAGATTAAGAAAAAAAATAACATCTCTCAAGTTAATAAAAAAACAGAAAAAAGTGAATGAATTATTATCCAATGTGTCTATTGGTGTAAAAATATCCTTGCATGATTCTACTGATGAAGAGTCTTTTGATTTGCATAGTACTCATAATGATAGTGAAATTGTTCAAGAAATTAATTGGTTGACTGAGGATCCAAAAATAGGAGTGAATGACTTTGTGATTGTTAAATGTTTAACCAAGAAGACAATTGTTTATTGCATTGGCAAAGTTGAAGATATAGACAGTGATATGCAGGGCCCGACTTTGACCCAGTGGGGCCCTGGGCAAAGCAGACTTTTGGGGCCCCCTCCAAGGACAGATCCAGAGGGAGGCCATGTGCCCCCCCCCCCCTCCAGGAGTAGATTTCCACATGAACATGTGGGACAATCACAAAGCAGCCCCCCCCCCCCATAAATTCAGACCGGAAATTCAAAAAATTTTTGACAAACAAGTCAAACATTTGAAAAATAATAATAATAATAATGTGTTAATTAATTTACTTTTAATGTTAATAAATAAATTCAGGAAATTTTCTTTTGAAATGAATTTAGTGGGTGCACTGTGCACCATCCAGGATTTTTTTTCTGTATCCGCCACTGCCCACCTTTACTGAATTAACCTAAAACCAAATTTTCAAAAATATGTACAACTTAATACTAAATTAGGGGGCCCCATAAATTTGGGGGCCCTGGGCAAGTGCCCCACTTGCCCATGCGGAAATCTGGGCCTGGTGATATGGAGTCTTATCATATTCTGTTTATGAGAATGAATGAAAAAGAAAAATTTCACTTTCCACATGAAACTGACTTCAGTGTAGTTGAGAAAAATGAAATCATAATGAAACTGCCCCAACCACAAATAATTGGTGGTACCAGCCGCGCGCAGTCCTGCTTTTCTTTCAATTTTGACTTATCAAAGTACAAGATTCGATAATTTTGATGTTTTCAAACCTTGTCCCATTCCTCCCTCATATGAGTCCCATACCTCCCTCATGCAAGGGAGGTATGGGACAAAAAGTTGCAATTTTTAAATATGGAAATAAAAGCAAGTTGTTTGTATTTTGCTTGTTTTCATATTTTTTTAAGATAGCTGAAAGAACATACTATTAGATTTTTATAATCTGCACTCTTGATAAGTCTAAACTAGTGAAGTAAAAAAAAAAAGTTGTGAAATCTGTCCCACTCCTCCCAACTCTCCCCTATCAAACATTGTTCTATAATTGTATCCGATTGCTGGAAGGCGTATGATTGCCTTAAAGATGATATCATATACTGGGGGCAATTCGTCTTCACTGCCCAGTCTATTTCGATAGCGCGCCGAACTATGGCTAATTCCTAGCCACCCGGTTCCCTCAGAAATCACTGAGAATACGCTGGATTAAGGAACGTAAAACAAGCACCTTTATTCTTTAGCGTATTTACATAATTACATTAACTCCATATGAGTTTTGCACCTCCAGTGCATGCATGGCCTCCAGCCAAATCAATTAATTCACCTCTGTAAGGCTCTCCGCCAAACAAATCACAGTCGCCTCCACGTGGCTTCTCTGCACACGTACAACGCTGGTCCGAGACAAAATCGACATCCACGCCGGACCCCTGTCTCTCTCCGTCTGTCTTGTCACCACACTAGCTTGCTCTCTCCTGCCCAGACGAACACCAGTCCAAAACCGGTTCCCCTGCATACCTCCGGAAACACGTCCAGCAAACCATTTGCACATCCGGTCCTGGTTGTCATCTGTTTACCAGAGAGCTGGCACGCCTCTTGATTGATTACCTGTACTCGCCTCTGGTAAACATTCAAAACTGAAAAGAAACTTCACCAAATTTTATATATAATATACCGGGGGTTAAGCAGAGGGCCCGCCGCCATCACAATGAAGACTTCATACACCTTTCAGTCAATCACAGTGTCGCTTTTAAGGACCCTGTTTCTGGAGCTCACACAAATTCCATAGAGGGTTTGTGAAGCTCCATTAAAAGATCTCTCCGTGGAACTCGGAAATGTGAGAGTCAATTTGACTCTTATCTGGCCGAGTTCATGTGGAGAAAACGGCATGAATGTTCAGAAAATTTCGTTTTCGATTTCCTATCGGCGATCGTAAAGGCCTCCCCCCCCCCCAATCTAAAGATGAGAATGATGAATAAAAGAAAACCCACAGCCAAAAATATCTAAAAAAAAAAATAAATGAAAGAATTTAAAATAAAAAAAAATTAAAAATTCATAAAAGCTCAAAAAAAAAAAAATTAAATGGGGACGAATTTTAATGGAAATATGAAACAACAAGGTAAGTCAATTTTCATAATTTTTCTGTTTGTTAACTGTGTAAGGTGTCGAACTACGTTTAAAATGTCAATTTTTATGCAAATTATGAAATTTTTTATATTTCAGAAGGGCGTAGGATTAAAAAAAAAAATTCTTTAGATTGTAAATTTCTGTTTCTAAATCTACTTTTATGTTTTTCTGTACTATAATCAGAATTTCAATGCAAATGTAAATTTTAATTGCTTTTTCTGAAGAACTTATATTTTATTCAAAATGTAATCATTAAAATGTATTTTTCATTACAAATTTCCGATAGTTCGAACAAAAACTTAAAATTTAAATGTAATTATTAAACAATTTTTCATGAATCATAGTCGGATACCTTAAACTTTTCATGTTGCGATTTTTTTTGAAAGGTCGCCAGAATTTCTGAGTTCTCCTTTTTTTTCTCCGTCATATTTCGTTGTTCTGGTGTTTTAAACTTTTTAAAACAGCAAAACTATAAAATATGAGGGGTCGACAAAAAATGGCGGACTCAGAAACGCAAATTTGGTTTCTTTTTTTTCTCCGTCATATTTCGTTGTTCTGGTGTTTTAAACTTTGTAAAACAGCAAAACAATAAAATATGAGGGGTCGACAAAAAATGGCGGACTCAGAAACGCAAATTTGGTTTCTTTTTTTTCTCCGTCATATTTCGTTGTTCTGGTGTTTTAAACTTTGTAAAACAGCAAAACAATAAAATATGAGGGGTCGACAAAAAATGGCGGACTCAGAAACGCAAATTTGGTTTCTTTTTTTTCTCCGTCATATTTCGTTGTTCTGGTGTTTTAAACTTTTTAAAACAGCAAAACAATAAAATATGAGGGGTCGACAAAAAATGGCGGACTCAGAAACGCAAATTTGGCGACTTTTCAAAAGGTCGCCAACCGCCGCAGCTTCTTCCGCTTTACCATCCGGCGTAGTCTCAGTTATCATTATTTCAGCTGTCACCATTCAGGTCATTTTGCAACAAAATCTTTGGGTAAAAGACATATAAAATTACAAGGAAGTAAAAAAATCAATTCGTATTGTCCATCAAAAATAAAAACTATCTAAATGGTCAATGGTCAGTGCAAAGTTTCTTTTATGAAAACGCACATCGGTCATGAAAGTGAACTTAAACATATGTTTTTATCAAAGACAAAAGAACAACTTCTAGTAACAAAAATTGCTTCAAACATACCAATTAATGTTATCCTTAATGACATTCGAAACACAGTATCTGACTGTAACTTTGACAGAATTCATCTCACAACGAGGAAAGATATGTTGAACATTGAAAATAAATACAACCCATACTAAACATAAAGATGGAGGTACGAACATAAATGCATTGGTAAATGAAATGAGAAGCAATGAAGCATTGTCCTGTATTATAAACCTCAGGGAACTGTTGATCAACAGCATGGTGAATTAAAAAATGAAGATTTTGTGTTAATGATAATGACAGATGCTCAATCTGTAATTTAAAAAAAATACGGCTCAGATTGTGTTTGTGTGGATGGGACACACAGATTGGATGGATATCAGTTTGAATTGATAACAATTCTTGTTCTCGATGATATCAGACAAGGCTTACCATGCGCATTTATGATATCAAATAGAGCTGATGAAATTTGCCTTTCGATATTTTTCAAACACATAAAAAATAAGGTTGGAGTTGTTACGGCAAATGTTTTTATGTCTGATATGGCACACTCTTTTTACAATGCCTGGTGCCAGGTTATGGAAGTTCCCAAGAAAAGATTATTTTGTACATATCATGTAGACCGTGCGTGGAGAAATAATCTTTAAAAAAAATTAATTCAACAGACAAGCAACTGGAGGTGTATAAAATTTTACGCACACTTTTGGAAGAGCCATATTCCACTGCTTTTTAAAATATGTTAACAGAGACTATTTCATTGATGTTTAAATGATGATAAAACTTCTGAATTTAGTAAATATTGTGTATCTAATTATCAGTGGCGCACCCAGGGGGCCCTGCCCCCCCAAAGAATAGAAATAATGGTTTTGCATTATAAATATTTTTATTCGTTCATCTTGGCCCCCCCCCATGCATTATAAATTTTTTATCCATTCATGTCGCCCCCCCCCCCAAGAAAAAATCCTGGGTGCGCTACTGCTAATTATGCAAACTGCGTGGAAACATGGGCATATTGTCACAGATTACACTGTGGTATTAACACCAATATGCATGTTGAGAGTATGAATCGTACAATCAAGCACGTTTACTTGCGAGGTAAACACATAAAAAGATTTGATAAATTGATAAACATATTCATGCAATTTATCAAAGACATATTATTTGATAGATTAATAATCATGCATAAAGGGAAGCTCACAAATAAGTTAATCGAGCATCGTAAGAGACATGATTTAAGCTTAAAGCTTCCTAATGAATTAGTCTCAAAAACTGAAAATGGGTAGAATGTAATTTCAACATCAAAAATCCAAGAGGTGTATTTTGTACAACAATCAGGCATTGATTGCAAATGCCAATTAACTTGCTTGGAGTGCAAGTCCTGTATTCATAATTAGACTTGTACTTTTATAGATTCAAGTATAAAATGGAATATGTGCAAACATATACATTTAATATGTCGCGTAAAATCCATGGACACTGTAAATAATTCTGAAAAAGTAATTCTTCAAAATGATGATGATCCCACATAACATAAGCATGTTGGTGATCAAAATAAAGAGTCAGACTCGTTACTTTTCGAGCTAAGTAAAAATGTATCAAACCTAAACCTTTCTCTTAAAAAAGAGAAACTAAAAGAAAACAAATTATAAGTATTATTGATTCTATATCATCAGATAGTCAGTTTGAAGCAGTTGAAAGACTAATTTCACCAATAGAACCGACTTTAAATGCCATTACATCAATTGTTCAATTACGTCACAAGGTAATCTTCAAGAAGTCCCCGCAAACAAAAACATTACCCATCAGAGGTTTTCGTACTCTACACGTAGAACTCATAACAAACCAAAAAAGTTCAATTGTAAAACCAAATTCTATTGAACAACAAAATATAGCCTTGTCTTTAATTTCGAACAAGAATTCAAATTCTAAAGAAGAAAATGATGTTTAAATTATTATCTTAAACATGATTTATTCAACATTATTATGTTTCCCCCCCCTTTTTTTTTTTGTAATTAACCCATCTATTTCCTTCCATAGATTACACATTTCTTAAACATTTGTATGTTTTAAAAATTAAGAGGGTTCAAGGAACAAACATTTTTATCTCTGTTTTTTATATTATTACTCAAGAATCATTTACTCAAATCATTACTGTTTTCCAATTTCAGTATAACTTTTGTGAATATTTATAGTGTTTTTAAATATAGTATTCTGAGTTCCAGAATCATGTGTATAGTTTGCAGTCAGCATTTTGTTAGTAGCCTACTTCTGTATTCTGTATTTATATCTTGTAACCATTAGGATTTCCACTTTTTAAAAATCATTTACTGCTTTCCAATCTTAGTATAACTTCTGTGAATATTTTATTGTTAAGTAAATTATTGTAGTTTGCGGTTCCACAATCACTTGTGTAGCTTACATGTAGCATTTTATTTGCATTTCTCAGTTGTTATTGCATTCATCACATATTGATCATAGTATTAACATTTTGTATATTTTGTTTTTCTTATAAATACTGTCTTACACAATGCTTTTATTACTAAAGACTTTTTTATTTTAATATTTGTTGATTATTTTCCACAACATTAACCTGTTAGCTATACGTTTTATAAATTTATTGAGCATTAAATAAGTTATTTAACTATGATTTTTATAAAAATGTTATTTATCTATTTTTTTACAATATTAAACATCAGATTTTTTTAATGAAAGAATTTTCAATAATAATAAAAATTAAACTAGCTGATGTAAAAATTAGCACAATATTGTTTAACATTCTGAATTATATTTTTAAATCAGATTATTTTTTATAAGATTAAATAAAAATAATTACATATATGTAAAAATAATAATTGATGATAAATTGATGATTGTACAAAGCAGTAAAGCATTTCCTTTTTCTCAGATTAGACATCTAAAACGTTTTTTATCCCCACTAGAGGGCATAACTTGATTATTTTAACTCGCCGAGTGGTTGTGACGTCAGACTCTCAGACGCTTGTTCATTGCTTACTTCAGTTTATGAATGTGTTACAAGCGTCACTTCGTTCTCTGTTTCTAAAATATAGTTTTTGATTCGATTCGGTCTTTTTATTTCTTTGTATTCAAAGATAAGATCTATTTAACTTTACGGTAAGTAACCACTGGATTTCGATTGCAGCATATAAAGAGGTATTTATAATATGTTTTTAGATGTTCCTACTCAGCTTGAAATTTACAGAAGTGAAAGGTGAAAAAATACTTTTTTTTAATGCAGAATAAATTCTTCACTATTCTCTATAGCAGTGGTTCTCAACCTTGTGCTCGCGGTTTTATTTTAAAATTTCTTTTACAAATCTTATATTCCCAAAAGTAGCTAATTCAGTTCAGAGTCAAAAATCTCATTAAATTTTAAATAAAGTATTTATAAGTAATAAAACCATTTATACTTTTTTAAAAATTTCCATGTATCTATTTATAAACAAAAGTTTGGATTTTATTTGTTTCTTTTTTTTATTTTCAAAACATAATCATTGTAGTAATATTACAATGTTGATAACGTAATTTTGAATAAAAATTATTTCTATCATATAATTAATGATCATTGGTGATACAAATACAAACACAATTATTTGTGCCCACCATGCTCTCTGAAAACTTCTTATGATCTCGATCACGCAGGCCCTGATTTTCCATTAGGCCCCGTAAGCCCGAGCGTAGTGGCCCCCGAATGTTGGGGGCCCCAAAAAATTTTTATTTTAAAAGAAAAAAATCCCAATTAAATTTTTTTATTATTTTACCTTTTTTAATAGCAATTTTTTTTATATATCCTTTCAAATTTGATAGATTGGTTTATCATATGTATGTTATAGTTTATATTAGGGATTAATAAGTTTTTCTGGTTGCATTGTATTGGTGTTTTAAGGATGAAGTTATTATGTTGTATTGCTTTTTGTTATTTAATAATATTCTAGGATTCTACGCTTCAAACAGGCAGTTCTTGGAAAAAGGATACTTTCACAATGATTCATGATTATTTTTTTTTTGTGTGTGTGCCAATTTTGGAAATTTTACGTCCACATCAGTGTTAGGGGGGCCCCCATCCCGAGTTGTGCCTATAGTCAAGAATTTTCTAAATCGGGCCCAGCGATCACAGAAAGGTTGAGAACCACTGCTTTACAGTATAGAGTTTATTTTGCAATCGAAAATGGCTTGTCGCCGTATGGTAGTTTCGAAAGTTATTTTACTTATTCAGGTAATGTATCATAATCAAACTGATATCATTGACATGCTGTTAACATCTGACGTTCAATGACATGTTGGTTCAAATTGAAACCACTTGTAAAACTCTATAGGGAGAAATTACACGAAGCGTTAAATCGCGAAGTTCCGGATAGGCACAAGAGTCCTTCAGTCCTTCTGCGCAAGCGTGCGATCTAAACACATCATGAATGAACAGGTTAAAAAATGAGATGGAAAAATACATTTTCTCACGTAGAAACTGTCTCTCTGCTCGATATTATTTTAAAGACGTGTGCAGTGTAAGTTTATATGAAAAACGCTTGCTGGTACTAATTTTTTTTCAAAACACCGAATTGTTTTGTTGTGTGTTAATTGTATGAAAATTTAAATATAGTTAATAAATGAAGATAAAGCTAATAAATAAATTATTTCTTATTTACAATTAAGATATAAAATTATTTATAAAGTATTTATTTATACATTAAATTTTCTAAAAAATTATTTAAAGATTATATAATCAAAGTTATTTGTTACAAAAATATTTACAAAAGTGAATAAATAAATGATTAACTTATTTATAAATAAGTTATAACTTAAAATATTCTATAAATTTTATTTATAAAACTTAAATTATTATGAAGTATATATCTATAATCTATATTGTTTATAAATTTATTTTAACATTATTTACTTAAAAAATTATCTTTAAAGTTAATAGCAAAACATATTTATTAACCTGTTTATGAATTTATTAATAAACAAATTAGTTAATAGAAAGTTATAAATAAAGTACAAATAAATAAATATTCTAAGAAATTTTCTTTTAATTTTTAAGTTAATAGTTTTTAAATAAATTTTTAAATAAATATTTTTTAATTAAATTTTTAAAATAAATTTCTTTTAAAAATATTATATATATATATATATATATATATATATATATATATATATATATATATCTTTTAAAAATTAATAATTAATGATTTATACCGACTGAGAGTCTAACTTTGTGCACTGAACAAACGATATTTCCATATATTTCACAGATTTGGGATTTACTCTCGAACCAGTTGAGTATTCTATTGATAAAAAAAAGGGGGAAAATATGGAGTTGTTTACAATCACAATTCGTTAAAATTCCTATATTCCTGAATACCTGGATGGAATACCAAATATAATGTCAAGAAATGCAAGTATAAGATTTTTTTAAGCTTCAAACAACACTAAAAAATCATGACTTACTAAGTACGACCAAAGAATCTAACAGTAAACACACTGCCAATCAAAACAAATCCCGCTGCTCTTGCCAACTGGGCTCCCGCGCCCAGAACATTTGTAATACAGACAAGTAACTTGGGATATATTTTAAATGCTAAACATATACATAAAGTATAATAATCCCTTTAAAAATATCTAATTAGTGAGAAGTTTGGGCCTGTTTATTATTAACTAAAGAAGTAATATCGGGCTCAATGTTTGCCAGTTTAAGGCGAAGATCTGATTCAATGTCCAGCAAAGCTCTATATTCGGTTTTCATCGCAGTCATTGGATAAAACCCTTTTTTACATATATATGTGGCCGCAAATGGCATTAAAAATTTTACTACTTGGCAAGAAACTTCTGGGTATTCTTTACGAATAGATAGACATAAAGAGAATAGGTTGGAGCTCTGAAAGCAATTCAATCCACTGTCACTGCTAAGGTCTATAAAAGACCCTTTTGCAATCACATCGTCTGGAACCCCCCGTTGTGAGTGCGAAAGGATTTCGAATCCAATTTTGAGCTGCGAGATCTTCACGAAAATAATTTTGGAAAAATTCAAAAGTTGATGTTAGATGTTTTTTTAACATCGCTCATCACATCGTCTTTTATTGACAAATTATTTTCTTCGATAAAGTTACAGAGGGAAGGAAACATGTTGACATTTTGTTTTTCAATTTCCTGTTGCATGAATTGCAATTTTCTCTTGAATGCACTTATTTTGTCATACAAGTCGAACACAGAATTGTTAACTCCTTGCAAACTCAAATTTAGTTAATTTAATCTTGAAAAAAAGTCTGGAAGTTATGCTCTGTAGTCTACACAACCATTGCTCATCAATCAAATTATCTCTGTTCAAATATTTTGAATTGGTCAAAAACATATAAATTTCATCGCGTAACTCAAACAATCGACTGAGGACTTTACCACGTGCAAACCACTGTACTTCGGTGTGAAGTAAATGTGTGGCATGGGCACTTCTCATTTCACCACATAAAATCCAAAATAAACGCGAATTGAGTGCTCGAGATTTAATATAATTAACCATCTTTACCATCTCATCTAAAGCCTCTTTTAAATTCACTGGCACATTTTTTGTGGCCAAAGCTTCACGGTGAATGATGCAGTGCGTAGACTTGCATTTTGATGCCACTTTTTAAATTTTGGCTACCACACCTCATAATTTTCCAATCATCGAGCGATCACCATCCGTACAAACTCCAACACATTTGAGCCAACTTATGTGACTTTTAATGAAAGAATCATTAATTATTTTAAATATTTCTTGCAAAGTTGTTCTTGCAGTTAATGGCTTGCCAAATAATAGTTCTTGTATATCATTGTTGAAATCAAACCGAATATATACCAGTAGTTGTGCCAAATTGGAAATATCGGTACTTTTATCCAGTTGGAGGGAATAAAATTCGATTGCTTTTAATCTTTGGATTAAAATATCTTCAACCTGTGATGCCTTCTCATCTATTCGCCGCTTGACAGTATTATTAGATAATGATACTTTGTCAATTTCACTATCCGCTTTCTCTCCAAGGACAGATGCAACTATATCCTTTGTTGCAGGCATCAACAATGTTTCACCAATTGTATGTGGTTTCCCGCACTTAGCTATATGCAAACTAGATAAATATGATGCTCTCACATAATTATTTATACTACTAAAAGTTTTCACAATTGATTTTTGAGAGCAAAACTCTGAATGTTTTCTTTTAAAAAAATCAAGAGTTTTGTCTTTTACACTCGAATATTTGCTATATAAATGCCTTTTCAAAGGAACCGGCTTCATAGTCCCGTTTGATAAGCACTCAAAACAAATCACGGACTGTGGAATAGGTTCAGCTTCTCAGGGTTCCGGATAGGTTCCGGTTCATAGGTTCCGGATTTCATGGCGAACCCATACTTCATATAATCAGGATCATACTTCCTGATCCAAGTTCGCTTCTGCTTCTTTAATTCTGGTTCTTCGTCTTTGCTCAATTCTCGTGATTTATCTTCTATTGGGTTGAAATTAGAACTTCCAGATTGCTCTAAATATCTCTTCATTGTATCGAGATGCTGTAAAAATAATAAGTAAGTAAAATGTTACAAAAACGTAAAAGTATAATAATTTTTCCATTATTAGGATAAATTTATGAGACTTATTAAAATTGATTTTTTTATATCCTAATTTATTTACGCGAATCGACCCAAAGTTTGAATTTTCTTGTTAAAAAATTAATGTTTTTTTAATTATTCTCTTTTATTTAAAACCTATTTTGAAAAAATAAAAACATGAAAACTGTCAATTTTTAATGCTGAATTCATATCTAATTTTGTTTTTCAATAATTCTATTTGATAACAAAGTTATATTAATCGCTTCAAATATACATTGGAATCCCTATGTATCAATTTGAAAAAGTTACCTGGTATACATATATAATTTAAAATAAATTTTTTTAAATGTAATGATTGGATAATGCTTTTTTGAAAAATATTTGTTTTATGATTGGGCGTAATGTGATCTACATGTAAGTAATTTTAAGATTTTATAACTAAACTATAACCATGACTAATCATACCCTTTGTAAATTTTTTAGTGTTCTTAACAACGAATAAGTTTATTTGTATATCGTCACCTGATTGCAGGAACTAGGTAACTCGATTTTTCAAGTACTTGAAGATCTCAAATTTTTAGTTCTTCCAGTGAGAAATTACTCGTCGTCCTGTATGTCTAATTATTACACTAGCTAACAGGTTAGGTTAGCAGCAAAGTGAGTTTTCTAGTTATTACATTCACTTCTTATGTAATCTTGCTATAAATAGCCTGATATCTCAAAAATAATTTTTCTGGAGTTACCTAGTTCTTGCATTCACGTGACGATATGGTCTGCAGACGAATATGAGATGTATTCGAAACATGTAGCCAAACATTTATTAAAATAAATTAGGATATATAAAAAATCATTTTAAATACATCTCCTGAGTTTAATACACATACCTTAACAGCTTCTTAATATTTATTAATAATGCAATTACTATTGATTAATAATATGCAATTAATTTAAAGATGTTTGAAACACAAAACACAATTTTTAGTAGAACTCAGACACGGTTATAATTCGCAAACACAGTTATAGACACAGTTATAATTCGCGAGTGCCAAATTTTTATGGGGCGGTCATAGATAACACATTCAGGTGTAGACGGAATCTTTTCAGATTAGGTAAATCCCAATAAAGTATTACAACATAAACAATGGATAAGAAATTCCAAACTAAAACATTAAAACGTATGAATTATTAGTTATTATAGTCATTTTTCTTTTTTCGTAATACAGATTTTTAATAGATTTTTGTTGTAAAGTGTAAAATCATTCGCGTACCGGTACTGGTACGCGTACCCAAGGTTGGGAACCACTGATCTAGAAGAATTGCAGTCTAATATCAACCTGTTAAAATATCATATGCGAGGTTTCTAAGATGCTTTAGATCAATTAGCTAAGATACAAGGTTGGACGTACGAAAACAGTACATCTCGGATAAATGAGGTGTTTCGAAAGTTAGAAGAGAAAGTTCGAAAGCTGGGAGCCGCAAACTGAAAAGTCTTTAGCTAGAATAAAATGAGTTTTGATTATGAAGATGAATTTTGAATACATATTTATAGCTAATTTTGTAGGATACACACCTCGAATATATAATTTTACTGAAAATACCTGAACAAGTGCTTTTTCAAACAAGACAAACGTCTTGTCCAATGCGTTTTGAACTTCTGTTAGCAATGTATCATTCACTGAGGGGTAGTTAAAAATGCATTGCATAAAGTTCAATGCAGATTTAGAAAATAAATCAAGTTGCATAAAAAAACAATGCAAAAGACAACTTGCATCTTATCATATTGATAGTATATCCAAATAATATTCTGTATTCTTGACATGAGATACCACATATCTCGGAACATTTTAAAATTCTCCCAAGAATTTAAATACTATTCAGAGTGAAAATATGATGTACGTAATGAAACAAATTTAAATACAGTGAAATGTGTAATATGGACTTATAAAAATTGACACTCAGTATCTCTATCTTTAAAATAATTTCTGAAAAAAAAACATGCTATACAGATTCTATACTTAAAAAAAAAAAGTCACGGAAAGAATTTGATGAACAGTATAAATGATAAGATGTAGTCTGTACTTTATATTGAAATATTAGAAACACAGACCACTGTACATTTTAGGTTTTTAGGAAACCAATTATGCCCTGAATATTAAATTTTTAAACTTTGTTAAAATTTCTAAATTTGTTGAAATATTGCAAGCTGTTTCTATAAATGCAGCACCAGCTTAGAAATACAATTTGCTACACAGTTATATAAATGCAAACTTTTGTATTCCCTTTCTTCATCATTATTTTATATAAAGAAGCCTTTGTTTTGTTTAGTTTTACCCTAAGCACACAAATGGTCTAAATTGGGGAAGGGTCCACATAGGGTGTAATGTTGACTGACCTAAAATGTCCTTCTATAATGAAGAAGCTAAAAAAATTTGTGGTGTATGGGGAAAATATCCCCGGAAAGTGCCCACTGCATTGGAAAAAAAAAAAACTATTCTGAAGATTTGTCCCTTTAATCGGTTGCATATAATTTATGTTATATTGACTAAAACATTTTCAATCGGTTTAATCACAATAAAAGTTATGCACAATTAAAATATATTATAGTAGAAGTCCCGTTTTCGCGTGAGATTTAGATCTTTAATTGGCCAATCTAACGACAGAGTGCTATATCCTCTTAGTTTAGTATTATGTGTGGACAGAATAAAATTTATCACTACTGAGTTTCCATTGAAAGTCTCTCTATATCCCCTGAAACCATTGGCAGCTCCAAGGTGGGGGGGGGGGGGGGGCAATAGGGGCAATTGCTCCTCCCCATAAAGCCCGGCGTATTTTTCTTTTCATAGCCTAAAATTATATAATCGTAGGCCTAATACTAAATGAGTTTAAATTTAAAATGGGACGATGTTTATTTCTTTTATATATATATATATATATATATATATATATATATATATATATATATATATATATATATGTGTGTGTGTGTGTGGGGCGCGTGGTTGGAGTAAAACATCCACAACATAAACTAACAACCATCGTAAATAACAATGAACAATTCAAGTTTATTTACATTTAGAATTGAAAAAAAAACGTAGTCCGTCTACAACGGAATCCAAAGCGGGAGTCTTAATGTTCTCCCCAAACAGAGTAGAGGGGTCGTGATAATGTTCGTGCTAGCGGCGCCCTCTTGCGCCAGACATTATATGCGTTTACAGATAACATTTTAGGAAGTTTACAGTTCATAGTTAAGAGTTCAGTTCTGCTTTATATATATATATATATATATATATATATATATATATATAATGTAATAATAAGAGGGAGAAGAAGCTCGACGGCTTGTAGTCGCATAGCCGGGGTTGTAATCTCAGTAAGTCGTCGCGAGTGGCGAAGAAAGGAAGTCCAGGCAGAACAAACATAAACTCCACATAGCTGGTATACGTCTTTTATTACACAGTACTTAGATGAGGAAATATACTCCGTGACTCAAACACTGAACTTTCAGTATGGAACGGATACATCGCGCAGTAGACGGGGAACGGGGGCCCCCCTCCCGCAATTTGGGAGCTCGAAAATCTCACATCTTGATGGTTTGCTGGCTCGAACACAAAAACTTCAGAAAGGGCGCCAAAATCTGCCAGGTAGAGGCGCACTGACTTTTTAATTGGCCAGAAGCGAACACATGACCCTAGCGCGTCATATCGGATGATGGTTTTCGAATATTCCCCGCCGTTCGCGTTATATAACTGTTATATACGCTTTGGCCACATGTGCCTTAGGGGAAAAACTAATAAATTACTTCGGTTTGGATTTAGGTAGAAATAAAGAAAGAGGGACTGTGTTCTATTGCGTTAGGATGAAGAATTTGGAAAGGGCGTGTTAAACAATAAAAAGGGTTTTAAATTTATTTTATATATATATATATATATATATATATATATATATATATATATATATATATATATATATATATATATACAGTGGAATCTCGATCGATTGTTTTCCGAATCATCGTTTTCCCGTATATGTCGTTTATTTCAACCAGTCCCGACAATCATATTGCTTTGTTATGTTCTCGCATGTGCTGTTTTCCCGTATTTATCGTTCACTTCAGTCGATTCCTTGAAAAACGATAGATCGAGATTCCAATGTGTGTGTGTGTGTGTGTGTATGTATGTATGTATGTGTGTATGTATGTATGTATGTATGCATGCATGTAGCCCCCCTCAAAAAAAAAGAAAAGAAAACGTTGCCCTCCTGACGTTGCCCCCCCCCCCCAAAAAAAAAAAAAACTAGGCTGGAGCCGCCCCTGCCTGAAATGCTGAACTATAATGATATATTTTAGATTGATAACACAAGGTTTTTGAGGAGAGTTTCGAATGGTATTTAAAAACTTAATTGGTTTCCCATCAGACGAAATGGAAAAAATGTCAACTGATAAAATGCTTTTTTCAGTTTATCTAGTAGTACATGATAATTAGTTCTTTATTAATGAGTATTTTTTTTCCATTTCTCTATAACAGTGGTTCCCAACTGGTGGTACACGAAACCATTTGAAGTGCTTCATAGAAGGGTTTAATTATAATAAGAACAATGGACTAGTTAAAGATAAACAATATTGAACCTGACATAGAAGCTCTAATAAGAAATTAACAAGTCTCTCATTAAGCTTCCTGAAGAAGACATTTTAATGTTGGGAAATTGTATTTGCCATATGTTAATAACAATTACGTACAAACAGCTTTTTCTAGTTTTATGGATTTATTTTCTGCATTTTTTTAATTTATACTTATATACATTTTGTAAAATTATTCATATGTGTATATAATTTATTTGACCCCCCCCCCCTCAAAAAGTTATTAAAGACCCATTGGTACGTATGTATGTACGTATGTATGTATGCAAGTGATTTATAATTTCATTTCAGACACTTTTATTTGATACTTGCCATATGTTAATCACAATTACGTACAAACTGCTTTCTCTAGTTTTATGGATATTTTTTCTACATTTTTTAAATTTATACTTATATACATTTTGTAAAATTATTCATATGTGTATATAATTTATTTGACCCCCCCCCCTCAAAAAGTTATTAAAGACCCATTGGTACGTATGTATGTACGTATGTATGTATGCAAGTGATTTATAATTTCATTTCAGACACTTTTATTTGATACTTGCCATATGTTAATCACAATTACGTACAAACTGCTTTCTCTAGTTTTATGGATATTTTTTCTACATTTTTTAAATTTATACTTATATACATTTTGTAAAATTATTCATATGTGTATATAATTTATTTGACCCCCCCCCCTCAAAAAGTTATTAAAGACCCATTGGTACGTATGTATGTACGTATGTATGTATGCAAGTGATTTATAATTTCATTTCAGACACTTTTATTTGATACTTGCCATATGCTAATCACAATTACGTACAAACTGCTTTCTCTAGTTTTATGGATATTTTTTCTACATTTTTTAAATTTATACTTATATACATTTTGTAAAATTATTCATATGTGTATATAATTTATTTGACCTCCCTCAAAAAGTTATTAAAGACCCATTGGTACGGACGCACGACTCTTCAAAGTGTACTCAGGTGGTACTCAAGTATTAAATTTTTTGGGAATTAGTTCTATACATACAGAAGATGGATTAAAAAGAGATAAAGAGTTTACCTGAGAACTAAATGATTTCCTCTATACTCAAGAGTTTGTATTAGTACAAAGTTGTAAGCTGATCCAGCAGAATAGTTTTAGTTATCCGGTTTATATAGGATTTTTCGTTAAATGCTATGTAGTCATTACCCTAGATGAAGCATATAAACACAATTGAATTACAGATAATGTAACATTGCAGATCCAAACAATAATCACAATCTCTGATTGTTTTTGCACTTTCAGTTAAGGCTTCTGCACAGAGAAAAAAAAGTTGGTCGCTGAACTGACTTTGCAGGGTTGAAATCCACTGCACAGGGGAACTCGCTTTTGGCGAGTCGAACAACCCACATTGGAAAGTGGGTCCTACAACTCACTTTCGAAAACGGGTACATTTACCTGCCTTTGTGAGTTTAAAAACTCTTTGAATGTGTTAGTTAAAGCGAGTTGTGTATTGAGCCTATATATATATATATATATATATATATATACACAGTGGTGCCTCGACTTACGAGTTTAATTCGTTCCATGACGGATCTCGTAACTCGAAATACTGGTATCTCGAATCAATTTTCCCCATTGAAATGAATGGAAATGCCATTAATTCGTTCCGGGCTCTCCCAAAATACCGCAATTTTTTGTTACATGTTTTTAAATAAGGTATAATATCGGTAGATGTCAAAAATTACTTTTAGAAATCATATTCTTGTTTTTTTAATCATAAAAATCTATGTATTCATTAAAATTACATTCAATTAAGAGTTTTCTGCGATGAGATTTTTATGTAATGTAAAAATAATTTTAATACATAATGTTTACATATTACATACATGTACGCACACAACCACACACAAACAAGCACATGGAAGATTTGCGACAAGAAAAACCTAATATGATATGCTCAACCATATACAGCCATAATTCATGTATGAGTTACATGTTAAACATGCAATAGCTTACGCGATTGTCGCAACTTTAGCCTTACACAACAATTTCAAATTAAAACAAATAGCAAATCTTCCGTTACAAGTCCTCACATTTCTATTGTGCTGAAGTATGCTCTATAATTCGGATTTACATGAAGTATTTTGCATATATTTTAATGTTCAAAAGACTAAAAATGTACTTACATGCACTATAACACGTGGACACTCTGTTTCGTTGACAAGCGCCATTTTCTTATTTACCCAGTCAAAAAGCTACTAATTGCTTCAAAGTACAGTTTTCGACCCGCTTCCGAAGAAAATCTCCCTCGGCGCGAGCCAGGAAAACGGAAAAATCTCATCAACCCACAAACAAGATATTCAGCTCACTTTGGGGTGAGGCGGTGAAAACACATTAGATAGGTCTGTAGACTCATTTTATTTTCAAACCAAATGAAGTGTGTCTGCAAACCAGAAACTTGCGAAAACTGACCGGCTTATTTTTCTCTGTGTGTGTACTAAACCTATTGGATTTGCTCACCTCAATGTTAACCTATGGAGAAAATGTGTCCAAGGATTGCCGATGTGGATTGAAAGATTTACTTTTTTAAATTATACTCCTTAGAGAAAGAAATTTTACACCTTGGGGTATTTTTCGTTTAAAAGAAAATTAAAAAAATATTATAAAATTTAAATTATTCTTGGAAAAAATGTGGTCTCGTCTGTTTTAAATGCCCCTAATTTCCTTTGGTGGGTGATATTTATAAAATGAATTCTCTTGCAAAGTGCAGAAAAGTTCAGGTTGTCTGAAAATACTATTTTTATTTGACATTAGCATTTATGTTGCTGTAAATAGTGGACAAATTTTATCCATAGGTTAACTTTGAGATTAATGAAACCAATAGGGTTAGTACTCTGAAGCCTTAACCTATCAGAAGGATTGTGATCAATGTTATGACTCACAAGATGCTTCACAACGCAGTTCTAACTTGGGAAATAATGTCTCATTTCAACCTCATATATTATTCAAATAAAATATACTTAGAATCAAATTGAAAGCAATTGTATTGTAAGTAAAATTTAATTCTTTCTATTTCTTATTACAGTGATTTCCGCTTATAAGAATCACGTTTGTTATTACTGTTTTTGATTCTTATAAGCGGTTGATTCTTATAGCCGAAATTTAGGTTTTTGGACAGGCATACACACCTATATATACATATATTAGATAATTTACCATAAAATACTCTTTAATTTACGTTAATTATCTTTTATTAAAATTATTTTTTATAATTTTAAAAATACAACTTCATTTCTAGACCAATAAGTAGATACACATGATTATAGTAAGAGAAGAAAAAAATCCAATATTTGTTACAACATACCAGCTTAACAGTTTCAACATTTCAACTACAGGAAGGGAGCAAGAAAAAGTTTTCTATGGTAGTTTGACGTAATGAAGTTTTCAGGAGGCTGCTTCAATACTCTTTCAATACTAATAGTCGCAGACGAAGATTCACCTTCTAGCTTACGTTTCACGGTTTGATAACGTGTTGAATCTACTAATGTCACGTTTGCCTAAGTGATAGTGGACACTTCGCCGAAGATTTATGTGCTTCAGGGTCCAGGAAGCCGCAACCAGAATGTGGGAGGTGGGGAAAAAAAGGGCCCCTATTTTTGTTTGTCAGTGCAGAAAAGTGAAATCGGACCCGGACGGGCAATGATGCCCCTGGGTCAAGCTAATAGGACAGTGTTGTGCTAAATTGTTTGAGGGGAAACTAATATGTTATGTCTAACAAAGAAAGGAATGAATTTTAAGACTATATTCCATCCCATCTTATCAATTTTTCTTTTAAAAAAAAAAGAAAAAGAACTTCGTGCCTTTTTAGGGTTTAAGTGGCTTTTTTAGAAAAATGAAAGGAAAGCGAAGAGTGTAAACTGATTCTTATAACCGGTGGATTGATTCTTTAAAGCGAAAATTTTAATATGGAAATAATGCATTTGTTTTTGTTTTCGCGATATTGATTCTTATAAACGGTTGATTCTTATAACCACTGATCACTATAAGCGGTGGTTACTGTACAATAATGTTTCGAGTAAAACGACAATGGAAATTATTCAATGTAATCCGTCAGGGATGTGAGTAAGCGGATGATGTGTGCTAGCTCTTCCTTCTTAAGTGTTCATATTTATTTCTGCCACTTTTGTAAGTACACTATGATCTTTATGTACTTTAAACATATTTAGAATGTTTATTATAAAATTGTGCGCTGAAGGTGTTAAGTGTAACTATGTACTAACAAATAATTTTGTTGGGAGAAATATCTTGAAAAAAAATTTACACCTTGCGGTATTATTTTTTAAATGCAAACAATATTTTAAAATTCAAATTATTCAGAGAAAAATCTGGTCAAGTGTATTTAAACGCTCCTAAACTCCTTTGGTGGATGCAATTTATAAAAAGAATCCTGTTGCAAGGCGCAGAAAAGTTCAGGCTATCTAAAAACTCCATTTTTTAAAAAAATTATCAGCATTTATGTAGCTGTAAATAGTAGACATTTTCTCCATAGGTTAACATTGAGGTGAGCTGATCCAATAGGGTTAGTACACAGCAGCCTTAAGCCTTGCTCTTCTTTAGATAATCGAGCAATGTTTGGTAATTCCAAAGAGCTTCATCTGTTTCAGTAAAAGTCTTGACTTCCGAAATGGTAGCAAATTTTACTAGCGCCGTAATTCTGAGTCTGTAGAGATTCTGCCAGAGTCTAAGATTACATTTAACACCACTGTAAACAAAATTTCTTATTTTCATAAAACTGCGTCAGTGTCTTGTATTATAATTCATATTAAATATTTCTCTTCGTGTGTCTTTTTCATCCAAATGTGTATAAATTGCAACAAAGTAACTTTTATGCTCAATGCGTCAGGCCCTGATTTTCCATTAGGCCTGGTAGGCCCCAAAAGTATTTTAATTTTAAAAGGGAAAAGAGAAAAAATTCCCAATTCAATTTTTTAAAATTTTTTATTTTACTCTTTTTAATAGCTATTTTTATCCTAACCTTTCAAATTTGATTGATTGGTTCATCATATGTATAGTTATATGTATAATTCATCATATGTATGTTATAGTGTATATAAGGGATTAATAAGTTTTTCTGGTTGCATTGTATTGGTGTTTTAATGATGAAGTTAATATGTTGTATTGCTTTTTGTTATATACTGAAGTGCCACTGAATTAGGGATACCTACCTAGTAACGAGTTGGGCCTCCTCTGGCCTTGATAACGGCTGCCACACGACGAGGCATAGATTCAACAAGTTTCTGGAAACGTTCCACGGGAATGGCTTGCCAAATATTGGCTAAAGCTGTCCATAATTCAGTAAGGTTCTTTGGTGCTGTGTGATGGCCTTTCACGCCTTGTTCCAAAACATCCCAAAGATTCTCAATAGGATTTAAGTCTGGGCTTCTAGGTGGCCAATTCATGACAGAGAAGTCAGAGGAATGCTCATCCAACCAGCCAGTAGCCAACCGGGACTTGTGAGAGGTACAGTTGTTTTGCTGGAAAACTCCATTACCGTGCGGATAACAGAACAGCATAAACGGATGGAGGTGATCACCCAGCAACTCTACGTACCGAATTGCATCGAGGGAGGTTGGTGCACACACCAAAGATCCCAAACTGTGCCACGTAAAAACACCCCAGACCATGATTGAGCCACCATGCCCTTGTACAGTTCCAGCCAGGCATGCAGGATCCATGGCTTCATGAGCCTGACGACATATTCTCAGCCTCCCGTCGGCGTTAAGTAATCGGAATCGAGACTCATCACTCCATGCTACTCGTTTCCAGTCCTCTACACTCCAGTCTCTGTGCTCTCTTGCCCAGGCAAGACGTGCAGCCCGATGGCGAGTATAGAGCAATGGTACTCTCGTAGGTCGACGGCTCCCGAAACCCATATGGTGAAGCGAACGTTACACAGTCTGTTTACTGACTGTACGACTGGCACCGTCATTAAACTGGGTGGTAATTTGAGCTAATGTTTGGCTTCGCTAGCTACGTACAATACGCCTGAGCCGTCTCTCACCACGCACTGTCAAGGCTAATTGTCCTTTGCAGTTTGCCCGATTGCTAGTTTTCTTTCCACCATCCATGTATTCTTGGTATACTCTTGACACTGCCGACCTTGAAAATCCTAGCTGGCTGACGATTTCGGAAATTGAATGGCCCATGCGTCGCGCACCTACGATTTTTCCGCGATCGAAGGCGTCTAAATCAGGCAGTTTACCCATACTGGCAATTCCAAGAACTAATTCAGAACAACCACAGTACGCGCTATATATGCAGTTACCACAGCGCCCTCACTTGCGCATACATGATGCGCAGCGCTACACAATTTGCATAGGCTTTGCTATCCCTAATTCAGTGGCACTTCAGTGTATTTGATAATGTTCTATGCTTCTATGCTTCAAATAGCCAATTCTTGGTAAAATGGTACTTTCACAATGATTTATGATTATTATTTTGTGCGTCAATTTTGGAAATTTTACACTCACATTAGTGTTAGGGGTTCCCCATCCTGAGTTGTGACTATAGTCAAGAATTTTCTAATTCGGGCCCTCCATGTGTGATATATACAATTTGTTTATTTACTCTAATAACATTGTCGTTTGAACAACTATATTTCTCTCAGGTAATTCTACTTAACTCTTAAATGCATTTCACCAGTTGAAAACAAAAAATACTTATTTACTGAAGCCTGTTAAATCCTGATTTCAAGTTTTCAGGTTTGGTCAGAATATAGTTAACGAAATGCCCGGTGATTTGTAAGCGAAGTATCTTAGAAATAATAACTATCAATTTCTCTTTCTTACCTTATTTCCTGCAAGCTCATGCAATTCTTTCTTTTGACGTACTTGGATTTTAAATTTAGCGTTTAAATCAATATATAAATCAATACTTCAACTTCTTTGAAGTACCGACTTCCTTACTATCCCTGTATGTTTAATGCTTTTTGTCAAAATAGATAAAACTTCAAACATAATTTATGCCAAAATTTACCATAAAATTTAAATTTTATAGCTTTATGAAAACTATTCCAGTAACTTGAAAATCTCAATGATTTTATCAAAGTCACTTATTAAACTCTGGTCGAAATTTTATTCAGTAAGACATTTTTGATGAGATTGGCTGAGAATATTTCATAACCTTTCATCCTCTACTTGCAACTTTCTTTACTTTCTATGAAAAAAACAGTTTGAAATTTATTTTAATTTAAACTAAAACACATTTAAAACAGTTGAGAGGGGAGCTCTGGCTGTAGTCTTTTTCCTATAGAATTTTACAGATAGGTTTCGTAAATTTCCCTTCTGAACATGTTATTTAAATTACACGCTCTTAACATATTGTTTAAATTCCATCCTCTTAATTTATTGTTTAAATTTCCCGGTACCAGAGTCTGGGTTCAAATCCCTCTATTGGCATGGACGTTTGTAGCCGTTCGGATTCGGCTTTAAGCAGCAGGTCCCGGTTAATTAGCAATCGTGTAGCAAAAAATTGATCGTGGCGCTACAAACCAAACCCCTCTGAACATATTTCTTAAAAGTTCCACTCTGTCTATAGCCGTATTTTCAGTGCTAGATTATTATCCTACTTTCTTTTCAATGTTAAGTTTCAGTGACAATATCGGATTATTTTCAGGAAGGAAATCTACTGAAATGTCTGAAACTGAGAAATCAACTTCAGTAATACAAAAGGTAGAAGCTGATAACACAGAAACAAATTCACATGAAGAAGAAATTCGGGAAGCCTTGCAGAAAATACAAGAGCACAGGAAAGGTTATTCTGACACTATGAGAAAAGTCGCCGGAATGCTTGGAGGCCCCTGTTCGCATCTTAAATTGAATGTTCCTGAAAAAGTTCTTAATTCTGTGAAAGACCGTCAACAGAGGTAATCATTGTCAATTCGGTCATTTTTGTTTTTCTAACGAGGATTTGGTTCTTTATGAAAAATGGTTCTTTGGTTCTTTAATTTCAAAAGAAATGTAATAAATATTGGTATGCAATTATTAAAAACATCAGCAGGAAAAAAAACTACGATGGAAACTAAGATAATTCTTACGCATCAGCATTAAAGCAAGTATACTATATACCTCGTAATGACAAGGGTTTATTTTATAAGCTGTAAGTTAGGCACGATAAATTCAAATTTCCCTAAGTTTTCTCCAAAAAGCATTGAAAGCTACGCGTTCAAAATAAAAATGCGCTTGTGTAATAACTCGTATGAACTGAGCCATGCACAAGCCAAGTCCACTTTTTGAAATTTTAGTGTCAGAGAACTTGATTGATTTCTAACTTATAACATTCATAATAAATTTCCGAAATAATGATTAACACCACCCAATGACAAATTTTCTTTTGGCCATCGAATAATAAGTAACTTTTTTCAGAAGCTAATCAAGTTTAGTCCACACTCTTTAGTAAATCGTTCCGATAATGCAATTCAAACGCAGAATCAAGTACTTTAGAATAACGAAAAATCATTTAGTGTTGTATCATCACAAAAAAAGTTTAAAAAAAATAGTCGGTTACAGTCCAACTGCTGAAGAAGTAACTAATTCTGAATTATTTCAATTTATTTTCTGTAGTCAAAATGTAATTTGAAGACTTATTTGGATATTATTACTTTTTTGCACTTGCCAAATGAATCAAGTCCCTTCGTCACGCAAAAATTGTAATAACGATTATTCCAAGGATATTCTGTATTGCAGTTTATATCTGACGTCATATAAAACCTATATCTGCAACAGAATAATCTGCAATATTTATAAGAATTTATAATTTCAGAGGAATTTCAAAAAACAATGTATATTAATTTATCAATTTTCTCCACTTTTTGTTTTATGGACTTGATTTGACAATTGAGCGGCCCTATTGTTAAACTGGATATGAAGTAAAACATCAATGGAAAGCACACTTTCCAGTCATGTTTTACATCACTAGTTGTGTTACTTAGAAGTAAAAAATTATTGAAAAACCCATTACGGAAAGCATACTTTCTAAATCGAGGTGAAAGTACTACCTGAGATAATATTTCTTTAACTTTGGTTTATGAGTTGATTATTCACATCAGTATAAAAGGTTGGTTATGAAAAGAGTCAGTTTCACTTTTCTGTAGGTAAAGTGACTTTAACTTTAACTATTTCTCTAACTGAAACAGCATGATTCCCATAGCATCATAGAAACGAGTAATTAACTGTGTTTCCTAGGCCAACGCCTTCTAACACAGATATTTCTGGAGATTGTCAACGGAGAGCGGGTGTATCACCGAAATGAGAAAAGGAAAGTTCGAAATTTGCAACACTAAAGTGAACCAGAGAGTCTTTTGGTCAGAACAGTGGAGGGTGAAAAGAAGAGTTCTCATTGGATGCCTCCAGAATCTTCGTGTTGATTCGCGGATGGGGGTGGAGTCAATGGCTGTCTGTAAGCTGGATTTCAATTAGCAAGTTGAGAGAGGAGGAAGAAAAGTGATTGGATAGAGAGATAAGGTTCAGAATCCGTGAGTTCAATTACTAGAAAAAAGAGCAAATCCAAAAGGATTTACTCAGAGACAAAAAATAAAAGTGCTAGAAGGAAGTTTAAGGATAGTAAATAGATTTTTATTATATTTTATAAAAATTTTAATTGTTTTTTGCCTTGGCAAAGCCAAGTATATTTTTTTACATTTTTTTTCATTTAAATGACGAAGACAAACAAAAAATTAAGACGAATGACTCAGGATGGCACGAGGCCTTTTCCTGTTAGCAGCAGGATTTCGTCAAAAATGACTGTTTTTATACGCAATAGTCTCCTTTGTTTAGTGCTTAGACTGTTGGTAAATTTTGTACTTCCAGTAAAATCAGCTATCACACGTAACCAATATCTTCAGAAATAACCCCTTTGAGTGCAAGTACAGTATAGAGCACCACGTTCATTAAAAAGGAGAAAGTACATTCTATTCAAAATACAAGATTTTGTGTTCTCTGGTAGAGAAGTGTATTTAAGATGCCTTTGATCTAATCTCTTCATTGGTCTAATCTTGGGTCATTTTGAAAATCGTTGATTGTCCAATATATCTACTCTTACAGTCCACTGTAAGACTAGTTATATTGGACAATGCTTCAATAAACCTGATGGCTAAATTTTTTAAAGTTTTTATTTTTTTGTCTGAATCCTGTAAAGCATGGTTTTTAAATAAAGATAATAATTAAATAATCTGTGTCATAACACTCTCAAAAACAGGAACCGCCCCTTTCAGACCAATAGCCTATTAGGACCTGGTGAATAGAACCTCCGACCAGGGGGCATTAGCAACAACAACAGAACACTCTCAAAACTCTGAAACATTAAAGAAATACAACATATATAAACACTGGATATCGTTACCATAAGACAATCTCTGCAGCTCGGTCATTTGGAAAACGAAATTATTAATTCTTGAAATTTATTGCAGAAAAGAATATTGCCTACAACGATGTAAAGGATGAATAAATTAAAACAGAAATAACTTTTTTCTGAAATCTTTATCATGAAACAGCGAGATGTCACTTCATTACACCACCACGATTGCTAAAATCATGTGCCTGAGTCTCGAGACTTGATAATTTTCAATTTGCTGAAATGACACTATACGAAAGTGTTGTTCTCTATGCTCGCCAATAATCCATTCTTTTTGTTTACTGCTGTCTCTGATGGCCCGTATTATTGGAAGCTTTTTCAACCCCCCCCCCCCCTTTCCCGTTTATATGCCGACATTCTACGAACACACTTTAAATTATACTTCTCTTAGGTAAGTTAAAAGGTACAGCTGTCAGCCCTTGGGCTGATAGCATTACAATGGGTTTCTCACGGCTCTGAAGGGGGAAATATCTTTTGCGACGGTATTTCTAGCGACTTGCTCGCGAAGCTTGCCATTCGCCTCAAAAATCA
The DNA here is from genome assembly GCA_907164885.2 of Dolomedes plantarius. Taxonomy (NCBI): domain Eukaryota; kingdom Metazoa; phylum Arthropoda; class Arachnida; order Araneae; family Dolomedidae; genus Dolomedes; species Dolomedes plantarius. The sequence goes on from OU015490.1 coordinate 241,672,072, forward strand.
TGTTTTGTCTCCGCTAATTTTAGCTTCAAAATTTTCAGTTCCTATTCGTTTCATTTCGATTGGAGGATGAAGTGTGGCACGTTCCTTCTCGCAGGTACTCCTTAAACCTATTGCCTTACCTTACCAAAATACCATTGACATCGTGTAATGGGTTAACTTTGCGAGTCTCCCTTTAGTGGGCTCGTGTTTGAACCATTGCTACAGCAAGGACGTTATTGTGGTGTCCCCTCACAAGGAGCAGTGTTGTTTCGCCTGTGTGAAGTTTCTGTAATAAATTAAATAACCAAATGAAGGTGGGGATAGGCTAATGTTCCTAGGGCAAAATGTTCAATGCTTTGAAAGAAAACTTTGTGTAGCTAAAAATAAATGTTAAAAATAAAAGCATGATTATGGCAACAAAATCAGTTCCGTAGGACGAATGGAAAGGTAACAATTATATCTTGATAGAAAAAATTACCTGATTGATCTTATTCGTCGTTTTAATTAATATATATATATATATATATATATATATATATATATATATATATATATATATATATATATATACAGTCCGACCACAGTACGAAGAACCACGGTTGGCATAGTGCCAAGACGATTCTATTCCCGCTGTAGGTAAGGCTGCTGAGCAAGGAGGGGGAAAAGTCTCGTAGTCTCTCGACATTCTTTAGAATCGGTTACTAACTGCGCGTGCTTGCTTTTTCCTCGTCTGTTATTTTGATTATTATATTAAAATTAATGGATCCTTTACCCAACACAACTGCTCGGAATAAGCCGTTCCGTAGTGATTGTAAACGTAGTGATTGTACACAATGTAATTAAATTGTGTGATAAAGAAGCACTAGAAGGAAATGTTATTGTTCCACTTTCGCAATCCCTAAAGAGAGCTAGTGAAATGACCGGGATATCAATGTCCAGTGTAAAAAGAATACGCAGAGAAGCAAAGGGTGAAGAAACTCCAAAATTTGAATCTCCGAGGAAACTTCAGAAAAAAAGAACTACCGAAAACGTAGCTTTAGATAATTTTGATTGTGATGTAAGATTTGCTTCTTTCTTTTTATTATTTTGAAATTATTATTCACATATTCGATCAAAAATAAAGTTTTAAAAAATAACTTTAAAATTGCGGACAAAAAGCAGTCTGAAATACATTCCGTATTTCACAAACAAACACATCCGAAAATATGACGTTTTCCCCTATTTTCTAAGTAGACTAGCTTTTCTCGCGCATGCGTAACAGCTTCCAGGGACCTTGTTTCCGTGGTCGGACAGTATATATATATATCTTTATTTTTCATGGGAATTAAGTGAACTTTTTTAGAATTTGAATTTGAATTAGATTAATATATGGTTATTAACTAATTTTGTTGCTCATTTTCCCGAAAAGGTGTATCGTTTGCTTTTGAGAGCAACATAATTAGAGGAATAATTTCTTTTAAGTATTGAATATTCATAAAAATAAGGAATGCTTTGGAGCATGCGCTGAAATTTGTTTAAAAATTAGATTTGTTCACTCTCTCTCTGCCCCTTAATCATATCAACTGGGACACCTTCAAAAATGAACGTAATAACATTAACTACATTCCCCCCATTGTCAATAACATTAATGACTTGGAAAATCTAGTATTAAGTATAACTACTGATATAAATGATAGCTTAAATAAAAGCACTAAATTAATAACCCCTCGTGTTAAAACATTCCACGACCTTCACCTTAAAATTCTCATAAAAAACAAACAAAAAAAGAGCACGCAAAGCATGGCAGCATAACAGAACCACTGCTAACAAAACAATTATGAATAAAACTCAGGAAGATCTTAGATTTTACCTTCGCGATCAATCTCATATTAATTGGAATAATTATTTAGACTCTTTAAACACAACTGACAATTCCATTTGGAGAGTCGCCATGCGTTTTAAAAATCAATACCGGACCATTCCCCCTCTTAAAGACCCCGACAATAACGCTAACGTTCTTACGGATATGGAAAAATGCCAAGTTATTGGAAAAAAATTTGCAAAAAATTTCACCCCAAATCAAATCTCTAACCCAAGTACAGAAAACATAGTCAAAAATACTATTAACCTATTCTTAAACACCCCTCACGAAAGTCCCACTCCCTATATTGTTCCCACCGACGTCAAAGAAATCATTAAAAATCTCCCTAAAAGAAAACCCCCATTGGAAGATAACATCAATAATACAATGCTTAAGAACCTCCCTTTCAAGTATATCTTCAAAATTACTATCCTAATCATCTCTATTTTTAAATTCGAACATTTTCCCCACAGCTGGAAAAACTCCATTATTGTCCCAATCTTAAAACCTAATAAACCCCAATCTTCCCCTTCTAGCTACCGCCCTATCAGCCTTCTAAATTCCCTTAGTAAAATTACCGAAAAATTTATTGCCATGAAAATTAACGAGCACCTCCACGAAAATCAAATCATTATTCCCTACCAATTTGGCTTCAGAAAATCTCTTTCTGCCCCACACCAAGTTTATCGTCTTGCTGAAAACCTCGCTAGTGCTAAGAAAAATAAATCCTCCACAGCAACCATTTTCATTGTTATTTCCCTAGCCTTTGATAAGCTTTGGATTGACGGTCTCATTCATAAACTTATTAACTACAACTTCCCACCCCAAATCATACACCTCCTTATTTCTTATCTTAAAAATCGCACCTTTCAAGTTAAAATTAACGGACAACTTTCTAGTAAATTTAATATTAACTCTGGAGTCCCCCAAGGTAGCGTTATCTCCCCAATATTGTTTAACATATTTATAAACGATGCACCCCAAAACATAAACACCAATCTTGCTATTTTCGCTGATGACACTGCCCTTTACGCCACCAACAAAAACTTTAAATATGCTGTTAAATATATCAATACCCATATGTCTTCCATTCAAAATTGGCTCGACAAATGGAAAATTAAAATTAATTCTGAAAAATGCGTTGCTGTCATGTTTACATCTAAACGTAAAAAGACATTCAACAGCTACCAAATTCGAATAGGAAACACAAAAATCCACTGGTCTGATACTGTTAAATATCTTGGTGTCGTTTTGGACAAAAATGTCACATGGAAACATCATATCCTCCACGTCAGGGACAAGTTCCGAGCAGCCAGAAGATTAATTTACCCATTAATTTCTCGGAACAGCAAATTAAGCATAGCCAATAAAATGCTCATTTATAACTCCTATCTTCGTCCTATCTTAACTTATGAAGGGCAAGCGTGGTCATACTGTGCAAATACCCATATTAAAAAACTCGCATCTGCTCAGATCAGCACCATTAGGCAAATCGTTAACGCGGATTGGTATTTCAGAAATACTTGTATCTACAGGGAGTTAGGAATCCCTACTATTCGAAATTATCTCAAAAATCAAGCTATTAACTTTCACAACTCAATTGACAGTGAACTTTTAATTAATCTTGCAGACTATGATCACGCAGACCCCACTAACAGGAAAAGGCCTCGTGCCATCCTGAGTCTTCCGTCTTAATTTTCCTTGTTCTTTATATTTAAATAAAATTTTGAAGTTTTTAAAAACTATACTAGGCTTTGCCAAGGGTAAAACTATTGAATTTTTATAAAATAAAATATAAATCTATTTTACAATCCTTAAACTTCCTTCTAGCACTTATTACTTGTCTCTGAGTAAATCCTTTTGGATTTGCTCGATTTCCTAGTTTTCGAACTCACGGATTCTGAACCAAATCTCTCTATCAAAACTCTTTTATTCCTCCTCTCTCTACCTGCCAACTGAAAACCAGCTTTCAGGCAGCTATTGACTCCGCCTCCACCAGTGAAGCATCACGAAGATCCTGGAGACGTCCACTGAGAACTCTTCCTTTACCCTCCAAAACTCAGACAAAAAAAAAACTCTCTCCTCCACTTTTATGTTGCAATTTACTCTTCCGAAGATATCTAAAAATGAACATTCCTTTTCTAATTTCGGTGGAACTTTCGCTCTTCGTTGTCAATCTCATGAAAAATCTGTGTTAGAAGGCGGTGGCCTAGGTAACACAGTTAATCAGACGTTCCTATGGTCCTATGGTCTCTCTCTGCTTTCATAGCTGTGACTGTTTTTGATTTGATTGGGTCTTTTTATTAGTTTGTATTCTAAAGGTAAAATCTCTGTAATTTAACGATAAGAAATAACCGGATTTTGATTGTAGCATATAAAGAGAAATAAAATACATTAAAACGCAACCCTATATTATAATATGTTTTTAGATGCTTGAAAATTGCTGTCATTTTAGATAATGTTTGATATTTTTTTATCATTTAGTTCTTATAATCGCAACCTAGAAGTTACATAATATTGAGCATGACAATTATAGAAGGTAAAGGGGGGAAAATACTTATTTTTAATGCAGATTTAATACTTGAGTATTCTCTATAACAATGGTTCTCAACTTTGTGCCCGCGGGTGCACATGCGCCCGACTTCTTATAAAATTTCTTTTACAAATCTTATATTCCCATAATTAGCTAATTCAGTTCCGAGTCAAAAATCTCGTTAAATTTATAAAGCATTTATAAGAAATAAACCCATTTATACTACTTTTAAAAAAAATTCAATGTATCTACTTATTAATATTTTGAATTTTTTGCTTTGCATTTTTTTAAAATTTATTATTTTTCAAAACATAATCATTATTATTTCTATCATGTAAATAATGATCATCGGTGATACAAACACCATTAGTTGTGTCCGCCATGCTCTCTGGAAACTTAAATGTGCTCTCAACCATGGAAAGTTTGAGAACCACTGCTCTACCGTATCGAGTTTATTTTGCAATCGAAAATGACTTGTCTATGTCTGGTAGTTTCTGAAGATATTTTACTTATTGACGTAATGCATCATAATCAAACTGAAATTATTGACATCCTGTTCTGACGTCCAATGACATGTTTGATAAAGTTGAAACCACTAGTAAAACTCATATACATGAGATAATCTTTAAAGTGAGAATTTGCTTACATGCGGGTTAAGTGTTATACATTGAGGAATATTTTTATAACTACAAATACGTAGGTATTTTTAGAAGGTAATACTAATTTTTGGAGTTTCATTGGCATATTTTATTCACAGTAATTTTGTGGTTATTCAAGATGCTAGTGTTCTCTAGTGATTTTTATTAGTAACAGTTAATTTTTATTTCTACTGTGACTGTCAATTCCCGCCCCCCCCCCTAATTGTAGCATATTGATTTTATCTGAAACCGGTAAAACCATCTTATACTAGATCAGTAGTTTGACTGATTGGGAATATAACACTGGCAGATTTCGGAACTCGATATTGTTATATGTAGTAGTGTAAATATTTGAACGATATGTTTTGATGAACCTTGTTCTTAACTAGCTCTAAGTTTTAAAATGAAATTGTTAGAAAATTTTGTTTATATACGTATGTTTAGGCTTAATGCTGCTGTGCATTAAACCTATTGGATTTGCTCACCTCTATGTTAACATATGGAGAACATTTGTCTACTGTTTACAGCTACATAAATGCTGATTATCCACTAAAAATGGTATTCTCTGATAGCCTGAACTGTTCTGCACCTTGCAACAGTATTCATTTTATAAATTCAAGTCCACCAAAGGAATTTATGAGAGTTTAAAACACACTGTACCAGATTTGTTCCCAGAATAATTTTAAATTAAAATTTTTACTTTAAAAAAAAAGAATTATACCCACAGGTGTCAAATTTCTTACTCTTTTCCGGATTAAAATTTAAAAAAAAAAAACTTTAAATCAAAGTCCGCAATTCTTAAACAAAATTTCACAATAGGTTAAAATTGAGGGCAGCGAGACCAATAGGATTAGTACACAGCAGCCTTCACTTAAGATATTGGAGAGCCTTTATATAGTATATAATTCTGCACCCGTAAGCACAATATCAGCATGTGTTTATGTGTGTACTGTCTGAAAAAAAAATTAGGTTTTTGAAAACTTAAATATCGTAAACATTGCTCTCTTAAGTTCAGGAATTTTATAAAGTTGGGGTTTCGTAACGCATTTCCTACAGTTTATTTGTTGTGTCCCAGAAACGCAAAAGCTAGGTTCTCTGTAGTTAGTAGACAAACTAGTATGCTCTGTGTACAGGTACTATGTTTGGTTATGAACACGGACTGTTGAAGATCACCATTTATAAACTTGCTTTGAATAGCAATACTCTGGTATGCTTGTACGTTGCCCACACTTCATAGTGATTAATATAAAAAGCCTACCCCGTAGAAGAGCTGGTCAGGCAGTAACGTTTGATCACCTGTGTACAGTTGCCATGAAGAAATGGCCTAAGTCGATGTGTTCCCATATGGTAAGAATTCTGATTCACTGGAAATAAATATTCATTGAATGAGGGGCAATAATGAAATTCGTGGAATTACTTGCATAAGTGAAATTTTTATTTGAAATGTTAAACAGGGAAATCATTTTACGGTGAATTTTTAACTTAATTCCATACTGTTCCACTCGAGTAAACTACTCTAGAGATGCCCTTCAAACTAATTCTAGCACTCGCATAAATCTTCTAAAAGATCTGTATCAATGACATCGTTCAGGTGTCTAACTATAAATAAAATGAATAAAAATCCATTGCAGGTAGAAAAAAAAAACCTGATTTGGGGCTTCTTACAAACTTTACGTTTGGTAGGTAGCATCCATCAAAAGTCTTCATTGGGGGGGGGGGGGGGGATTGAGATTGTGTACTTCAGTCATTTTCATTTTTACCAAGTTCCAAAGAAATATTGGAAAATTCTCTATGGATCAGAGGAATCATTTTGTTTGTTCGGAAATTGTATAATCGCTTCTTTTTTCCTTAGAGTATACCGAGCTAATTTAAGACCCAACTAATTTAACTTAGTTTTCTAGTCGCACCTGTACACTGTATATCAAATGTCTTGTTCTCCAAAACGATAATCACTATATTCATGCAGTCTATATTTTACAGAACTGATATTGATATATCGAATAAAGCTGAAGAACCGGTATCAAATGTCGCAGCCGCTGAAGATGAACGTGGCAGTGATCATCAGGAAGTTGAAGTCAATCTAGGAGAAATGAGTCTGGATTCGACCAAATCAAATGTTGCAGAGGCTGAAGAAGAATGTGACAGTGATGATGAGGAAATTGAAGTCGATTTAGAGGAAATGCGGTCTGGTTTCGACCTCATAAGAAGTCATATGCGAGGTTTCCGCGAAGCTTCAGAACAATTAGCTAAGATACAACATTGTACTTTGGAAAATAAAACACCTTCGATAGATGCGCTGTTTGGAAAAATAGAAGACAAAATTGAACAAATGGGAGCATCAAAATGAACAGTCTTTGTGTACCACTTTGTTTAGCTAAAATAAAATAAGTTTTGATCATGAAGGTAAATTTTCAATACATATTTATAGCAGTACGTGTAAGGCTCCTTAATGTCTATTTACATATTACTGGAGTAAAATTGCTTAACTCCAGTACCTGAAGTAAAAATATTTAGAATATTATAAATCGAGATTCCTGATCACTTATTTGACATAAGTTAGTGAAATTTGCTGTTGAACCCAAGTGTTGAATGTACGAGTAAATGTTCATAAACTCTTTCGAATGAATTGCATTTCACATTACAATTTGATTATATTGCGACCAAATACTGAATGAACCAATTCATTTGAAGAATAGACGGTACTGAGATACTGTATATCAACAAATAATATATAAACGGTACCTAAAAATGCTAAAGTATAAATCATTAGAGATAAAAGAATAGGTAGAGTAAACCTGTGCACCTTGTCTGCGCATTATTGTAGATGGTTAATGAGTTGTTAGAATATCCCTTGTGGTCGGTTTGTTGATTTAATTTTAAAATTCAAACCATGAAACTAAACCTTTAAATCACTAAGCAACCAAGTGCAAATTTTATTCTTTTGCTCTGTTAACGATTCGGTGTAAGATATCAAGAAAAGAACGAAATATTGTAAGCAGCACTACAGATTGCCTTTTGAGAATAAAAATTTCTTTCGGTACAATATTTGACTGTAATTATCAAGTTTATTTTTAAATATTTTTTTTATAAACTTTAAATTCTTCCCTACAAAACGCTAATATTCCAAATTAATCTTCATTATACAAGGTTTCTGCAGATGAATAACTAAGGAAATATTTAAATTGGATAAAATCAGCCGCCTACATTGTGAAGTGTTTAGTGTCGCGAGCCTCTACAAAGTGGGGTGGGGAGTAAATCCTGAAGACATGAATGTTCCAGTTCTGCCCCTCCATAGGGGGCATTGTTTGTTTTCCTATATGTTGCTTCCATAATAAAGTAACCAACAAATTGATGGTATGTAAAGGCGAATGCCTTAAAGTAGTGATGCCCAACCTTATACTTGAGTACCACCTGAGAACTTTGTAGGGTCGTGGCGTGACACTGGTTGTTTTGTAAAATTTTTTTAGGGGAAGGGGGTAAATAAATTTATACTACCATGAATAAAATTTAAAAATGTATTTTAGTATAAATTATACAAAATACAGAAAATAAATCCGTGAAACTAGAAAAAATCCCCTTTTATATGTAATTGTTAGTAATAAACGGCAAATACAATTTTCCAACACTGAAAGGTCTTTATCAGGACGCTTAAGGAGAAACTTGGTGTAGCGTGTACATATACTACTAGTTGCGAACCACAGTCCTAAAGCGTTAGGAAAAAAATAAAATTATCATGTTAAACATTTCACTTCTTTTAATACATTGCAAATAAAATCATTAGTCATTCAGCACTGAGAATTTAAACATACATGTTCACAGTAAAACTATTTTTGACGGTGGGCAATGTGCTTTCCGCATTTTTGCAGGAAGTTGTCAGTTGGGAAGCATTCAACTACACACAAGCCAGATCTAAAATGTACGAAGGCATGATGGAGATCTCAAGAAAACGGGAATCTAACATCCTTGTTGATATTAGGAAAGCTGAGATTATCTGAATATAAGTCTGAGCAGTCCTGTAACTTCACCAGACTATTGAAGATGTATAGGACCATAGGAAATGGGTCGCAACTGCAATTCCTGGGCCACGCCCTCAATTGCAGACTTTCAGGTAATAAGCAGAGGGGAACCAATGAAACAGAGTATAGGAAAGGTGTGAAATGATTGGGCCGCTACTGATCCGTGAGTTCATAGTATAAGAAAAAGTGAGTATTGAAGATGTATGGTTATTTCTCGCGCTTATATCAGGATCAAATAATCCGTACATAGATGAGGCTGCAGTCAACATTCAGAAAATGCCCTAGTTTCTACGAACAGGGCTTTAATGTATGACGTGAAAAATACACTTCATTAGCTGTATATAGGTATTTTAAAAAAGCTAGAGAAGTTTAAAAATAAAAGTGAGTTAAATGTTAATCATTTGATAAAGGATAGAAATACAAGAACTATTGGCACAATCAAACATTTTCCACAAATTTTGTGATAAAAACTGTTTCAAAATCGAGGCCATTTTATTTCCCGTATGAACAGATTATAAAGTATTTTTTAGCTAGTTTTATTGGATACACATCCCTAATATATAACTTTATTGAAAATACCTGAACAAGTGCTTTTTCAAACAAGAGAAACGTCTTGTCCAATGTGCATTGAACTTCTGTTAGCAATGTATCATTCACTGAGGGGTAATTGAAAATATATATTGCACAAAGTTCAATGCAAATTTAGGAAATAAAAAGTTGTATTCCGCTTGCAAAAAACAACTTGTATGTTATCATATCGATAGCGTATCCAAATATATTCTGTACTAGCTGAATACCCATGCTTTGCTATGGAGTACATTCAAATTAAATACAATGGTCAATGCATGCAATTAATGCCACTGTGTGTATATATATATAAATCATAACGGATATTTTTAAAGACTAAAAAATGTAGAAGAAAATATTCAAATTAAATACAACGGTCAATGTATGCAATTAATTTGTATGTTTAATATCCATAAAACATACCAATTTGAATTAAATTCTAAAAAACTTCCATCTCAATTAGTATAGTGGTTAAATTTTATCTTTTACCATATTTTAATTTTTTTTGTCAATTTATTTCGTTTTTATGCACGTGACGCAAAATTAATTTGAAGTATCACAAAAAGAAAAGAAACTATGTGATCAGCCTTTAACACTAGAACGGCGGCAACGGTCATTTTGACCGCAAACGATTTTCAAACGCACATATTTCCCTTTCTTTTTCTTTGATTTTTTGTTTGTTCACTGACTTTTCCTAAATATTCATAAAGAATATGTCGGGACAAAAATTATCTTTTTCTGCGCATTATTATCGCCACTTTAAAGGGGTATACCTATAAAGGCTGACTGCGGTCATTTGACCGCTGATCCAACATAGCTGTCTATGTTGTGTTTTCTATTCTATATTTTTTGCTATCCGTGTATGAGAAGGAAATAATCCATGTAAGAGAAGGAAGAAGACGTCAGTATCGAAGTTGAGAACTGAGAAAAAATCAGGAACAATCATATCTCTCACAAAATGACCAAAATGAAGAAGTAGCAAAAAATGGAACAGCGTGGACTACAGTTCCTTCTGATACTCTTTCTTTAGGAAGATGGCAGCATCACAATATGTTGAGAGAAGTGCCTGGACCCAGCACATTTATCATTAGGCATGTAACTCTGGGTAGTTTTACTAGTGCATGGAGACTGTTCATAAACGAAAAAATTCTGCATCTCATACAACAATGCACGGAAGCAAAAGCTTACAGGCGCTTACAAGATCCGTATTGGAGTGTATCTTTGGATGAATTAGACGCTTTTTTCCTTACTGTATGCCCGTGGAGCTTTTATTTCTAAAGATATTTCAATCAACAATTTGTGGTCCACGACATGGGGCCTAAACTTTTTTCATGAAACAATGGATTGTGGTAGATTCAAAGAAATCCAGATATATTTGCTCTTTGATCTGAAGTCAACAAGATTCGAAAGACTTTGAGCAGGTCAATTTGCTCTAGTATCAGAGATTTGGAACACATTTATTGAAAGCTAGCCGGGCTTCGCCTAGCTACGCTCAAGCCATCCGTGTAACATATTTATGTACTTCGGGCCCACAAAAGAAAAAAAAAGCCTACAAATGTATTAAATTCAAGTGAACAAATTCGTTTCAATTTTCATTCCCGTCGCTGCCGACAGATGGCAGCACCACTGCACCAAATGATTTGTTTTCTCAGCAGTGAGTGATTTTAGAATGAAAATATCTCTAAAACTATTGAATTAACATAATAAGTGTACGCAGAAAAAATTATCAGTTTTCGAAGCTCTTTCCAAATATGTAACATTTATGTACTTTCATGAGAAAAAAAATACACCGATTTTCCTGTATATTTGTCGGCCATTTTTTTTCGAGGAGTGGTCCGCCCGGATGAGTTACGGTCACGTGATCCGACATCCACTTGTCCCTTTATTAGTATAGAAGATTCTTGTCATGAGATACCTCATACCTTGAAACTTTTTTAAAATCTCCCAAGAATTTAAATGCTTTTCAGAGTGAAAATATGATGTACACAATGAAATAAGTAATCCGACATAGAAGATAAAAATAATACGAATATAGTCAAAAAACAAACAGAAATCAAGCACTCTGGGCATCCACGCACCAACGGCACGATTCTGTATAAGTGCCGGAACTGAACCATAAAACAACATAGAGGTAACCGACAGATTCTCGTCATCAGGGAGCCTAACCATATCAGTTACCTCAAGGGGAATTTTCTGAATACGATGCAGGTAAGCCCGAAAGCCATCCCAAGGCCCCGAGTCCCCCCAAGGAAGAAATAAGTCAAAAAGAAAATGAAAAGACAAACACAACTTACGGTATGGGCTCAACGCACCGTACATGCAAGCACACAAATAATCCTAATGCAAAGTAAAAGATTCATACACACCCCAATTCCGTAAGTGACGGTTATGACGAAACAGCAGCCAATTCAATCCTAAAAATTACGTCATTGTAACATTACTACAGCGCCACCCCCCATTACAGCTTAACCAAATGAAAACATAAATACTATTCTAAACATCTTTAAAAATTCCTGAGTCTAAATACCATTTTTTTAAAACTTTTAAATTGCCGAAATTTTTAGGGAAATTGTTTTTACTTAAGTTTTCCTCGAAAATGTTACATGCCTCCAAAAAAATCCCCAGCGTTGTTACATATGTTTTTTATTTTATAAAGTTGTGAGTAAAAAATATTATAGTAAATTTTATAGTTTAAGTTGCTATGGAAATTGGTAAACGTGATAACCTCGAAGTTAAAATCTAACCTTTTATCATATATCCCTATTTTTATTTCTCTATTTTGAATTTTAATTTTTAAATCCAAATAAGTCGCACAAAGATTATTATCGTTAGTCCGGTTTAAAGTTAGTTCCTTTGGGTAGATTTGATTAAGAAATTCCAAATCGTTGCAGTTAAAAATTATGAGGTCATCAATATATCTAAATCCGGTAACATTATTTGAGTAAAGAAATTTAGTTTCGTAAAAATGTAAGAATAGGTTTGCAAATCCACTAGAATAGCTATTTCCCATAGGTATACCCTTTATCTGTTTAAAGAAACATAAGCCATTAAAGAGGTAGTTTTCAAAAATATTAAATTTACATAAATCAGTCCAGTCACATTTTAAGATTAAAGTACTATCTAGATAAGCATCATAAATTTCTGAACAGATAATCATTAAATTATCATGCGGAATACTGGTAAACAGGTTTTCAAAATCAAACGTGTATATGCTATCTATATTCTTACTTTTTAAAAAATGTAGAACATCCTGGTTATTATTTATAATAAAGCTATTTTCGGTAACCTTAATTTTATTTCGAATAATTTTTAAATTGCTACAGAACTTTTTACTGAACAAAGTGTTATAACAATTTGTACTACATGTAACAAACCTAAATTTAGTAGGTACTTTATGGAATTTTATGGTAGGAAACAGGTAAGGGTATTTTATGCTATTAATCTTAAACTTAAATTTTTTGCTAAAAGCTAAAATCCTATTATCTATTTCTTTTTTGGTCAGGTTAATTTTTTGATAGGTATTATTTGAGTTGTATTCCCTAGAAATTAACTGCTTAAAATAATCTTTACACATAAAACCGAAGTTATTTGCAGCCTTATCAACAACCGTAATAATAAACTTATTTTTTAAACCTTTAATTTTACTGTATAGATCTTTGTTTAGAAAAAAAAACTCTTGTCCTCCATACCATACTCTTCATAATTCCTTTTTATATCCTGTAAAATATTCTCCTTCCACTCCATAAAACCTTCGATAGGCCAATTGTACTTCCTTGCTAATTTTACTATACAATAATCTAAATCTTTAGTGATAGAACTTATAATTTGCTTTAAATTTACCATATTTCTTACCCTAAATTTTGAGCCCTTACGTAGAATTTCCCTCAACCTAACATCTTTAACAGTATTAAGATCCCCTGTTACAATATGCCCCGAAGTTGGATTAACAATGTTTTTAAACTCCTCAATATGACAATTATAATCAGAATTAGAAATTTTGCCAAAGTTATGACTATAAAAGTTATATTTGCAGATTATGTCCCTTAACGTTTTTTGATATTTAAAAGCAATAGCGATTTTCCCACAAACCTTGATTGGTAATAATTTAGAATTATTATGTACAATAGTAGGTAGTTTTAAATGCTCGAAATCTTTATATAGAAAGTTAATAGTACAGTACTCTACCCCTACATCCCTTCCCCTGTTAGCATCCAAATTTGTCAGGTTAAGCTTGTATTTAATTAAATCTAAAATTATTAGTTCTGTAAACCTAGAAAAAAATTTAATTGAAGATAAATGATGTTTAATTACCCACCTTAAACCAGAATTTTTTTGGTTGAACAAAAAATGTTCAATTATTTTAATGTTCTTAAAATCAATAACTAAATTACAAATTTTTTGCAGATCATCCAGTTTCAATTTTGTTTTTAAACTATTGCTACCTTTTCCTCTTTTACCCCTATAATTAGAATGTATATAATTAAACCTATCAATAACCAGGAATATTTTATACACGCAGTTATTATCTAAATCCACTGGTCCTTCCCCGTTAAGTTTACTGTTTAAACCGTACGGAAATGGTGTTTTAAGCTTACAAATACACTCATGGACAAAAAAATTAGCGCACCAAGAAATAATTACGGGATCGTAACGAAACTTGCAATGAAGGTACATGTCGGGGAGATATGCAAATGATTAGAAATGCAGCGTGATTGCGCATTACGTATAGCCGGTAGAGGGCGTTGAACATCGTACTCTGTGGAGTATAAAACAGGTAACCAAAGCTTGTTTGAGTGTGCTGAATCATTTACAAAGGAAGAGCTGAGATAGACATGCCATTACGCCCTGTTCGAAGACAATATAAGCAGTTGTCGCAGTTTGAGAGGGGGAGAATCGTCGGGATGATGGAAGCTGGGTGGTCAGCTAGGCGAGTAGCTCGTCAATTAGGCCGCTCTGATTGTGTTGTGAGGAGGTGTTGGGACCAGTGGACCCGAGAGATGTCATGTACACGAAGACCAGGCTCAGGACGCCCTCGACAGACCAGTCGTCGAGAAGACCGCCACATCGTAAGAAATGCACGCGTACAGCAAACTGCTTCATCGGCCGCCATCCAGGCACAGGTAACACCTTCACTAGGGGCCTCTGTGTCTTCTCGAACCATACGAAGGCGCCTGGCTGAAGGACAGTTGGTATCGCGGCGCCCATTACGTGTGCTGCCCTTGACGCCCACCCATCGACGCCTCCGTTTGGAGTTTTGCCGCGCACGAGGAAACTGGAATGAAGCGGAATGGAACCAGGTCGTCTTTAGCGACGAATCCAGGTTCAATCTCGGCAGTGATGGCAATCGTGTTCGTGTGTGCAGAGCCAGTGGTGAACGCTTCAATCCTGCCTTTGCTGTACAGCGACACATCGCTCCCACAGCTGGTGTGATGGTATGGGGTGCCATTGCCTACAATACACGGTCACCCATAGTATTGTACCGTGGCACCATGACAGCCCAGCGGTATGTTCATGAAATCCTGCAACCACATGTGTTGCCACTCATGCAACGGCTCCCAGGAGCCATTTTTCAGCAAGACAATGCTCGGCCTCATACGGCAAGGGTGTCAGAAGACTGTCTCCGCACTGTTACTACCCTTCCTTGGCCTGCCCGATCCCCAGATTTGTCTCCAATCGATCATATCTGGGATCATTTGGGACGACGAGTTGGGCATCTCACGAGTTTGAACGAACTAGAGGCAAGGTTACAGCAAATATGGAACGAAATGTCTCAAGACATCATACAGAACTTGTATGACTCAATGCCCGATCGTATCGCATCGTGCATTCGCGCTAGAGGGGTCCAACGGAGTATTAACTCCTCCGTTCTTTTGCCTTTTTCTCTGAAATAAATTATTCTTTTTCTTTGATTTTCTTATCATTTACTTATATCGAAGTACTCATTACGTATGTAAAATTTCGTTTCATTTTGACGACTCCTTCTTGGTGCGCTAATTTTTTTGTCCATGAGTGTATATAAATTTTCAAAATCCAACCTTTTATTTAAATCATAAATCACATGAATAATATATAATTTAGACTGCTCGAAGTTATGTACTTAAAGTACATAACTGTTAATGTAAAGTACTTTAACAGTTATTTACACCAAAAAAGAAATAGATAATAGGATTTTTGCTTTTAGCAAAAAATTTAAGTTTAAGATTAATAGCATAAAATACCCTTACCTGTTTCCTACCATAAAATTCCATAAAGTACCTACTAAATTTAGGTTTGTTACATGTAGTACAAATTGTTATAACACTTTGTTCAGTAAAAAGTTCTTTAGCTATTTAAAAATTATTCGAAATAAAATTAAGGTTACCGAAAATAGCTTTATTATAAATAATAACCAGGATGTTCTACATTTTTTAAAAAGTAAGAACATAGATAGCATATACACGTTTGATTTTGAAAACCTGTTTACCAGTATTCCGCATGATAATTTAATGATTATCTGTTCAGAAATTTATGATGCTTATCTAGATAGTACTTTAATATTAAAATGTGACTGGATTGATTTATGTAAATTTAATATTTTTGAAAACTACCTCTTTAATGGCTTATGTTTCTTTAAACAGATAAAGGGTATACCTATGGGAAATAGCTATTCTAGTGCATTTGCAAACCTATTCTTACATTTTTACGAAACTAAATTTCTTAACTCAAATAATGTTACCGGATTTAGATATATTGATGACCTCATAATTTTTAACTGCAACGATTTGGAATTTCTTAATCAAATCTACCCAAAGGAACTAACTTTAAACCGGACTAACGATAATAATCTTTGTGCGACTTATCTGGATTTAAAAATTAAAATTCAAAAAAGAGAAATAAAAATAGGGATATATGATAAAAGGTTAGATTTTAACTTCGAGGTTATCACGTTTACCAATTTCCATAGCAACTTAAACTATAAAATTTATTATAATATTTTTTACTCACAACTTTATAAAATAAAAAAACATATGTAACAACCCTGGGGATTTTTTTGGAGGCATGTAAAATTTTCGAGGAAAACTTAAGTAAAAACGATTTCCCTAAAAATTTCGGTAATTTAAAAGTTTTAAAAAAATGGCTTTTTCACTCAGGAATTTTTAAAGATATTTAGAATAGAATTTATGTTTTCATTTGGTTAAGCTGTAATGGGGGGTGGCGCTGTAGTAATGTTACAATAACGTAACTTTTAGGATAGAATTGACTGCTGTTTCGTCATAACCGTCACTTACGGAATTGGGGTGTGTATACATCTTTTACTTTGCATTAGGATTATTTGTGTGCTTGCATGCACGGTGCGTTGAGCCCATACTGTAAGTTTTGTTTGTCTTTTCATTTTCTTTTTGACTTATTGCTTCCTTGGGGGACTCGGGGCCTTGGGGTGTCTTTTGGGCTTACCTGCATCCTATTCAGAAAGTTCCCCTTGAGATAACTGATATGGTTAGGCTCCCTGATGACAGAACCTGACGGTTGCCTCTATGTTGTTTTATGGTTCAGTTCCGGCACTTATACAGAATCTTGCCGTTGTTGCGTGGATGCCCAGAGTGCTTGATTTCTGTTTGTTTTTTGTCTAAAATCGTATTATTTTTATCAATCTATGTTGGATTATTTATTTGTTTTTTCATTATGGGGATATGAAGCTTCTGCGCTATCGTCTATTGAAAACGTTTTATGTTTTCTTTGCACGATATGTTTTATGTTAAAGTGATTTAGCAGTCTATGCTTGAATTTTAATTTTTGTTTATTTGTATTGTTTATATTTTACTTGTACACAATGAAACAAATTTAATTACAGTGAAATGTCTGATGTGGACTCATAAAAGTTTGACACTCAGTACCTTTGCCTTTAAAATCATTCCTGAAACAGAAATGCTATAAAGATTATTCTAGGCTTTTTTTAAAAAAAACGTCATTGAAATAAATTAGGGTACAGTACTAATGGTGAGATGCAGTTGAAACTTTATATTGAGATATTAGAAACACAGACCACTATACATTTTAAGGTTTTAGGAAACCAACAAAGACAAGAGTATTAAATTTTTAAACTTTGTTGAAATTTCTAAATTTGTTGAAATATTCAAAACTTTGCTTTAAATACAACAGAAGCTTACAAATACAATTTGTTACACAGTTGTACAAATACAAACATTTGTATTCCCTCACTTCATCTTTATTTTATATAAAAAAGGCCTTCGTTTTTGTGTTAGTTTTACCCTATGCACAGAAAAAGAAACTTTCTAAATTGGGGAGGGGTCCACATAGGGATGTATGTTGACTGGCCTATATGAGGCTCCTATAATGAAGAAGATAAATATTTTCAATCAGTTTTCTCGCAATAGAAGTTATGCACAAAAAAACAAATTATAGTAAATGTCCCGTTCATGCTGCAGATTAAGAGCTTTAATTGGACAATGTAACGATAAAGTGCTCTATATCCTCTTCGTTTAGTAATACGTGTGGACAGGATCAGGTTCCCATTAAAAATAACTATATATACCCTGGAAAGCTGAACTATCATGGTATATTAAAGATTGATAAGTCATTTTGAGGAAAGTTTTGAACGGTATTTAAAAACTTCATTGGTTTCCTATCAGGCGATATGGATTAAATGTCAACTGATAAAAAGCTTCTTTCATTTTATCTTGTAGTATAACGTATATGAAGGAAATCAAGAAATGTATTGTCACCAAGAGCTTCAGGAAGAGTAGTGGTAACTACAGTACATGGGCCGGGCCCTCCACTGTAAGATGATATAGCAATGCATAAAACTACTGTGATCAGTAAAAAATGAAAGTAGGAAGGAAAATAGCAAGTGGGAAAAGCAAAAAGCTTCGATAGTACAAGTAAAGGTAAAACACGGGACAAAAAGATATCTAGCGAACAAAAAACAGGACAAACATTTAAAAGTTACGAGCAAGAATGTAACAGGGGCGTTTCCTGTTAGCTGGGTCAGCAGGGTTGTAATCGGCAAGATTTTTAATAACATCATTTTGTAAATCTTTATGGAAGTTAATAGCAAGATTTTGAGGATAAATTTGAATAGTGGGGCTATTTATGTCCCTATAAATATAAACATTGCGAAAATACCATGGGGAGTTAGTGATTTGCCGAATAGTCATATTGAGTTTTCGGCAAGAAAATAAGCCGAATACTCAGTATGACTAACATTGAGTAACAGCCAGAATTTTAATGTTGGAATCTGCTGCATACGACCAAACTGGTCCAGCATACGTAAGTAAGGGTCTTAAGAAAGATTCATAAATGAGCATTTTGAAACTAAATTTCAGTTCACTATTTCGGGCAATGAAGGGATAGGGTTGTCTTTTAGCATTACAAAATTTATCACGATTATTAATGATATGCTGTTTCCAAGTGAGTTTTTATCAAGAGTAAGGGCCTGTTCACATAGGAGTCCGTTGCGGAGCGGTAAAGTATTGAAATATAATGAACCAATGGAAAACCTCCAAACGATTAGCAATGAAATTTTTAACGCCTAAGATTGGTTTATTGTCTTCTCAACGTCATCTTTCCCTTAACGCTACGCAACGTACTCCCATGTGAACAGGCCCTTAAACCTAGGTATTTATCAGTGTTTGACCAGGGGATAATGATGGAACCAATTTTAATATTGCAGTTAGCATAGGTACTATCCAATTTATGGGTGAACATAGTGGCAATGCACTTATTCCAGATAATTTTTATTTTCTATTTAACGAGCCAGGAATTAATAAGGGCAACGTGGTCATTAATACACTCATGTCCATAAATTAAGGATAATGCCAGCTCCGGCAAATAAAGGTTCAGAAACAAAACAAACAGGACTTATTCACAAAGCCCATTTATTAAACAAATGATAAAGAAAAAAAAAGATTTTGTATGTATGATACCATTTAAAAAAACTACGATTTTTGCTCCAAGGAGCAATAGTAAAAAATATCTTCTGTAAAAATCTTAATATTACATGGTTGGTATGATGGTTAATACATTGTATGTCTCCCATGCGATGAAATTCAATCCGTACAACGCTTAGGCATGCTGAGTATCAAATTATCGAGCTGATTTTGTGGAATATTACTCCATTCAATAAGCGTTCTCCATATGAAAGTCCGACGTGAATCAGACTGCAAGCTAAACCTGGACTCGTCGGAAAACATCACACAAGCCCACTGTGACGATGTCCACATTGCATGTTCTCTACTCCAGGCTAATCGCTGCCGACAGTGAGTTGCCGTGAGCGGAACACATCTGACAGGTCTGCGAGCATATAGACCAATATTCCCCAAAGGTCTGTACACGGTGTGCCTTGAAACTGTGGAACCCGTGGCTGCAGATAGCTGACGAGACAGGTCGGATGCTGTGCTCCCTCTGCTTCTTTTGGCAGTTACTGCCAAACACCGGTTTTCATTCGGCGTTGTAATTCGGGGGCGACCTGTACTGTAACGTCCATTGACATTTAAATCATCTTGGAATCGTTGTCAAAGCCTAGAGATGACACTTTGGGCAATTCCAAGTTCCTCGGATACTTCCATATGAGTACGCCCACATTCCAGGCGGCCGATAATTCTACCACGTAAAAAATCATTCACATGCGGCCTCTGTCTCATAACTTTTTGTGTATGGCACTGGGCGGCTATACCAACCATGTAATATTAAGTTTTTGTAAAGGAGATATTTTTTACAATTGTTCCAGGGAGCAAAAATCATAGCTTTTATGAATGGTAACATATATACACCATCGTTTTTGTTCTTTATCTTTTGTTTAATAAATGGGCTTTATGAACAAGTCATGTTTGTTTTGTTTCTGAACCTTTATTTGCCGGAGCTGGCATTATCCTTATTTTATGGACATCAGTGTAGCTTTGACTACATATTTATGACAATGGTTAGAGGCAAAGATAGCATTGTCTTCTGCAAAAATAGCAATTTCGATCTTTATGTACTGCGGAATGTCGTTAATGCAGATATTAAACAAGGTTGGACCAATAAGAGAACCTTGAGGTACCCCATTAAAAATGGTATAGGGGTCGGATAAAGTATTATTGATTTTTACTTGAAAGGTACGATTACTTAAATAGGAGGAGATAATTTTAATACGCTGGGACAGGGAAAGTTGTAGTTGATAAGCTTATGGATGAGACCATCAATCCATATTCAGTCGAAGCGCGTGCTACATCCAGAAAAACGGCTGCAGAGGACATTTTAGGAATTTTTGCTTGGGTTAGGATCTCAGTGATACGGTAGGCCTGATGTGGAACAGAAAAAGATTTTCAAAAACTGAACGGATTCAGAATAATCATGTTATTGATATCCAGATGTTTGTTAACACATTCGCTGCCACTAAAATTGACATATCCATTAGGGTGGAGTCAAAAAGGCCGAAGAATTTTTTTTAAAATTTTAATATTTCATGACTCAACAAATGGAGCTGTTTGGCAAAAAAGACACTGCAAAAAAAATCCCAGAGCAATCACTCTTCGTCTTCAGGTTCCACACAGGGGGTCAAAGAAAGGAATATTAATGTCAAAAGTAAAAAAAATCAATTTTTTAAATTTAATTTCAATGTTTACAATATCTTTATTTTCTGACTCAAAAACAGTTCTAATTATAATAAAGAAACAGGAAAACATTATCGTTTGAAAAAAATATCACTAACCTGCAATTTACTTTAAACAGTCTTCAATTTTGGATTTCACATGAGGACCAAAATAATTATCTTTGGTGTCAAACTTTGGAAGTTACTTTCGTGATTTGATTCCACTGCGAATGTATCCATCACTGGCTCCTACGCCACATGTTACCAATGATTCTTGTGTTATCTGTCGCACATGCCTGTCTACTGCTTGAGAATGGCAAGGGATATTCTCTATTTTGAATTGTGAACCGTTTCTCGTCATAGTTTCTATGTCTTCGTCACTGATGTTCATGGTAGCTGGTGGTTCCAAAGGATTGTCCCAGTTAATCATCACAAAATATTCCTCTGCTTCGAAATTTAAATTTGAAAGATCAAATTGGCGTATTTTCCCCTTCCAGTCAATTTTTCTTACTTTCAGTATTCTTCTGAAAGTGCTCGAATATGTGATCGTTAATCTAACAGCATTGCCAACAGAATGTTTTCAGAGTGAGCAAAATAAGAGTTACTCTGAATAACTTTGTGAAAAATTTACTTAAAAAATCTTCTGGCAAGAATGAGATTTTTTTATCATTCCGTGCAGGTGACGTGCTCCATGAGTAGCTCTTGGGATTTTCTTTATTTCAAACCAGGATGACACGTAAACTTTCATGACATACTCTAGTATGAGCTTAAAGTGTTCTGTTGGTTCGGTAGTCGACACATATAGGCGCAGAATTCTAGTGGCTGTAATGAGCCATCTTGAATGAGACATCGTTCCGGGACTTCTGTTTGCTAAATCTGGAAGGCACTCCCACGAGGATACTGCCCTAGAAATATCGAAAAGGTATTTTTGATTTGCACTGAGGTCTTTTTTATCAGTTTCAGGCTGAGCGACTGGAATAGAAACAAACCTGGTCACAGCAAGTGTTTCGCTCGTTTGCAGAGATTTTCCTATTGTTCCGGAAAACTGGTGTGGACCAGATGCCTTTCCGTCAATCTTCTGAAAAAGGGGGCAAAGAGGTCGTTCGTTAGTATACAGTAGGAATACAAACCATTTCAGTTTATGGTCAACAAAGATTTCGAGTCGTCTAACTGCACCATTTTTATTCTCAACGTTGATGTTCGTTCCATCACACCCAACGGCAACAAGTTCCGAAAGTGTAATCGCTTCATGTGTAACGAAGTTGATGATACTTCGTATAATATACGCACTAGACCCAGAATCCGGAGTCACATGTCCTATATTAAACAGAACCAGGTTCTGACAACAAAAGAATATGCTCTTCCACAGCTATAGTACTATATAAGGAACTTCCCTTCTTTTCTTGCACTATACTTTTGTCCTTTCTTCCATCGAAGTAAATGGCGTACAAAGACTGTGTTACTTGCGTAGAATTAAGCTGTGATCATACCTTTTGACGTTTTCCCCTCAGCTTACTCCTGTCAATAACTTTAGATGGAGTATCTTTGGATACATCGGTTGGAGTATCTTTGGATACCTATATTACGCAGCACAGAGGATGCAATGATAGCAGCTGACCTTTCCGATACTCCCGTTCTATCACAAGCAACGGTTAGATTTGGCAGTGATATTCTCATTCGGCCTGTCTTGGAGGTTGAGGGAGATTCATCGTCAGTTGTTTTCCGACATTTGGCTTCATGACTGACGTAATCGTCATCATCTTCAGAGATATCTTCCAATTCTGAATCAGACGGCGCTTGCTTCTAAATCTGTAATATTTTTAGATGAAGGAGAATTATCTTTCAATTCCTTTGCTTTAGCTTCCTGATTTTCCGTTATACATTGCCTTTCTCTTATACGCTTCAGTTTTTGAGTTGCAGAAATGTCAATAGATCCTATTGCCATTTTCCTCTCATGCCATTGGTCTGCTAAAAAATTTCGTTCCATACTTGGAACTTTCACGGAACACTTGCATTGTTCGTAATTTAAACATTTGCATACAGAAATAGCAAACAAAGTACTGTTTGCTTGGTCAAAAAAATCTTTCCTAAAATTTTCAGACCCTATTCGAGATTTGGACATTCTTTTTATATTTTTGTACTTTTCATTGTCATTGCTAATAAGACGAATAACTTCTTGATGACTTACCACAGGCAATGAGTCTTTCTTTCAAATTCTTTCAATGCTGATAATGCTGAAAATAATTTCTCTGATATCTTTTACAGAATGATTTGTCTCCTCTAATCTTGTTCTCCTTCCTCCACAATATATCATAGAAAATGCTTCATTAAATCAGTAAACGAGGGTACACTGTCTCTTTCACATGTACTGGAGTTCCAAACTCACTACAAAAAGTTTCACTCCTAGTTGAGGTCATGTTTATGTTTATGTTTTAATTAAAAGTCCATATTAATATAAATCCCGATTGATACAACTTATTGCTTCAAACTACAAATTAGAAACATGTTGTTGAAACAAAGACAAGCATCAAAGAAAGTCAACAGTCGCAAAAATGAATCATTCCATACAATAAAAGTCACGTGCCTGCTTAGGTCATGATAAAATAGCTATCAGAAAAGAAAACGTGCTGCCATTTAGTAGATTTTCGGAGTACAAAATTGCGATGTATGTACGAAATGCCATTTCTAGCACTGACATTTAACAATAAATATTAATATTAATATTAATTATTAAATAAGTATTACTATTAAACATTAATTAATATTAATTTACAAATTAATTAATTATTCAATTAATTAAATTTTTTTTTCATAAAAAGGCATTAAAAACTTTAAAAAAAGGCGAGACAAATATTCACTTGAATTGTGGAACCTCAAAATGACAACATTTTGAGCTGAAATTTGGAGAAAATTTGTTTCAGCCAGTTTCACACCAAATAATGACTCAGGCAATGTGAATTTCAAGAAAAAGTTTTTTCGCTCCACCCTAATATCAATCCTCAGAGGCCGTCGTTTCTATGGTGTCCACCGCAACATCACTATCTCCTTCCGATTCGCTCGTAGAATCCCAACCGTAATCTGCATCGTCTGTGCTGTCATAACCAGAAAGATCACTCTTTTTTAATAATTCTAATATTTCGGCATCAGTCAATTTTTTATTTACTTTCCTTTTCTTGGGCTGTGAAGGTCCTGCCATACTTGTATTGTCCGTCATTTTTAAAAACGCACATAAAAAAATTGAAACACAAAATTTGAAAACCACGAACGTAAAATATAAAAACTATGCTTCACTAACATGCTTCAAAAACCTCTTTGTTCAACCTCCAAGGTCCCACTATAAACAAAGCATATAACTTACTCTGTGGCTCGTCTTCGACTTTTGAGAGTTTATTCTTTATATTTTGCTTTTTATTTTATCTTGTATTGGGGCTTTTTTTTTTTGGACATGTCTTGCTGATATAATTTTGTATTAACTTTAACTTACTAATTTCGAACATTTTTATTTTTATTTTTGTAACTTCTTTAATTTATTTTGTAACTTTTTTTTTACTTGACTCATTTCTTCTTGGACCATGCGTGAAAAGCTTCAGTGCTTCCCGTATCCATACCGAGGGTAAAGGGATTTCTTAGCCCCATTTAGAACCTCACGAAAACTTTTTCTCCATGTCCATGTCATGTGCATGTAACTTATCTAAGGGCCTGTTCACATAAGAGTCCGTTGCGTTGCGTTAAGGAAAAGATGACGTTGAGACGAAAATAAACCAATCATAGGCGTTAAAAATTTCATTGCTAATCGTTTGGGGTTATATGATTGGTTTATTTACGTCTCAACGTCATCTTTTCCTTAACGCAACGCAACGGACTCCTATGTGAACAGGCCCTTAGTTGACCGTCGTCCCAGATCGTCGCCGGCATACGAGGTAGCGGCATGCTGACGCGCTACCGTGTCAATGGCAGCGAGCGTGTTAATTTCGAGGGCAAGAAAATTTTCAGTGATTTTGCTAATAGTGTTTAATAAACTTATAGGACGTTAACTATCTGCCGAGGAAGGGGGACGGTTTTCATTTTTTGCGAATTGGAATAATAATGGGATTTTTCCATTTAGGAGGGAAATACTCAAATTTAAAAATAGAAATTATAAGAACGGTAATTTTGTAGATATAAAGACGAGGGAGATTCTTAAGCATAGTATGAGTGGTACCATCATCTCCAGTGGACTTCCTTCTGGGGAGATTTTTAATATCTTTGACGTCAACAGGAACAATATAAGGGGTGGGGCTATCGTGAGGCGTATTATTAAAGAGATCCAAATTATTCTTGACAATGTTTTCAGTGCTGGAATTTTGAGGGGGGATGGGAGCAAAATAATGAGAAAGAGTTTTAGCAATAAGGTTACATTTTTCGATTTCAGTGCTAACATGAGAATATGAATTGGGGATTTTAAGAAGTGGAATGGTTTTAAATTGGTTTTTGAATCTTTTGGCCACACGCCAAATAGAATTGTTTGTAGTATCAAGATATGCAATAAACTGTTCCCAGTTAGAATTGGCTTTGTGTTTTAAGTAATATTTAAGGTCCTGCTGAGCGTTATTCTTTATAGTTTTATTGATATCAGTTTTATTATGTTGCCAATTCTTACGCGCTTTTTGTTGTTTCTGAGTAATTTTAAGTCAGGGTCAGAGTTACATTTATTTTGCGGGATGATTTGGTACTGTCAAATAGGCTTAAGTCAATATCATATGTGATACTATTGGCGAGATCGTCAATACCATCAATACCATTAACAACAGGGTGGACAAAGGGGTTACTAGCGAGGATGTTTTTGAAGTTAGACCAGATAGTAAACTTTTTCTGTTTAATATTAAGAAGATTATGGTCGAGGGAGACTTTAAGTAACAGAACAGAAGACAGGTTGCAAATGGAGTCAATGTACGGATCATGATTATCACCAAGAATTCAAGCGTCAGGCTATTATTCGTTCCAGAGTACCAACTAAATACACTGCATCGCACAAACCGCGAAGCAGCCAGGTGGCGCTACTAGTACGGTAAAAATATATATGTTTTCAATTTGCAACAGTGTAGTCTTCAGTTAGAACTTTAACATACCTATCTTGAATGATATTTCATTCTATATTAATGAATAAATTCCTTTGGTTGACGAAATTTATAAAATGAATCTTGTTCCAAGGTGCAGAAAATTTCAGGCTATCCGAAAATATTATTTTCATTTTGTTAACACCATTTATGTAGCTGTAAATAGTAGAAAAATTTTATTCATATGTTAACATTGAGTCTAGCAAATCCAGTAGGGTCAGTAGACAGCAGCCTTAACCTACGTATCAAAAGGATTGTGATCGATGCTATGACTCACAAGATGCGTCACGACGCAGTTCTAACTTCCGAAATAAGGTCTCATTTCAACCTCATATATTATCCAAATAAAGTATGTTTAGAATCAAAATGAAAAGAATTATGTTGAAAGTAAAATTAAATCATGTTTTATTCCTTTTACTATGTAAATTAAACATTACATTCATTTTCCATTTATTACAATAATATTTTGTGATAAATGGCAACGGAAATTATTCAATGTAATCGGTCAGGGATATAAATAACCGGATGATGTATTCTACCTTCTCCTTCTTAAATGTTCATCTTTATTTCTGTCAATTTTGTAAGTACAGTGCGATCTTTATGTACTTTAAACACATTTAGAATATATAGTATAAAATTGTGCACTGAAGGTGTTAAGTGTAACTATGTGCTATCAAATAATTTTTTGGGGAGAAATATTTAGAGGACTAGGCCTAATGTACTTCGATTTTGGAATTTTTCGTTTTGTTAAGATTGCTGTGTTCTAACCCAGTTGTGTTCGCTTATATCACTATTAGCCCGAGGAGAAAATTTTTCAGAGTATTGCTGACTTGGATTTGAATATTCCTTTTTTAAAAATTTTACTCCGTAATAGAGGAAAAAAACTTTACGCTTTGCGGCATTTTTAGTTTTAGAAAAAAATGGAAAGAATATTTTTCAAATTCAAATTATTCGGAGAAAAAACTGCTAAAGTGTTTTAAATATCTCTCATTCGTTTGGTGGACAACATTTAAAAAATGAATCTTGTTGTAAGGTGCAGAAAAGTGCAGGCTATCTGAAAATACCATTTTCATTTTATCAGCATTTATGCAGCTGTAAATAGTAGGCAATTTTTTTCCATAGGTTAACACTGAGGTTAGCAAATCCAGTAGGGTTAGTATACTTAAGCCTTGCTCAACTTTAGATAATCTAGCAATGTTTGGCAATACCAAAGAGTCATCTATTTCAGGAAAAACTTCTTGACTTCCGAAATAGTTGCAAATTTTAGTAGTGCCGTAATTTTGTGCCTATAGAGATTCTGCCAGAGTCTAAGATTACACTTAACATCACTATAAACAAGATACTTCTATTTTCATATAACAGCGTCAGTGTCTCTTAATAGAATTAATATTAATGTTTCGTTTTACTTATTTTAATTCGAAAGCTTTTTATTGTAAATTGACGCAAGGTAACTATTATAGTAGCTGAAAATTAACTACGAAATGATTCATCGGTGGTGTATACATTTTATTTATCCTAATAACATTGTCATTTGAACAAATATAGTTCTGTCAGGAATTCCACTGACCTCTTAAATGCAATTCACCATTGAAGACAAAAAATACTTATTTACTGAAACCTGTCAAATTCTGATTTCAGGTTTGGTCAGAAGATAGTTAACGAAATGCCCAGTGATTTGTAAGCGAAGTATCTTAGAAATGACTACAAATTTCTTTCTTATTTCCTCCAAGTTCATGCAATACTTTCTTCTGACGTACTTGGATTTTAAATTTAGCGTATAAATCAATACTTTACCATCTTTCAAACAGTCTTCCTGACTATCCCTGTATGTTATATTCTTTCCGTCGAAAAAGATGAAAGGGTCACACCTAATTTGTCAAAGTTTACCCTAAAATTTAAATTTTATAGCTTTATGAAAACTATTCCAGTAACTTGACAATCTCAACGATTTGATCAAAGTAATTTATTAAACTCTGATCTAAATTTTAGTCAGTAAGACATTCGTGCTGACATTGACTGTGAATACTTGGGTAATCTTTCACCCTGTACTTGCAACTTTTTTACTTTCTCTGAGAGAACAGTTTGAAATTCACTTTCATTTAAACTAAAACACTTTTTAAAAAACCCTTGATGGGAGCTCTGGCTGTAGTCTTTATCCCAGAGAAATTTACAGATAGGTTTCTTAAATTCCTCCCCTTGACATTTAGTTTAAGTTTGCCCTCTGTAGAGCCGTATTTTCAGTGTTGATTTATAATCCTACTTTCTTTTCAATGCTAAGTTATTGCAATACTTTCAGGAAGGAAATCTGCCGAAATGCCTGAAATTGAGAAATCAACTTCAGTAACAGAGAAGGTAGAAGCTGCTGATATCGCAGCAACAAATCAACATGAAGCAGAAATTGAGGAAGTCGTGAAGAAAATTAAACAGCACATGATAGGTTATTCAGACACCATGAAAAGGCTTGTAGGGATGCTTGGAGGCCCCTGTTCGCATCTCAAATTGAATGTTCCTGAAAAAGTTCTTAAATATCTGGAAGACCGGGAACAGAGAAAATAATTGTCAATTCGGTCCTTTTTTGTTTTTCTAACGAGGATTTGGAACAAAAGAAATGTAATATTGGTGTGCAGTTATTAAAAAGATTTTGACCTGTTTTGCCTAAACATTGATATTCCTTTTTAGTTTCGATATCTAATATTAGCAGAAGGATCATTTGTAACACCACCCTAAAAGTTCTTTACAAAAGCTCCCTTTATCATTTCTATTAACTGAGTGAAAATTTCACTTAAATAGCTAACTCTATATTGCTAAACTGGACATTAATTTGTCTATGTGTATGCTGCTAAAAACTTTATATTTCAAAGTTCTTGTATGTTCTTGAAAATTTATGCTAGTGCGATAAATGAATATTGGATTCAGAGGACTATGAAACAAGCTATTTCCTATATGTAAGATACTATTCCCTATTTCTGTATAATATCTAGCATGAACTCAAAATTAAACCAGTAGCTTAAAAGGTTTGCAGTTTAGTTCAGGCATAATGTTATGAGGCTTTTCATTTTTACTTTTCAACCTAACTTTTCTCTAAACGTTTCTGCCATTCGGGTATTTCTCGTAAGCTTTTGATTTCTAACTAAAGCTATCAAGTGTTTGAATTGGTAGCTGCCAGGCCTTTTTGCATAACGTAAATCGTGCTCTGATTTTGTACATAGTTGAATTGACACCCCGGGATGGGCCGTAGGGTACCGCTGACGATCACTCCACGGAACTCTATTTTTCACTGTTATAAGTCTTATTTTGTTCTCGTTCAGCTCTTGCAGAAAACACCGCAATTCTACAAAATGCGGTCCCCACTATAAAAAGGAGGAAATATCGGAAGTTCAGAAAGATAAATGAAAGAAAATCCATACCGGGGGGGGGGCGGAGAAAGCATAACCTGCCTTTACAAACTTACCGTCAGTGTCTTTTATGCAAATATAGCAATGGCTACATGTATAACGCAGACCAATAAGAAAACAATTATCGATCTGATGATTAATGTATGGCTACAGAGACAGCAATGGTTTAGCAAAAACTGATAGTAAATCGCCTTATAATTTAACTAGTTTTACACTAAGTTCTCGATTTGAAGGGTATTCTTTAAATACTTATTAAAGTACACGTATTACAGACTTATTTCAGTGCAGAAGTATTTTGCAGTCCTTCCTAAAATCTTTAGTTTTCATAAATATTCCATTTTCAGCAAAACAAAACAAAAAAACTATGATGGAAACGAGGAAAATTCTTATGCATCAGGTTTAAAGCAATTAGTCATCTCTTAATGAAAAGGGTTTATTTTATAACTATAAGTTAAGCACCATAAATTCAAATTTCACTGTTTTCCCCTGAAAGCAACACGTTGAAAACGGAAATGCGTTTGTGTAAAAACTCGTAGGAATTGACCCATTCACAAACAAAATCGGTTCAGTGTGAGCCATTCGCAAGCCAAGTCCACTTTTAAAAATTTTAGTGTCGGAGCACTTGATTGATCCCTTCCATTTTACTTTCATAGTAATTTTCCCTAATGATTACCACCCAATGACGAGGTTTCTTTTGCCCATCGAATAAGTACCTGTTTTCAGAAGGCAATCAAGTTAATCCCACACTCGAACGTAAATCGTTGCAAAAATACAATTCAAACGCAGTAGGAAGTATGAGTACTTGAGAATAATGGTAAATCATTTAGTGTTTCATCAGAAAAAAGGTAAAATAAAATCAGTTACCGTGTAACTGCAGAAGTAACACATTCTTAATTATTTAAATTTCTTTCCTGTAGTGTAAATGTAATTTGAAGACTAAGGGCCTTTTAACATAGGAGTCCATTGCGTTGCGTTAAGGAAAAGATGACGTTGAGACGAAAATAAACCAATCATAGGCCTCCAAACGATTAGCAATGAAATTTTTAACGCCTATGATTGGTTTATTTTCCTCTCAACGTCATCTTTCCCTTAACGCAACGCAACGGACTCCTATGTGAACAGGCCCTTATTTGGATGTTATTACTTTTTTGCACTTGCCAAATGGATAGTCCCTTGGTCACGGAAAAAATTGTAATAAAGATTATTTCAAGGTTATTCTGTCTTGAAGTTTATATCTGATGACATATAAAATCTGTATCTCTAACAGCACATTCTACAATATTTATTAGAATTTATACTTTCAGAGGAATTTCAAAAAAACAATGCATATTTTTCACTTTTCTCCCCTTTGTGTTTTATGGACTTGATTTGACAAGTGAGCGGCCCTATTGTTAAACTGGGTATGAAGTAAAACATCAATCGAAAGCACACTTACCAGGTATGTTTTACATATCTGGTTGTTTTACTTCGAAGTAAAACATTACGGAAAACATACTTTCTAAATCGAGGTGAAAGTACTACCTGAGATAATTTCTGTAAATTTGAGTTGATTATTCACATAATTATAAAAGGTTGGTTTTGAAAAGAGTCAACTTCACTTTTCTGTAAATGAACGGTAACTATTTCTCTCGCCGAAATAAAATGGTTTTCGTCAAAAACTCATTGCTAAACAGTAGCCTCCTTTGCTCAGTGCTTAGAGTAGAGGTTCCCAAAGTGTGTAACGGGGCACTCTGGGGTGCCGCGAAGTGCCTATGATCTCCAATCTAATCTATTGCTAAGGGCTTTTCCGATATAACTCCAAAAGACCTCTGTATTGCAGAACATGCTGTCAGTTTTCCCAGAGCACCTATCAAAACGAACTGACTGATTCGCAAAGTACTTCGCAGAAGACCAAACCGAAGAGTTTGCATGGATCCACGATCCAATCCAAGTGGAAGCTCCAAAAGAATTCACTTCACAAGAGGAAGAAAATCTAATTGATCTATCGAGTGACAAAAGCCTGAAAGCGAAATTCGCTTGTTTGGGTTTGACGGAGATTTGGATATCTATAAAAAAAATGAGTATCCCATTCTAAGTGTAACAGCTGTAAGAGTTCTCATTCTCTTTGCAACTTCATATCTGTACGAAGCTACGTTGTCAGTTGCTGTTACAAAGAGCGAATTTCGTTCGAAAATTAATGTAAAAAAAGAAAGAGTAGCTGTATCAAGATTTCTTCCGTGATTCGAACAATTGTGCAGTGAACAGCAGCCCCCCCCCGTCACACTAAAACTAAACACACATATACCAAGAGTATTTGGAAGGTAATTTTATTTTTAATTTTATTAATGTTTCCCTTTTAATTACAATTAATGTACTTTGCGTGTTTTTTAAACACAAGTCGCATTAATTTATTAATGTTCTTACCACTTACTTCTAGTTTCTTCTTCCCAGTCATACAAATATAAAATATATATGTATATTATGCATAATATACTATATAATAATATATCACACAGATATTATGACGAGGGTGCCGTGAAAAATTTCTAATTCACTTAAGGGTGCCACGACTTGGATAAGTTTGGGAACCCCTGGCTTAGAGTATTGATAAATTTGTTATTTAAATAAAATCAGTAATGAGACGTAAAAAAACATCGTCAGAAATAATCCCTTTGAGTGTTTCTGCAGTATAGAGCACCACATTTCACAAAAAAGGAAAAAGTGCATTTTATTCAGAATGCAAGATTTTGTCTTCTCTGGTAGTGTAGTGTATTTCAGAGAGCTTTGATCTCATGTCTTCATTGGTCAAATGTTTCGGTCATTTTGAAAATAAACTATTATGCAGTCACTGTAAGAGTGGTTATATTGGACAATGCTTCAATAAACATGAAGGCTAAAATTTTTAGACTTTATATTTTTTTGTCTGAATCCTGTAAAACATAATTTTTACTTAAGATAATATTAAAATAATCTGTCATTACACTTCCATAACTCTGATTAACATTAAAGAAATACAAAAGATTTGAACACTGGATATCGTTACCATAAGACAAGCTCTGCAGCTCGGTCATTTGGGAAGCGAAATTTTTTATACTTGAAACTTACTGAAGGGAAGAATAATTCCCTCCCCCTTTCCATTTATATGCCGACATTCTTCGAACACACTTTAAATTATACTGTTTTTGGTAACTTAAAAGGTACAGCTGTTGGCCCTTGGGCTGAGAGCATTACAAGCTCTGAGCTCTCAAGGGGAAATATATATTTTGCGAAGGCATTTTGAGCGACTTGCCTTCGAAATTTGTCGTTCGCCTCAAAATTCATGATCTGGTTCAGCTAATTTTAGCTTCAAAATTTTCGGTTCCAGTTATTTTCATTTCGATTGGAGGATGAAGTGGGACACGTTCAGTCCCACTAGGTACTCCTTAAACCCATTACTTTACATAATCAATAAACCATTGACATCGTATAATGGTTAACTTCGCGCGCCTTCCTTTAGTGGGCTCGTGTTTGAACCATTGCTACTGCATGGACGTCACTGTGTTGTCCACTCACAAGGAGCAGTTTTGTTTTGCCTGTGTGAAGTTTCTGTAATAAATTAACCAGTAAATTGAAAGTGGGGATTTGCAGTTCGGGATTGAAAGTAGGGATAAAATGTCAACAGATAAAATGCTTCTTTTAGTTTATCTAGTAGTATAACGTATATGAAGGAAATCAAGAAATGTAATGTCACCAAGAGCTTCAAGAAGAGTAGTGGTAACTACAGTACATGGGTTGGGCCCTCCACTGTAAGATGATATAGCAATGCATAAAACATCAGGGATCAGTAAAAAACGAAAGTAGAAGGAAAATAGAAAGTGGGAAAAGCAAAAAGCTTCGATTGTACAAGTAAAGGTAAACCATGGGGGAGAAAGAGACCGAGCGAACAAAAAACAGGACAAAGAATTAAAAGTTACGAACAAGAGTGGCACAGGGCCACATCTTGTTATCTGGGTCAGCAGGGTCGTAATCGGCAAGATTTTTAATACGATCATTTGGAAAATCTTTATGGAAGTTAATAGCAAGATTTTGTAGATAAGTTTGAATAGTGGGGAGATTTATCTCCCTATAAATGTTAACTTACGAAAATACCATGGGGAGTTAGTGATTTGCCGAATAGTCATATTTTGAGCAACAGCCAGAATTTTAATGTTGGAATACACCGCATTCGAAAAAACTGGTCGAGCATACGTAAGTGAGAGTCTTAAGAAAGATTTATAAATGAGCATTTTGTTACTAAAGTTCAGTTTACTATTTCGGGCAAGTAAGGGATAAAGTTGTCTTTTAGCATTACGAAATTTATTACGATTATTTATGATATGTTGTTTCCAAGTGAGTTTTTGTAGTAACCATATTACCCCCTATAAGTTTAAAGTAATGATTACACAAGTTATTAAGTTAGATAATGAACACATAAAAAAAACTTTAGTGTATAAAGAAGATCGTATTGTGGTCTAAAGGACAACCCAAGTTCAGTCATGTTCTGATACGTGTGAGGGAGGAACAAATAATTGACAGGCACAAATGACAGGTAAAAAAAACACATTTATTCATTATAAGGAGTAAAAGAGAACTTATTTTAAACAAAACGATAACAATATTTTGACTATCCCCCCAAAAATATATATATAATTCTAACACTTAAGCCTCAACGGCTAACAAAAATCGTGAGTAAGTAATCAGACCTACAAAAATATCATAACACTTCTAGATTAGTTTAAATTAAAAAAGTTAAAACGTCAAGTTTCCATCTTATGGATTTGAATGGATCCAAAATGATAAAAATTTGGCAAAGATCTCCCCGACTCGATGACACTTGACAATAGACGACAAGACTCCCGGTGGCACAAATCTCGATGACGGTTGCTGAGCGTTGCGTTCTGAAGGCTGGCTATCACACATTGGCGCTTATTACGATGGAAACTGCCTGACGCAGTGTGACTTTAGCAGCTCAGGAACCACGATATTGCAGGTGCGGTGACAAAGCGCAGACCGAAACCGATATTCCGCCTTCACGTCCTAGATGATGGTAGCAGAGTGTGGCTTTCTGAAGGCTGGCTATCACACATTGGCACTCATCACAATGGTAACTGCCTGACGCAGTGTGACTTTAGCAGGTCAGGATCCTCGATATTGCAGGTGCGGTCACATGGCGCAGACCGAAACCGATATTCCGCCTTCACGTCCTAGTTGATGGTAGCAGAGTGTGGCTTTCTGAAGGCTGGCTATCACACATTGGCACTCATCACAATGGTAACTGCCTGACGCAGTGTGACGTTAGCAGGTCAGGATCCTCGATATTGCAGGTGCGGTCACATGGCGCAGACCGAAACCGATATTCCGCCTTCACGTCCTAGTTGATGGTAGCAGAGTGTGGCTTTCTGAAGGCTGGCTATCACACATTGGCACTCATCACAATGGTAACTGCCTGACGCAGTGTGACTTTAGCAGGTCAGGATCCTCGATATTGCAGGTGCGGTCACATGGCGCAGACCGAAACCGATATTCCGCCTTCACGTCCTAGATGATGGTAGCAGAGTGTGGCTTTCTGAAGGCTGGCTATCACACATTGGCACTCATCACAATGGTAACTGCCTGACGCAGTGTGACTTTAGCAGGTCAGGATCCTCGATATTGCAGGTGCGGTCACATGGCGCAGACCGAAACCGATATTCCGCCTTCACGTCCTAGATGATGGTAGCAGAGTGTGGCTTTCTGAAGGCTGGCTATCACACATTGGCACTCATCACAATGGTAACTGCCTGACGCAGTGTGACTTTAGCAGGTCAGGATCCTCGATATTGCAGGTGCGGTCACATGGCGCAGACCGAAACCAATATTCCGCCTTCACGTCCTAGATGATGGTAGCAGAGTGTGGCTTTCTGAAAGCTGGCTATCACACATTGGCACTCATCACAATGGTAACTGCCTGACGCAGTGTGACTTTAGCAGGTCAGGATCCTCGATATTGCAGGTGCGGTCACATGGCGCAGACCGAAACCGATATTCCGCCTTCACGTCCTAGATGATGGTAGCAGAGTGTGGCTTTCTGAAGGCTGGCTATCACACATTGGCACGCATCACGATGGTATCTGCCTGACGCAGTGTGACTTTAGCAGGTCAGGATCCTCGATATTGCAGGTGCGGTCACATGGCGCAGACCGAAACCGATATTCCGCCTTCACGTCCTAGATGATGGTAGCAGAGTGTGGCTTTCTGAAGGCTGGCTATCACACATTGGCACTCATCACAATGGTAACTGCCTGACGCAGTGTGACTTTAGCAGGTCAGGATCCTCGATATTGCAGGTGCGGTCACATGGCGCAGACCGAAACCAATATTCCGCCTTCACGTCCTAGATGATGGTAGCAGAGTGTGGCTTTCTGAAAGCTGGCTATCACACATTGGCACTCATCACAATGGTAACTGCCTGACGCAGTGTGACTTTAGCAGGTCAGGATCCTCGATATTGCAGGTGCGGTCACATGGCGCAGACCGAAACCGATATTCCGCCTTCACGTCCTAGATGATGGTAGCAGAGTGTGGCTTTCTGAAGGCTGGCTATCACACATTGGCACGCATCACGATGGTATCTGCCTAACGCAGTGAGACTTTAGCAGGCCTGGACGCCGGGGACCAAAACCCCTTTCAACAAAGCAAATCTTCCTCGAACGGCCCTCGGTCGCTCGTCCTCTCCTCTAACGACCCTCGGTCACTCAAAAAACCCTGCGCACCCCCATGTAAGGGTGGGAGGTTCACTCAAAAAAACAAACTCCGCGTACACTCAACAACAGCGCCTTTCCGTAAAGAGTTCCTTACAAAATGGCGAAAAAAACACCCACGCACGCGCAGTGATACAGCAGGAGTCAGAACCAGGTGTCCTGCCAACACCCCCTTCTTCGCTGACCCCGGCCGGGACAGAATAGAACCAAAAAATAGAAAAATAGAAATAAAAAATAGGGCTAAAAATAGAACGTAAAAACGTGCAGAATTGCTTAAAATGTTGCTAAAATTGGGGCGATTCGTGAGTGAAGCTGAGTCGGTGAGAAATTTACCAGAAATTACAGACAATACATTAAAACGGCAAATTACAGCTGGATTTTTACCACGTTAATGAATACAAAGTAAAAACATAGGATATTCTAATATTATAACAGGGCGTTATACAAATTTAAAACAAATAGTGAATTAAATAATAGATAAAATACACTTATCCATTTAAAGAAAACATGGATCTCGCACATCATACCCGCGACGAAGGATACCGTTTGGTTTCGTCAATTGTGTCTGTAAGGTCTAATTTTGGCCAAAGATCAGGAGAGAGCTGAAGCCACCGTGGACCTTGGGTCCAAATGGGTTCATTCGTTAATTTAGATATTTTCGTTCCCCGAGATACGAGATCTGCAGGATTGTCCACCCCTGGACAGTAATGCCAATTTTGAGGCGGGGTCAATTTTTGAATTTCCTCGACACGATTCTTTACGAAGGGTTTGAAAGTTGCCGGTTGTTTTCTGATCCAAAAATAAACAATTGTCGAGTCTGTCCAAAAAAAGCAAGGTATATTTAACTTTATCGATTTCAAAATATTGTTACTTAACTTTGCTGACAATAGTGCTCCCATCAACTCCAATCTAGGCAAAGTGAGAGCTTTTAGTGGAGCTACCCTATTTTTAGAAGCAACGAAGGCAGTTTTAATTTCATTATTGTTTGTTGTGAAACGTAAGTAGGCAACTGTACCATAGGCTTTCGTGCTTGCGTCTGAGAAACAATGTAATTCGATATTTTGGACATCAAAGTTCGAGAATTTGAAAAAGTAATGACGAGGGATAGAAAATTCGGCCATTTGAGGAATCTCCTCACACCAGTTTCTCCATTGGGAGGTTAAATCTTCTGGCAGTGGTTCATCCCAATCTATACGCGATGACCAGATCCTTTGTATCAAACACTTTATTCTAACAGTGAAGGGTCCTAAAATTCCTAGAGGGTCGAAAATCCGACCCAACACCTGTAGGATAAATCTTTTTGTTTCTATAGGTTTAGACAAAAATGACAATAGACTTCGAACATCAAAATACAACAGATCGTTAGAATTATCCCACGCCATACCTAGGACTTTAAATGGGAGATTTTCTTTATCAAAAGTTTCGGGATCTTCATCTGAAACGATACCTTCCTTTATCCACAGTTCATGTAATTCTTTCGAGTTAGTACGAAACTTATGCAAATACATACTAGCTTCTTTGAAAATTTTGATCGATTCTAGAGTCGTAGTCAAAGTTTCTCTGACTGTCAGCTGACTTCCGATTGCGTCATCTACGTAAATATTGTCATCTAAAAGGTCCACAGTTGTAGGATAGACTTCTCTATATTTTTTCAGGTGGTATCTAATAGTCGCTGCCAACAGAAACGGAGAACAGTTCATCCCAAATAACACTCGAGTAAATCTATATATATTAGGGGGGATGGTTTCATCAGAGGGAATTTCGGAGAATAGAAATCTAGTTACATCTCGGTCTCTTTCATCTATGAGAATTTGTAGAAAGGCCTGTCTGATGTCTGCAGTGAATGCAATAGGATTATATCTAAACCTTAATAGGATGTCGAATATCTCAGGGTACAAATTGGGTCCTACATGAAGACAGTCATTTAAAGAATTCGAGCCTGGGGGATGCGATGACGCATCAAAAACAATACGTAATTTGCTCGTGGTTCGATTCTCGCGTATAACTTCCCTATGTGGCAAGTAAAATGTAACGTTTTCTTCACCTTGAACATCTGTTACTCGTTCTATGATACTTTGATTTAAGTAATCTTGTATTACATTTTGATATTCAAAAAATAGATCTGGATTTCTTTTAAACCGTTTTCTAAGTCGATCGAACCTTTGTTCTGCGATTTCCCAGTTATCATTCAAATCTGAAGTGTCATGTTTCCAAGGTAATCTAACTTTGTAGCGAGAATTTTCGTATGTTATATTGGATTCGAAATGTTTAAGTGCTTCATTTTCGGTTGAATCTAAATTTTCTTTTTCACTAATAAGTCCTGAATTTTCTAGACTCCAAAATTTTGTTATTTGTTTAGAAATTAGATCTTCCCCTACAATAACATTGAATGATAGAGAGACTTCATTCTGACTCTCCCTTCCTTGTAAACACCAACCGAAAATAGTCTCTACTGCGACAAGATTTTTATTCAAACGCTTAATGTGTCCCATGACAATATCATAATAATAGTCCGCTCCGATTAAAATGCCAATTGATTCTTCACTATCGAGGGAATCTGCGAGTATCAAATTCTTTAGTTGTCGAATTTGTCTAATTTCTTCTAATCTAGGAGTCGGAACGTTTGAGCCTGAAATTTGATCCGTTACTAATAATTCAACTTCTATTCTAGAGTCAGAAGAACTTTTATGTTCCAAACTCAATTTAACCACGTCATAATTTCTTTGAATAGGTGTGGTGTTCCCAAAGGTGTAAACAGTTAATTTTTCTTTCCTAGTTACTTCGAGATTTAATTTGTTAGCTAATTCGCGTGTGACGAAACTTTTCATGCTACCCGTATCAAGAAGGAGCCTGGCAAACATTTTTTCTTTTCCTGCTTTAATTTTTATCGTGCAGGTCTGCAGAAGTATCACATTGTTAACATGCGAAACGGCGGAAACAATTTTTTCACTTCGTGGTTCAACTTGTGTTTCAATTTTTGAAATTGAAGAAACCTCACATTTATCAGCTTCCGAATTTTTGACTGCCGTGTTTGATTTAAAACATATACCTTCATAGTGTTTGCCCCCACAGATCCTACAAGCCTTTGTTTGTCGATAAGGGCAAAATGCAATTTTATGTTTCAAAGACGTGCACAAAAAACATCTATTGCTCTGCTTTAAAATGTCTCTTTTTTCATTTACTGTAAACACTCCGCAGTTTTCCGATAAGTGTTCCTGAGAACAAAAAATACACTTCCGGTTTGGTAATGTTGTCGCAATAAATTCATGTGTGGTAACCGACGGTTTTTGTTTTGAATATTTGTTAAAGTCTTTTCTTTTAACATTAGAATTCCACGTATACTTTGAGTCAAATTTGTTATATGTGTTCTTGGATTCCAGAAGTTGTTTTGATTTGTGAGAAAGCGACAAACAGGAGATTTTTTCCCGGGATTCTATCTCAGTCCGTAAAAATTTGAGAAAATTGTCTAAATTAAAAGTTCGACTATCTATATTAGTACGATGGAACTCCAAAGCAATATCGTTGGGAATGGTTTTCAACAAAACCGGAATTAACATGTTAGAATAGGATTCTTGTTTTACATCGAGAGAGGAAAGACTTCTAATTTGAACATTTATTGTGTCATACAATTTTCTTAATTTTGTTACATCATTCGAGTTTTGTACAGGGTTTAAATTCAAGAGATTTGACATATGCATATTGATTATCAACTGGCTTTGACCAAATCTATTGGTAAGAATCTCTACAGCCGAATCATAATTGGATTCTGAAATCGAAAATCCATCAATAGAACTTGCTGCATTTCCACCTAAATACGATTTTAAATAGTTGAACTTCTCTACTTTTGAAAGCGTTGTATTTTCATGAATTGTAATTTTAAATGAATTCCAAAAGTTGCTCCATTCATTACAATCGCCATAAAACTTTTGTATCGACATTTTGGGTAATTTAACATTACTTTCAGATTCTTTTTCTTTTTTACTTCCGATTTCTGAATGCGAGTCGCTAGAAATATTTTTAGAAATATTTAAGTTCAATTTTTGAGATTCGACGTTCTTGAAATAACGTTTGATTTTTGATTTCGTTATTATTATTGTATCACTATATTCCATGGAAGTTACAATATCTAATTCTAATTTACCATCCTCATTTTTAATCAAACTTTGGATTTTTTCATCTAAATCCCGAATTTCTATCTCTTTCGAACTTAAAAGTTCAAAACAATCATCCAATCCTGGTTTATCCTGGTCTTCAATCAATTTATCAACATTTTTAACGATATTCGTGATGGAAGAACGTAAAGTAGCTCTTCTTTTGTTTAACGCCTTGACATCCATAATAAATAAAGTATCAAAAACTTTACCTTTGGCAGTTTTCGCATAAAATGCTATCCAATTGCTTGAAATAATCACGAACACACAACGATTACTAAATATTTTTACTCTATACTAAACTATTAGGTTCGCGAGACCGATGCA
The DNA here is from genome assembly GCA_907164885.2 of Dolomedes plantarius. NCBI lineage: Eukaryota > Metazoa > Arthropoda > Arachnida > Araneae > Dolomedidae > Dolomedes > Dolomedes plantarius. The sequence continues at coordinate 241,712,920 of OU015490.1, forward strand.
CCATGAAGAAATTTAACTACTATATTCTACTAGAAACTAAACAAAGGAGTGAGAAATCTTCAAAACGAAAGTGGTGCAAAGTTTAAATCATCTTTACATATTTTTTAATGAATTTAATATATTTACATATTTACAAGAAGATAATAATAGGCTGGAAAGCCTCTACATTAACTAAATTCGAAAGAATAGACATATTATGGGATCTTAATCCCTTTCAAAGAAATCTACATTCTAACAACTGATTCAACACACTCTCAAAGGACAAGAACAACGAATTCTAAACATTTGAGAATAAAATCAAACCGATGGGCTTACAGCGCCATCTCTTGACATATTATTTCTCTACAACGTCATAAACCTGATTCATCGCTTCAGATAAGAAATTTGAGCCTTTATCAGAGTATAACATTTCCATGAGACCATGGCGGGAAATAAAGTCCACCAAAACAGAAGCAATAGTGTTACTTTGTATGTTAGGGTAAGCCTCAGGGTATCGAGTGAAATAATCAGTAATTACAATAATGAACTTATTTCCTTTATTGGAAGTAATTAAGGGACCCACGGTATCAAAAGAGCATTTTTGAAAAGGCCTGGATGGAACAGGAATTTGTTGAAGAGGAGCCATCTGATTCTTACATAAACCTCTACGTGCAATACATGAATGACATGACTTAACATAATTTTTGACAATACGATACAGACCAACCCAATAAAAAGTTTCTTTAACCCTGTGCAATGTTCGAGAAAGGCTAGGATGGGCAACCGTGTGGTTGTCATGACATAATTTTAAAACTTCAGATATTAAGGAATGAGGAACAACTAGCTTAGGACTATCATTATGAAGAGATTGAATACGTGTTTTACACACAAGAAGACCATTAAACATAAAATATTTAGGAGAAGTAGGTGGGAATTTAGAATTAGAGTTTAGCATGTTAACAATTTTCTTATAGTGATGGTCTGACTTCTGTTGAAGAATTAAATCATCTGTTGAATACGAATTTAAATTAAATGTTAAGGGTTGCACTTCAAGAGTGTTGACATTTCTGGACAAGTAGTCTGCGACCAAGTTTTGCTTACCAGACTTATGTACAATAGTATATGAATATTGTTGCAGGGCAATAATCCAACGAGCTATTCTGGAAGTAGGGTCTTTTAATTTGAACAACTGGGAAAGGGATCTCTGATCACAGAATAAAATGAAGTGTTGACCATATAAATATTGCTTGAAATGATTAATGGCAAAAACAATGGCAAGGGCCTCCTTCTCGACAGTGGAATAATTACACTCAGCAGGATTTAATTTTCGGGAAGCATAAGAAACAGGCTGGGAAACACCAGAAGGTCCCTCTTGCATTAAAACTGCACCCAAGGCATAATTACTAGCATCAGTATTTAAAGTGAAGGGCTTATTAAAATCGGGTAAAAGTAAAAATGGCTCCTTAATGATGCAATCTTTAAGAGTTTCAAAAGCTTCTTGATGTTCAGACTGCCAATTAAATTTTACTTTATCTTTAGTTAAATTAGTGAGGGGTAGGGCAGTCTTAGAATAATTTGAAATAAATTTTCGATAAAACCCTGTTAATCCTAGAAAGGACCTGATTCCCTTTTTTGAATTTGGAGGAGCGGCATCTTTAATAGTACATATGTTTTTAGGGTCTGGTAGGACTCTACCTTCCGTTATCCTATGGCCTAAGAAAGTTATCTCCTTACTAATTAATCTACACTTTTTTGGCTTAAGCTTGAGGTTAGCCTCCTGTAGTCTCTTAAAGACAATTTCTAACCTCTCGAGATGTTCTTCGAAGGTGGATGAGTCTACAATGATGTCATCTATGTACACAAGAATTGATAAGTCTGATAAACCCGCCAAAACAAGTGACATCAGCCTCTGAAAGGAACTACTGGCATTACGGAGACCAAAAGGAAGACGGTTAAACTGATATACATTATCTTCGGTGGCAATAGCTGTGAGATGAGCATCATCAGGATGCATCAACATCTGGTGAAAACCTGAGGTCAGGTCAAGAGTTGAAAAAATTTTAGCCTCACCCAGTTTATCTATCATTTCACTCATCTGAGGTAAAGGGAAGTTATCGGGGATTGTTTTAGCATTAATCTTCCTTAAATCTGCTACCAGGCGGAACGACGAATCTGCCTTCTTCACCAACAGGACAGGAGCAGCATAACTAGAAGTCGAGGGAACAATTATACCCGCCTCTAGGAGTGTATTAATCTGGGACATCATTTCTGACTTTAAACTAAATGGTACTCTATAGGGCTTTGAATGAACAGGGATATAATCAGTTAAATGTATGCGATGGTTAATAATGTCACACGAGCCAAGATCCTTAAGAGATTTAGCAAAAACAGTCTGATATTTCTTAATCAACTTAGCAGTTAATTCTAAGTCTCTCTCATTACACTTAAAGAGTAATGAGAGAGAATTAACTGCTAAGTGTGACAAATCAAGTTCTCCTCCAAATGAGTCGAAGTCAACTATCTCGTCCTCAAAGCTAAGGGTATTGACTGAGTAATCATATGAATCAAGTTGCATAGGTGAGACAATAGCTAATTTTATCTTTTTGTTTAAGGTAATATTTTTATCAGACACATTAATAATTTAGACTAAACAAGATAAATCATCACTCACAATGGAAGCTGATCTTGCAACAACAAAGGTATCAAAATTCAACTTACTATTTGGTTCAACCAGAACAAGGTCACCGGGTTTAAATTTAGAAGAATCAGGCAGTTTAATACTCACTCTGGTCTCAGAGTTAGACTTTAGCTTTAATTTTGTAGGTAGAAAGCCAAAAATAGAATTACACTCATGGGAAACTGAAGTATCCGAAGTATTTAAGTTAATGTTTACATCAGTATTATTTGAGTTTGGAATATTATTAGAGTTTAGAGACAACAAATTAGGATTCCAAGATATGGAGATATCTGGATTAGACAACACAGAATCACCACAGTGTATGTTAAAGTTAAACAGCTGAAGGAAGTCCAATCCTAAAATTAAATCAAAATTTTGAGACAATGGGAATTCAGAAATTAAAAAGTTAGAAGTGAATTCATGATTAGCTAGGTTTAGGTGACATGTCACAACTACTTTGACCCTAATATCAACGCCAGTAATGGCTTTCAATACAACATGAGGAGAAAGTTCAACATGACAAACAGAATAATTTACAAAATTCTTACAGATTACACTTATCGAAGCTCCAGAATCAACTAAACCACGAAGCTGCCTGCCCTCAACAAACACAGGAATGATGGGCAAGTTAAACATATTTTGAGGTATAAACACAGGATCCGGCATGGGCTGTGAGGAAACTAATAAATCAGAAACACTGTCTCCACCCTCTAAGGGTTTAAAGACCCCTGATTACCTGCGCCATTACTTTCCTGAGAGTTCGAATTTACATGGGGAATATTTTGCATGTCACGCTTCTTCTTAAAACACTCGCTGGAGGAGTGGCCAAGTCTGTGGCAATAAAAACAAGTAATATTTCTTTGGGAGGCCATCCTGTCGTTAACAGGGGCTCTAACATTTGACATAATGTCAGCCCTGACAGTCAAAACTTCTAATTTTTCTGTCAATGACATTAAAGACTTGGTGAAAGTCTCTGTCGTGTCCTTAATGAGTTTAGTAAGGTCCCCTAGATTCTGCCTTTCCATGGAAGCTGAATTGGCTGACTGGGCTTCCATAAAAGGATTGAGAGTACCAGGTCCAACCATCGCATTGACATGGCGGGCAGTAACATTTAACGCTTGTTCTACTCTAGAAGCTAACAAGGTGGCTTCTTCTAAGGTTTGTGGGTTGGTTATAATGATTTGGTGTTTTATTTGGGGCCTAAGGCCTGTCACAAATTGAGACAAAAGAAGCGACTTTTTGAAATTCTGAGTAACCTGACCAGAAGTGATGACCCCGGTCAGGGCACTCGACACCACGCCTTGCAGCCGGATAGCGAAATCTGCTACAGTTTCATTTGGGATTTGGATACAATAATTTATAGCAGTCATGGCCTCAGCCAAAGACCTGCTCTGCGTGAATTGCTTAAGGATGTGGCTCTTTAACTCCTCTATAGTAGTTATGTTAAGTTCCTTGAGGGACGACTCATAAAAGGTTTTAGCAGGCCCCGCTAATTTGAGTAAGACAATAGCGACCATTTGGTCCTCTGACCAATTAGCTAACGAGGCCACCTGGCCAAAATACTGAAAAAAATCTACCGCGTTACTTCCAACCAATGTGGGTACGATAGAAAAAAATTGCAGATTGGGGACAGGTGAAGGACCTGACACAGCCTGGGATTCTTTGTCTTGAGACTCGGGGAAAGACATGATTAAAACAAAATTTGGTCACCCCCAGCACACATAAAGCCAGTTACCATGAGAAGTAAAAAATAAACAAAAACATGTATATATAAGTTACCAATATTTGCTTCATTTCTCACACATAAACATGACTGTTACCGCACGGCACCATTTGTAGTAACCATATTACCCCCTATCAGTTTAAAGTAATGATTACACAAGTTATTAAGTTAGATAATGAACACATAAAAACTTTAGTGTATAAAGAAGATCATATTGTGGTCTAAAGGACAACCCAAGTTCAGTCATGTTCTGATACGTGTGAGGGAGGAACAAATAATTGACAGGCACAAATGACAGGTAAAAAACACATTTATTCATTATAAGGAGTAAAAGAGAACTTATTTTAAACAAAACGATAACAACATTTTAACTATCCCCCCAAAAATATACATATAATTCTAAAACTTAAGCCTCAACAGCTAACAAAAATCATGAGTAAACAATCAGACCTACAAAAATATCATAACACTTCTAGGTTAGTTTAAATTAAAAAAGTTAAAACGTCAAGTTTCCATCTTATGGATTTGAATGGATCCAAAATGATAAAAATTTGGCAAAGATCTCACCGACTCGATGACACTTGACAATAGACGACAAGACTCCCGGTGGCACAAATCTCGATGACGGTTGCTGAGCGTTGCGTTCTGAAGGCTGGCTATCACACATTGGCGCTTATTACGATGGAAACTGCCTAACGCAGTGAGACTTTAGCAGCTCAGGATCCTCGATATTGCAGGTGCGGTGACATGGCGCAGATCGAATCCGATACTCCACACATTGGCACTCATCACAATGGTAACTGCCTGACGCAGTGTGACTTTAGCAGCTCAGGATCCTAGATATTGCAGGTGCGGTCACATAGCGCAGACCGAAACCGATATTCCGCCTTCACGTACTAGTTGATGGTAGCAGAGTGTGGCTTTCTGAAGGCTGGCTATCACACATTGGCACGCATCACCATTGTATCTGCCTAACGCAGTGAGACTTTAGCAGGCCTGGAGGCCGGGGACCAAAACCCCTTTCAACAAAGCAAATCTTTCTCGAACGGCCCTCGGTCGCTCGTCCTCTCCTCGAACGACCCTCGGTCACTCGTACTCTCCTCAAAAAACCTGCGCACCCCCATATAAGGGTGGGAGGTTCACTCAAAAAAAAAAAACTCCGCGTACACTCAACAACAGCGCCTTTCCGTAAAGAGTTCCTTACAAAATGGCGAAAAAAACACCCACGCACGCGCAGTGATACAGGATGAGTCAGAACCAAGTGTCCTGCCAACACCCCCTTCTTCGCTGACCCCGGCCGGGTCAGGGAGCTGGGCTAAAAATAGAACGTAAAAACGTGCAGAATTGCTTAAAATGTTGCTAAAATTGGGGCGATTCGTGAGTGAAGCTGAGTCGGTGAGAAATTTACCAGAAATTACAGACAATACATTAAAACGGCAAATTACAGCTGGATTTTTACCACGTTAATGAATACAAAGTAAAAACATAGGATATTCTAATATTATAACAGGCCGTTATACAAATTTAAAACAAAATAGTGAATTATATAATAGATAAAATACACTTATCCATTTAAAGAAAACATGGATCTCGCACATCATACCCGCGACGAAGGATACCGAAGCGAGAGAAAAAAAGAACATAGCACCCCAAAAGCTTATTTGTACAAGGCGTTTATGACACACAAATGATCTTCTTAATCATTAACGTAATTAAAATTTCATAATTGCCAGAAATTTAATTAAAATTCAGGCTCACCCGAAATTAAAGTTTAACAGAGATTGACAGAACACTAATGCTAAGATATAAAGAGATACAGGAAATTAACAAAAGCAAGATAGTTAATAATATTAGCTGCTATCTACCATAATTAAATATATTTAACTATTTTACACATTTAATGAAAAAAAATGAACAAAAAAAGAAGAAGAAAAAGTTTAAAACAAGTTAATATCAAATTCAAACTTTTGGGTTTAAAGTTATCACAGCCCAGGGTTTCCGAGCAAGTTAAATACTTAGATTAAGACTTAAGTTTAAAGTAAACCAAAGTTAATTTTTTTTTAAAAGAATATTCATCTCAACTTAATGTTGATGATGAGTAAGCAACTTCCAACTAATTAAAGAGATAAAACTAAAAGTTACTAGCCTTGATTTGTAATTAATTAGCTAATTAATAAAGAGCACCACCACAAATATCCTCCGTCCCATTGAAAAAAATTTTTATGCAATAAAAATTTTTACACAGATGTTGAAACCAACAAAAGTGACAAACCATCTTAAAACAAAACACACTATTTCAGAATATAAATGGTACGTGATAAAAAAAAATCTTAACAACTGATCAAACAGTTAAGGTGTAGGTTAAAGTTTCAAAATATAACCAATGTATAAAAGACAAGACATCATAATAATGATTTTTCTAATCATCTACTCTTCCGAGTCTCAAGCAGGAAAAAAAAATCCCCAGGACACCCACTCAAGGCCCCCCCCCCCCCCCCAAGAAAAAAAAACACAATCTCCAATTGGAGATTAAAATTTGAATAGTAAAAAGGTTCGAGGTTTGTTCAACGACAAAATATACACATAAAAAGGTAAAATTAAAATAACTTAACAGGGCCACCTGTCACACTGCACCTAACACAAGAAAATTCCTTATATCCACCCATCAATGAGCGGTAAAAAAAAAATTTTACTACACAGATTCATGAACCCAAAATGATACGAGACAAAAGACCAAATGAGGAGTCTTAACAACCCATGCCTGGATTTCCACCAAATGACACACAAGTAAAAAAAGATAAAATAATAAAATAGAAGAATACCTTCGACCCTGCCTCACAGTCAATAAACACAAATAGAAACAAATTCATGAGGTAAACCACAAAAAAAAAATCCACAACCCTCACATGGTAACCAAGCCATGTGAGGGTGATTGGTGATATTATCAAAACAACCAATTTTTGACCCAAGCTGAGCATCTGTAAATAGTAAAAGCAGAATATGTTTACATCTCATGGAACGACAAGATTTGACCAATAATGTTTAGGGTGATATTATATCAACCCACAATAACTGTTTCAAGTTAAATAGTGTAAAATATTTTAAATTATGATTAAAATATAACAACATTGCACATTAAAATTTGGGATATATAAGGGAATACGAATAAAAATGAGTAGAATATCATAGATAATAACATATAACATAAAAATAGACATATATATAATAAAAAAATCGCAATCAGGCGCTGAAAGGAATAGAATATATAAAAAATAAAATATATACACAGTGAGGACTCAATCGGTGGAGGGTATGCATACCATGACATAATTAAGGAAGAGTTGTTCACCTTAAGATTTATGCCAGCATAGGGATAAGTAATTAAAAACAATGCATTATAAGGACATTTAGGATGGGATTACTACCAAGAACTCAAGGCGAACTGTCAAATTGAAAGTAGGGAATCTCACCCTCTGAACACCCTGACCAGAAATACTTGCAAACAAAACATCTGTCCAGCAAATACTCACGAGCAAAAGAATACAGACATGTGAGAGAGCACCTAAGGACAAGAATGAGCTGCAGACACAAACCGTCGTCGATCAATAACTGACTAGTTCCACAACTGAGGCACATGGCCAAATGCTTACAAAATTTTTGACAAAAGAAGTAAGGGAGTCACTATGCTAGCATTAGTGAAATCAAAACTCTTCGGAGACACAATTCGGTGTAAAAAAAGGCAGAGGAAAAAGCCTCTGGAGTTTAATAACAACAAGCAATCAAAAAAAAATTGTTGATACACAAAATTTTAAATTTAAACAAAATTTGATTAAGCTGAGCAAACCCGCAGCCCAATGATAAAATACTGAAGAACATGACAACACACGACAAAACTAAATAATACCTAATAACACATGAATACACCTAGGTATTAATATTGCAACAGAATATGAAATAAAATAAAACTTGAATTCTTTGGTCACAGGTTAAATGATATATATACTCCAGAGATGTAAACCAGAGATGCCCAATGATACCCACAGGCAACAAAATGCCCCAAAATAAAAGAAAATAATGACTGTGAGATAGGTATGAGGCCAAAAAAAATGTGAGCAAAACAAAGGTAAATAAATTAATGATCCCCTACATGCACTAGAGCCTAGGGTTTAGTGCTCTTAACCACAAAACCATATTGATCTCTGAGCCTTAAAAAATACCCATGAGTAGTACTGGACAAGGGAATGAGCTGAGTACCTGAAGTATTGGGGGTTACATTACAACTATCCATATAATCATCAGACATATTATCCAAGAAGGAAAGTGGTGATACAGAGGTATCCCTAAAAACATCACTCTGGACATCTGATGGCCCTGGAGAATTAGTAGCAACAGCAGTATCTGGTTGAAATAGCGTAAGCACAGGGGGAAGGGTAAAATTACAATTATCAGAAAACCAAGATAAATCCATAGGTAAGCCAAAGGGTTTGAAATTTACTACAGTGGACTCTGAGTTTAAATTAACAATATTAGGAGAAGTAGAGAAATATTAACAGGAGTGGATGGCTGATTTTCAACATTTGGAAAAAGCTGCCTGTCAACAACTTTAATTAAGCGGTTGATGTGGACTTTTTGTACATTACTGGGTTTAACAATTTATGAGATTACAAATAGGACGGGGGAGGACTTTTTTAACACACGAAAAGGACCCTTGTTAAGTTTACACAGCTTTTTTCTAAGATGAGGTTTAATAGCAGGGACATGGAGAAAAACAGTGTCACCTACTTGAATTGTTTTTGAAAATGGCTTGGAAAGTGACTGTTGAGTCTGGTTTTCAGCAGCCTTCGTTAAATTTTGGCTAACAATTTCAAATGACTTTTGGAGTTTTACATTTACATCATGAGCAAGAGTTCGGGTATCAGAGTAAGAGCGAAATTTACTATTAAAAATCAAATCATAGGATAAGCTTAAATCCCTACCATAGGTTGAGTAAGCAGGGGTTTCCTGAATGGTTCTGTGGAAAGCAGTACGATGAGCCAAAAGTGCAAAGGGTATGTGTTCACACCAATCAACCTGATTTTCTACTACCAAGTGGCTAAGCGAGTCAATTAAAGTCTTGTTCAGTCGTTCACATATTCCGTTCCCCATCGGATGATAACTAACCGTGTTACGTTTAACTATTCCCAATACGTCATAAACCTGATTCATCGCTTCAGATAAGAAATTTGAGCCTTTATCAGAGTATAACATTTCCATGAGACCATGGCGGGAAATAAAGTCCACCAAAACAGAAGCAATAGTGTTACTTTGTATGTTAGGGTAAGCCTCAGGGTATCGAGTGAAATAATCAGTAATTACAATAATGAACTTATTTCCTTTATTGGAAGTAATTAAGGGACCCACGGTATCAAAAGAGCATTTTTGAAAAGGCCTGGATGGAACAGGAATTTGTTGAAGAGGAGCCATCTGATTCTTACATAAACCTCTACGTGCAATACATGAATGACATGACTTAACATAATTTTTGACAATACGATACAGACCAACCCAATAAAAAGTTTCTTTAACCCTGTGCAATGTTCGAGAAAGGCTAGGATGGGCAACCGTGTGGTTGTCATGACATAATTTTAAAACTTCAGATATTAAGGAATGAGGAACAACTAGCTTAGGACTATCATTATGAAGAGATTGAATACGTGTTTTACACACAAGAAGACCATTAAACATAAAATATTTAGGAGAAGTAGGTGGGAATTTAGAATTAGAGTTTAGCATGTTAACAATTTTCTTATAGTGATGGTCTGACTTCTGTTGAAGAATTAAATCATCTGTTGAATACGAATTTAAATTAAATGTTAAGGGTTGCACTTCAAGAGTGTTGACATTTCTGGACAAGTAGTCTGCGACCAAGTTTTGCTTACCAGACTTATGTACAATAGTATATGAATATTGTTGCAGGGCAATAATCCAACGAGCTATTCTGGAAGTAGGGTCTTTTAATTTGAACAACTGGGAAAGGGATCTCTGATCACAGAATAAAATGAAGTGTTGACCATATAAATATTGCTTGAAATGATTAATGGCAAAAACAATGGCAAGGGCCTCCTTCTCGACAGTGGAATAATTACACTCAGCAGGATTTAATTTTCGGGAAGCATAAGAAACAGGCTGGGAAACACCAGAAGGTCCCTCTTGCATTAAAACTGCACCCAAGGCATAATTACTAGCATCAGTATTTAAAGTGAAGGGCTTATTAAAATCGGGTAAAAGTAAAAATGGCTCCTTAATGATGCAATCTTTAAGAGTTTCAAAAGCTTCTTGACGTTCAGACTGCCAATTAAATTTTACTTTATCTTTAGTTAAATTAGTGAGGGGTAGGGCAGTCTTAGAATAATTTGAAATAAATTTTCGATAAAACCCTGTTAATCCTAGAAAGGACCTGATTCCCTTTTTTGAATTTGGAGGAGCGGCATCTTTAATAGTACATATGTTTTTAGGGTCTGGTAGGACTCTACCTTCCGTTATCCTATGGCCTAAGAAAGTTATCTCCTTACTAATTAATCTACACTTTTTTGGCTTAAGCTTGAGGTTAGCCTCCTGTAGTCTCTTAAAGACAATTTCTAACCTCTCGAGATGTTCTTCGAAGGTGGATGAGTCTACAATGATGTCATCTATGTACACAAGAATTGATAAGTCTGATAAACCCGCCAAAACAAGTGACATCAGCCTCTGAAAGGAACTACTGGCATTACGGAGACCAAAAGGAAGACGGTTAAACTGATATACATTATCTTCGGTGGCAATAGCTGTGAGATGAGCATCATCAGGATGCATCAACATCTGGTGAAAACCTGAGGTCAGGTCAAGAGTTGAAAAAATTTTAGCCTCACCCAGTTTATCTATCATTTCACTCATCTGAGGTAAAGGGAAGTTATCGGGGATTGTTTTAGCATTAATCTTCCTTAAATCTGCTACCAGGCGGAACGACGAATCTGCCTTCTTCACCAACAGGACAGGAGCAGCATAACTAGAAGTCGAGGGAACAATTATACCCGCCTCTAGGAGTGTATTAATCTGGGACATCATTTCTGACTTTAAACTAAATGGTACTCTATAGGGCTTTGAACGAACAGGGATATAATCAGTTAAATGTATGCGATGGTTAATAATGTCACACGAGCCAAGATCCTTAAGAGATTTAGCAAAAACAGTCTGATATTTCTTAATCAACTTAGCAGTTAATTCTAAGTCTCTCTCATTACACTTAAAGAGTAATGAGAGAGAATTAACTGCTAAGTGTGACAAATCAAGTTCTCCTCCAAATGAGTCGAAGTCAACTATCTCGTCCTCAAAGCTAAGGGTATTGACCGAGTAATCATATGAATCAAGTTGCATAGGTGAGACAATAGCTAATTTTATCTTTTTGTTTAAGGTAATATTTTTATCAGACACATTAATAATTTAGACTAAACAAGATAAATCATCACTCACAATGGAAGCTGATCTTGCAACAACAAAGGTATCAAAATTCAACTTACTATTTGGTTCAACCAGAACAAGGTCACCGGGTTTAAATTTAGAAGAATCAGGCAGTTTAATACTCACTCTGGTCTCAGAGTTAGATTTTAGCTTTAATTTTGTAGGTAGAAAGCCAAAAATAGAATTACACTCATGGGAAACTGAAGTATCCGAAGTATTTAAGTTAATGTTTACATCAGTATTATTTGAGTTTGGAATATTATTAGAGTTTAGAGACAACAAATTAGGATTCCAAGATATGGAGATATCTGGATTAGACAACACAGAATCACCACAGTGTATGTTAAAGTTAAACAGCTGAAGGAAGTCCAATCCTAAAATTAAATCAAAATTTTGAGACAATGGGAATTCAGAAATTAAAAAAGTTAGAAGTGAATTCATGATTAGCTAGGTTTAGGTGACATGTCACAACTACTTTGACCCTAATATCAACGCCAGTAATGGCTTTCAATACAACATGAGGAGAAAGTTCAACATGACAAACAGAATAATTTACAAAATTCTTACAGATTACACTTATCGAAGCTCCAGAATCAACTAAACCACGAAGCTGCCTGCCCTCAACAAACACAGGAATGATGGGCAAGTTAAACATATTTTGAGGTATAAACACAGGATCCGGCATGGGCTGTGAGGAAACTAATAAATCAGAAACACTGTCTCCACCCTCTAAGGGTTTAAAGACCCCTGATTACCTGCGCCATTACTTTCCTGAGAGTTCGAATTTATATGGGGAATATTTTGCATGTCACGCTTCTTCTTAAAACACTCGCTGGAGGAGTGGCCAAGTCTGTGGCAATAAAAACAAGTAATATTTCTTTGGGAGGCCATCCTGTCGTTAACAGGGGCTCTAACATTTGACATAATGTCAGCCCTGACAGTCAAAACTTCTAATTTTTCTGTCAATGACATTAAAGACTTGGTGAAAGTCTCTGTCGTGTCCTTAATGAGTTTAGTAAGGTCCCCTAGATTCTGCCTTTCCACGGAAGCTGAATTGGCTGACTGGGCTTCCATAAAAGGATTGAGAGTACCTGGTCCAACCATCGCATTGACATGGCGGGCAGTAACATATAACGCTTGTTCTACTCTAGAAGCTAACAAGGTGGCTTCTTCTAAGGTTTGTGGGTTGGTTATAATGATTTGGTGTTTTATTTGGGGCCTAAGGCCTGTCACAAATTGAGACAAAAGAAGCGACTTTTTGAAATTCTGAGTAACCTGACCAGAAGTGATGACCCCGGTCAGGGCACTCGACACCACGCCTTGTAGCCGGATAGCGAAATCTGCTACAGTTTCATTTGGGATTTGGATACAATAATTTATAGCAGTCATGGCCTCAGCCAAAGACCTGCTCTGCGTGAATTGCTTAAGGATGTGGCTCTTTAACTCCTCTATAGTAGTTATGTTAAGTTCCTTGAGGGACGACTCATAAAAGGTTTTAGCAGGCCCCGCTAATTTGAGTAAGACAATAGCGACCTTTTGGTCCTCTGACCAATTAGCTAACGAGGCCACCTGGCCAAAATACTGAAAAAAATCTACCGCGTTACTTCCAACCAATGTGGGTACGATAGAAAAAAATTGCAGATTGGGGACAGGTGAAGGACCTGACACAGCCTGGGATTCTTTGTCTTGAGACTCGGGGAAAGACATGATTAAAACAAAATTTGGTCACCCCTAGCACACATAAAGCCAGTTACCATGAGAAGTAAAAAATAAACAAAAACATGTATATATAAGTTACCAATATTTGCTTCATTTCTCACACATAAACATGACTGTTACCGCACGGCACCATTTGTAGTAACCACATTACCCCCTATCAGTTTAAAGTAATGATTACACAAGTTATTAAGTTAGATAATGAACACATAAAAAAAACTTTAGTGTATAAAGAAGATCATATTGTGGTCTAAAGGACAACCCAAGTTCAGTCATATTCTGATACGTGTGAGGGAGGAACAAATAATTGACAGGCACAAATGACAGGTAAAAAACACATTTATTCATTATAAGGAGTAAAAGAGAACTTATTTTAAACAAAACGATAACAACATTTTAACTATCCCCCCAAAAATATACATATAATTCTAAAACTTAAGCCTCAACGGCTAACAAAAATCATGAGTAAACAATCAGACCTACAAAAATATCATAACACTTCTAGGTTAGTTTAAATTAAAAATGTTAAAACGTCAAGTTTCCATCTTATGGATTTGAATGGATCCAAAATGATAAAAATTTGGCAAAGATCTCACCGACTCGATGACACTTGACAATAGACGACAAGACTCCCGGTGGCACAAATCTCGATGACGGTTGCTGAGCGTTGCGTTCTGAATGCTGGCTATCACACATTGGCGCTTATTACGATGGAAACTGCCTAACGCAGTGAGACTTTAGCAGCTCAGGATCCACGATATTGCAGGTGCGGTGACATGGCGCAGATCGAATCCGATATTCCGCCTTCACGTACTAGTTGATGGTAGCAGAGTGTGGCTTTCTGAAGGCTGGCTATCACACATTGGCACGCATCACGATGGTATCTGCCTAACGCAGTGAGACTTTAGCAGGCCTGGACGCCGGGGACCGAAACCCCTTTCAACAAAGCAAATCTTCCTCGAACGGCCCTCGGTCGCTCGTCCTCTCCTCGAACGACCCTCGGTCACTCGTACTCTCCTCAAAAAACCCGCGCACCCCCATGTAAGGGTGAGAGGTTCACTCAAAGAAAAAAAAAAAAAAAAACTCCGCGTGCACTCAACAACAGCGCCTTTCCGTAAAGAGTTCCTTACAAAATGGCGAAAAAAACACCCACGCACGCGCAGTGATACAGGATGAGTCAGAACCAGGTGTCCTGCCAACACCCCCTTCTTCGCTGACCCCGGCCGGGTCAGGGAGCTGGGCTAAAAATAGAACGTAAAAACGTGCAGAATTGCTTAAAATGTTGCTAAAATTGGGGCGATTCGTGAGTGAAGCTGAGTCGGTGAGAAATTTACCAGAAATTACAGACAATACATTAAAACGGCAAATTACAGCTGGATTTTTACCACGTTAATGAATACAAAGTAAAAACATAGGATATTCTAATATTATAACAGGGCGTTATACAAATTTAAAACAAAATAGTGAATTATATAATAGATAAAATACACTTATCCATTTAAAGAAAACATGGATCTCGCACATCCATACCCGTGACGAAGGATACCGAAGCGAGAGAAAAAAAAACATAGCACCCCAAAACCTTATTAGTACAAGGCGTTTATGACACACAAATGATCTTCTTAATCATTAACGTAATTAAAATTTCATAATTGCCAGAAATTTAATTAAAATTCAGGCTGACCCGAAATTAAAGTTTAACAGAGATTGACAGAACACTAATGCTAAGATATAAAGAGATACAGGAAATTAACAAAAGCAAGATAGTTAATAATATTAGCTGCTATCTACCATAATTAAATATATTTAACTATTTTACACATTTAATGAAAAAAATGAGCAAAAAAAGAAGAAGAAAAAGTTTAAAACAAGTTAATATCCAATTCAAACTTTTGGGTTTAAAGTTATCACAGCCCAGGGTTTCCGAGCAAGTTAAATACTTAGATTAGGACTTAAGTTTAAAGTAAACCAAAGTTAATTTTTTTTAAAAAGAATATTCATCTCAACTTAATGTTGATGATGAGTAAGCAACTTCCAACTAATTAAAGAGATTAAACTAAAAGTTACTAGCCTTGATTTGTAATTAATTAGCTAATTAATAAAGAGCACCACCACATTTTTATCAAGGGTTAAACCTAAGTATTTATCAGTGTTTGACCAGGGGATAATGATGGAACCAATTTTAATATTGCAGTCAGCATGGGTACTATTGAAATTATTGGTGAAAATAGTGGCAATGCACTTATCCGAGATCATTTTTATTTTCTATTTAACGAGCCAGGAATTAATAAGGGCAACGTGGACAAGCAAAAAATTGGACGAGGACAAATAAAAAATTAAGACGAATGACTCAGGATGGCACGAGGCCTTTTGCTGTAAGACCAACTGATAAGTGACTCCAATCACAAACCAGTCCGAAGGGTAACCAGTAAAGTTGTAACCTGTTGCTCCGTGTGCGTGGATGCATTCAATTACATAGGTTACGACTCGTCACGGACGGTTTGTCATTGGAGTCAGTTATCAGTTTCTTTTGAGTTGCTCCGTGTGTAGACGGCCTTAGCAGCAGGATTTCGTCAAAAATGACTGCTTTTATACGCAGTAGCCTCCTTTGCTTAGTGCTTAGACTGTTGGTAAATTTTGTACTTCAGTAAAATCAGTTCTCAGACGTAACCAATATCGTCAGAAATAACCCCTTTGAGTGCAAGTACAGTATAGAGCACCACGTTCATAAAAAAGGGAGAAAGTACATTCTATTCAAAATACAAGATTTTGTCTTCTGTGGTAGAGAAGTGTATTTCAGAGGGCTTTGATCTAATCTCTTCATTGGTCTAATGTTTGGGTCATTTTGAAAATCCCTGATTGTCCAATATATCTACTCTTACAGTCCACTGTAAGAGTAGTTATATTGGACAGTGCTTCAATAAACCTGAAGGCTAAGTTTTAAATTTTTTATTTTTTTGTCTGAATCCTGTAAAGCATGGTTTTTTAATAAAGATAATAATGAAATAATCTGTATCATAACACTCTCAAAAACAGGAACCACCCCTTTCAGACCAATTGCCTATTAGGACGTGGTGAATGGAACCTCCAACCAGGGGGCATTAGCAACAACAACATAACACTCTCATTACTCTAAAACATGAAAGAAATACAAAAGATATAAACACTGGATATTGTTACCATAAGACAATCTCTGCAGCTCGGTCATTTGGAAAACGAAATTATTAATTCTTGAAATTTATTGCAGGAAAGAATATTGCCTACAACGATGTAAAGCAGGGGTGTCAAACTCAAAGGCAACCTTGGGCCAAACAGACAAGGTTAAACTATAGGTGGGCCGCAAAAGAATTAATATTAATAGAAACGTAGGTTTATTTACCTAATTACAGTATATTCAACATAAATATATGCATTTTGTTTAATAAAAGCAAAAAAGAGTATCATTAGAAAAAACATTTAGCGAATTCTTCCTATCTTATTATAATTCTGCGTCGGTTATTTTATTATACAGTTGGCTCTCTGTTTAACGACTTCCAAGAAACCGTGAAAAATCGTCCTTAAGTAGAGATCGTCCTTAAACAGAATTTGTGAAAACATAACATTTCCCATAACGTCGGAGGAACCGGGACTGGGAAATATCGTCTTTAAATAGAGATCGTCGTTAAGTAGAGCGTCGTTAAACAGATAGCCAACTGTATATTATTGTGTGCCAATATATTGGCCGGGCCGCAAAAATGTTCGTTGCGGGCCGCGAGTTTCACACCCCTGATGTAAAGGATGAATAAATTAAAAAGGAAAATATAACTTTTTTCCGAAATCTTTATCATGAAACAGCGAGATGTCACTTCATTACACCACCACGATTGCTAAAATCATGTGCCTGAGTCTCGAAACTTGATAATTTCCAATTTCCTGAAATGACACTATACGAAAGTGTTGATCTATGCTCGCCAGTAATCAATTCTTTTGTTTACTGCTGTCTCTGATGACCCGTATTATTGGAAGCTTTTTCAACCCCCCCACCCCAACCTTTCTCGTTTATATGACGACATTCTACCATAGGACCATAGGACCATAGGACAATTAAATTAACTGAGTTGCCTAGGCCAACGCCTACAAACTCAGATTTTTCTTGGTAGTATCATCGAAGAGCTGGAAATGTTCAGGAGTGGGTAAAAGTTCGTTTTTGACATCAAAGTTCATGAAAATGCTTCTCAAAAAAGTGAAGCAGAGAGATTTCTGGTCAGTAGATTTGAGGGTGAAAAATGGGCAGTTTTGATTGGTTGTCTTCTGGATCTTCGAGATGATTTGCTGATGGGGGTGGAGTCAATGGCTGTCTGTAAGCTGGATTTCAATTGGCAAGAGTAGAGAGAATAGAGTATAGTGATTGGATAGAGAGATAAGGTTTGGAATCCGTGAGTTCTATTACTACAAAAATGAGCAAAGCCAAAAGGATTTGCTCTGAGACAGATAATTAAGTTAATAGAAAGTTTAAGGATAGGAAATAGATATTTATTTTATTTTATAAAATTTTATAGTTGTTTTTTGCCTTGGCAAGCCAAGTATTGTTTTTATATTTTTTATATTTTTATTTAAATGACGAGGACAAACAAAAAATTAAGACGGAAGACTCAGGATGGCTCGAGGCCTTTTCCTGTTAGTGGGGTCAGCGTGATCATAGTTTGCAAGATTAGAAAGGAGTTCACTGTCAATAGAATTGTGAAAGTTTATAGCTTGAATGACATTCTACGAGCACAGGTTTAAATTATATTTCTCTTAGGTAAGTTAAAAGGTACAGCTGCCAGCCCTTGGGCTTATAACATTGCAATGGGTATCTCCCGGCTCTAAAGGGGGAAATATCTCTTGCGACAGTATTTTTAGCGACTTGCTCGCGAAACGTGCCGTTCACCTGAAAATTCGTGTTTTGGCTCAGCTAATTTTAGATTCGAAATTTTCAGTTCCTATTCTTTTCATTTCGATTGGAGGATGAAGTGTGGCACGTTCCGTCTCGCTAGGTACTCCTTAAACCCATTGCATTACCTTACCAATAAACCATTGACATCGTGTAATGGGTTAACTTTGCGAGTCTCCCTTTAGTGGGCTCGTGTTTGAACCATTGCTACAGCATGGACGTTACTGTGGTGTCCCCTCACAAGGAGCAGTTTGTTTCGCCTGTGTGAAGTTTCTGTAATAAATTAAATAACCAAATGAAGGTGGGGAATGGCTAATGTCCCCAGGGCAAAATGTTCAACGCTTAGAAAGAAAACTTTGTGTAGCTAAATATAATTGTTAAAAATAAAAGCATGATTATTACAACAAAATCAGGTCCGTAGGACGAATGGAAAGGCAACAATTATATTTTAATTGATAAAAATTACCTGATTGATCTCATTCGTCGTTTTAATATATATATATATATATATATATATATATATATATATATATATATATATATATATATATATATATATATATATATATATATATATATATATATATATTTATTTATTTTTCATGGGGATTAAGTGAACTATTTTAGTATTTGAATTCTAATACTATTTGAACTATTTTAGTATTAGATTAATATATGGGTATTAACTATTTTTGTTGCTTATTTTCCCCAAAACTTGTATCGTTTGCTTTTGAGAGCAAAATAATTAGAGGAATAATTTCTTTTAAATATTATATATTCATAAAAAAAGGAATGCTTTGGAGCATGCTCAGAAATTTGTCTAAATATTAGATTTGTTCACTCTCTCTTTGCTTTCATAACTGTGACTGTACAGTGGAGGGCCGGTCCTTATACTGTAGTTACCACTACTCTTCCTGAAGCTGTGACTTGATTTGATTGGGTATTTTTAATACTTTGTATTCAAAGGTAAAATCTTTAACTTCACGATAAGTAATCATCGGATTTTGATTGTAGCATATAAAGAGGAAACTTTCATTAAAACGTAACCCTATATTATAATATGTTTTTAGATGCTTGAAAATTGCTGTCATTTTAGATAATGTTTGATTTCTTTTTATCATTTAGTTCCTATAATCGCAACCTAGAAGTTACATAATATTAAGCATAAAATTTATAGAAGGTTAAGGGGGAAAAATACTTTTTTTAATGCAGATTAAATTCTTGAGTATTCTCTATAGCAGTGGTTGTCAACTTTGTGCCCGCGGGGTCACATGCGCCCGACTTCTTTTTAAAAATACTTTTACAAAGCTAATTTTGGGAATATAAGATAATTGAGTTCAGGGTCAAAAATCTCATTAAATTTATAAACCATTTATAAGAAATAAACCCATTTATACTACTTTAAAAAAAAACTCCATGTATCTACTTAAAAATATTTTGAATTTTTTGCTTTGCATTTTTTTTAAAACTCATTTTTCAAAGCATAATCATTGAACTATTAGAAGGTTGGTAACGTACTGTTGAATTAAATATTATTTCTATCATATAAATAATGATCATCGGTGATACAAACACCATTACTTGTGCCCGTCATGCTCTGTCGAAACTTAATGAGCTCTCAACCACGGAAAGTTTGAGAACCACTGCTCTACCGTATCGAGTTTATTTTGCGATCGAAAATGACTTGTCTACGTCTGGTAGTTTCTGAAGATATTTACTTATTCAGGTAATGTATCATAATCAAACTGAAATTATTGACATCCTGTTCTGACGTCCAATGACATGTTTGATAAAGTTGAAACCACTAGTAAAACTCATACACATGAGAACCTATGAAGTTAGAATTTACTTACATGCGGGTTATGTGTTATACATTGTATATTCCTATAACTACAAACACGTAAGTATTTTTAGAAGGTATTACTAATTTTTGGTGTTTTATTGGCATATTTTATTCACAGTATTTTTTTGGTTATTCAAGATGCTAGTGTTCTCAAGCGATTTTTATTAGTAAGAGTTAATTTATTTCTACTGCGACTGACAATTCCCCCCCCCCCTTAAGTGTAGCGTAGTGATTTTATCTGAAACCGGTAAAACGATTTTACTAGATCAGTAGTTTGACTGATTGGGAATATACCACTGGCAGATTTCTTAACTCGATATTGATATATGTACTAGTGTAAATATTTCAGCGATATGCTTTGAACCTTTGTTCTTAACTAGCTCTAAGTTTCATAATAAAATTGTTAGAAAATATTGTTTATTCTCATATTTTTAGGCTTAAATAAAACCTATTGGATTTGCTCACCTCTGTTAACCTATGGAGAACATTTGTCTACTCTTTACAGCTACATAAATGCTGATAATCCATTAAAAATGGCATTCTCTGATAGCCTGAATTGTTCTGCACCTTTCAACAGTATTCATTTTATAAATACACGTCCACCAAATGAATTTATGAGGGTTTAACACAATTCAGATTGTGTAATTCAGTCATTTTAATTTTTGCCAAGTTCCAAAGAAATATTGGAAAATTCTCTATGGATCAGAGGAATCATTTTGTTTGTTCGGAAATTGTATAATCGCTTCTTTTTTCCTTAGAGTATACCGAGCTAATTTAAGACCCAACTAATTTAACTTAGTTTTCTAGACGCACCTGTACACTGTATATCAAATGTCTTATTCTGAAAAATGATAATCACTATATTCATGCAGTCTATATTTTGCAGAACTCTTATTGATATCATGTCGGAGAAAGCTGAAGAATCTGTATCAAATGTCGCAGCCGCTGAAGAGAATGTGACAGTGATTATGAAGAAGTGGAAGTCGATCTAGATGAATTGCGGGCTGGGTTCGACATCTTAAAAAGTCATATGCGAGGTTTCCACGAAGCTTTAGACCAATTAGCTAAGATAGAAGGTTGGACGTTGGAAAAGAAAACACCTTCGATAGATGTGCTGTTTGGACAAATAGAAGAGAGAATTGGACAAATGGGAGCCTCAAAATGAACAGTCTTTGTGTACCACTTTGTTTACCTAGAATAAAATGAGTTTTGATCATGAAGGTAAATTTTCAATACATATTTATAGCAGTACGTTTAAGGCTCCTTAATGTCTATTTACCTATTACTGGAGTAAAATTTCTTAACTCCAGTACCTGAAGTACAAAGATTTAGAATATTATAAATCAAGATTCCTGATCACTTGTTTGACATAAGTTGGTGAAATTTGCTGTTGAACCCAATTTTTTAATGTACGAGTAAATGTTCATAAAATTGTTATATGCACTAGTATCTAGTTCCCATGTTACTCTTTTGAATCAATTGCATTTCACATTACAATTTGATTATATTGCGACCACATACTGAATGAACCAATTCATTTGAAGAATAGACGGTAGTGAGATACTGTATATCAACAAATGATATATAAACGGTACCTAAAAATGCTAAAGTATAAATCATTAGAGATTAAAGAATAGGTACAGTAAACCTGTGCACCTTGTCTGCGCATTATTGTAGATCATTAATGAGTTGTTAGAATTTCCCTTGTGGTCGGTTTGTTGATTTAATTTTGAAATTCAAACCATCAAACTAAACCTTTAAATCACTAAACAACCAAGTGCAAATTTTATTCTTTTGCTCTGTTAACGATTCGGTGTAAGATATCAAGATAAGGAGGACATTGAAAGCAGCACTACAGATTGCCTTTTCAGAATAAAAATTTCTTTCGGTACAATATTTGACTGTAATTATCAAGTTTATTTTTAAATATTTTTTTTTATAAACTTTAAATTCTTCCCTGCAAAACGCTAATATTCCAAATTAATCTTCATTATACCAGGTTTCTGCAGATGAATAATTAAGGATATATTTAAATTGGATAAAATCAGCCGCCTACATTGTAAAGTGTTTAGTGTCGCGAGCCTCTACAAAGTGGGGTGGGGAGTAATTCCTGAAGACATGAATGTTCCAGTTCTGCCCCTCCATAGGGGGCATTGTTAGCTTTCCTATATGCTGCTTCCATAATAAAGTAACCAACAAATTGATGGTATGTAAAGGCGAATGCCTTAAAGTAGTGATTCCCAACCTTATACTTGAGTACCACCTGAGAACTTTGTAGGGTCGTGGCGTGCCACTGGTTGTTTTATAAATATTTTTTGGGGGGAGGGGGTAAATTGTATACTAGCATGAATAAGTTTTAAAAATGTGTTTTAGTGTGTATATAAAACAAAATACAGAAAATTCCATAAAACTATAGAAAATCCCCTTTTATATGTAATTGTTAGTAACAAACGGCAAATACAATTTTCCAACACTAAAATGTCTTTATCAGGACGCTTAAGGAGAAACTTGGTGTAGCTTAAACATATTTCTTATTAGAGCTTATTATTAAACCCCTTTGCGTACCACCTCAAATGCTGTCACGTACCACTAGTTGCGAACCACTGCTAAAGCGTTGGGAAAAAATAAAATTGTCCTGTTAAACATTTCACTTCTTTTAATACATTGCAAATAAAATCAGTCATTCAGCACTCCGAATTTAAACGTACATATTCACAATAAAACTATTTGACGGTGGGCAATGTTCTTTCTGCAAGGAAGTTGTCAGTTGGAAAGCATTCAACTACACACAAGCCGGATCTAAAAAGTAAGAAGGCATGTCGGAGATGCCAAAAACTCAAGAAAACGGGAATCTAACATCCTTGTTGATTTTAGGAAAGTTGAGATTATCTGAATACAAGTCTGAGCAGTCCTGTAACTTAACCATACTATTAAAGATGTATGGTATATTTCTCAAGCTTATATCAGGATCAAATAATCCGTACATAGATAAGGCTGCGGACAACATTCAGAAAGTGCCGAAGTTTCTCCGAACAGGACTTT
Source organism: Dolomedes plantarius (assembly GCA_907164885.2). NCBI lineage: Eukaryota > Metazoa > Arthropoda > Arachnida > Araneae > Dolomedidae > Dolomedes > Dolomedes plantarius. Next base: position 241,736,288 of record OU015490.1, read on the forward strand.
AATGTATGACGTGAAAATACACTTCAGTAGCAGTATATAGGTATTTTTAAAAAGCTAGATAAGTTTTAAAATAAAAGTGAGTTAAATGTTAATCATTTGACGTAGAATAAAAATACAAGAACTATTGGCACAATCAATCAGAAGCATTTTCCACTAATTTTGTCATAAAAACTGTTTCAAAATCAAGGTCATTTTATTTCCCGTAAGAACAGATTATAAAGTATTTTTTAGCTAGTTTTATTGGATAGACATCCCGAATATATAACTTTATTGAAAATACCTGAACAAGTGCTTTTTCAAACAGGACAAACGTCTTGTCCAATGTGTATTTAACTTCTGTTAGCAATGTATCATTCACTGAGGGGTAATGGAAAATATATTGCATAAAGTTCAATGCAAATTATATATATAATAGCCGTTGTCTCTGTATAACACTTCCGGGCTGTACTCATCTTTCAATTGAAGCCCTGAGTAAACAATCGGCCGGTTAGGCTTAATTTCAATTTCACATGTGGATCAGAATTTTTTCTTACCTAAAAACTAATATTTTCTCCATCAAATCACGTTTGTTCAGCATATTTTTATATAAAACATTCAGAACTAAAAAAAATGGACGCTTTTAGCTGTATATTTAACAGTTTTTAAAAATCTGTTTACTTTTGCGATGAATTCTTAAATTAAACTTGAACGTGAATGAATCAGAAGCTCAAGTTTTCATATCGCGTAGTGAGCTCTAAAAAACTGGATGGCAGTCTACTACTCCAATCGCATGAAAAACTAAATAAATAAAAAATAATGAAAGCGTTTGCTTTTACAAGGTGTGGATTAAATGCAATATTGTTAGATAATTCCGGATATTTTTTAACTTCCATATACTTTTTCCCATTATGACGTCATTATTTATATTATGACGTGAAAAGGACGGGTTACCTTCTAGCTTAGAAAATAAAAATTTGTATACCGCTTGCAAAACACAACTTGTATGTTATCATATCGATAGCGTATCCAAATATATTCTGTATTCTTGTCATAAGATACCACATACCTTGAAACTTTTTTAAAATCTCCCAAGAATTTAAATGCTTTTCAGAGTGAAAATATGATGTACACAATGAAAGAAATTTAAATACAGTGAAATGTCTGATGTGGACTCATAAAAGTTTCACACTCAGTATCTTTGCCTTTAAAATCATTCCTGAAACAGAAATGCTATAAAGATTATTCTAGCCTTTTTAAAAAAAAACGTCATTGGAATAAATTAGGGTACAGTAGTAATGGTGAAATGCAGTTGATACTTTATATTGAGATATTAGAAACACAGACCACTATACATTTTAAAGTTTTAGGAAACCAACAAAGACAAGAATATTAAATTTTTAAACTTTGTTGAAATTTCTAAATTTGTTGAAATATTGAAAACTTTGCTTTAAATGCAACAGAAGCTTACGAATACAATTTGTTACACAGTTGTACAAATAAAAACATTTGTATTCCCTCACTTCATCTTTATTTTATATAAATACGCCTTCGTTTTTGTTTAGTTTTACCCTACGCACAGAAAAAGAAACTTTCTAAATTGGGGAGGGGTCCACATAGGGATTAATGTTGACTGGCCTAAATGAGGCTCCAATAATGAAGAAGATAAATATTTTCAATCAGTTTACTCGCAATAAAAGTTATGCACAATTAAAATTAATTATAGCAAATGCCCCGTTCATGCTGCAGATAAAGAGCTTTAATTGGCCAATCTAACGACAAAGTGTCTATATCCTCTTCGTTTAGAAATACGTGTGAACAGGATCAGGTTCCCATTAAAAATAACTATATATACCCTGGAAAGCTGAACTATCATGGTATATTAAGGATTGATAAGTCATTTTGAGGAAAGTTTTGAACGGTATTTAAAAACTTCATTGGTTTCCTATCAGAAGATATGGATAAAATATCAACTGATAAAATGCTTCTATCAGTTTATCTTGTAGTATAACGTATATGAAGGAAATCAAGAAATGTATTGTCACCAAGAGCTTCAGGAAGAGTAGTGGTAACTACAGTACATGAGCCGGGCCCTCCACTGTAAGATGATATAGCAATGCATAAAACTTCAGTGATCAGTAAAAAACGAAAGTAGGAAGGGAAATAGAAAGTGGGAAAAGCAAAAAGCTTCGATAGTACAAGTAAAGGTAAAACATGGGGCAAAAAGAGATCTAGCGAACAAAAAAAAGGACAAAGAATTAAAAATTACGAGCAAAAATAGAACAGGGCCGTTTCTTGTTATCTGGGTGAACAGGGTCGTAATCGGCAAGATTTTTAATAAGATCATTTGGTAAATCTTTATGGAAGTTAATAGCAAGATTTTGAAGATAAGTTTAAATAGTGCTGCATACGACCAAACTGGTCCAGCATACGTGAGTAAGTGTCTTAAGAAAGATTTATAAATGAGCATTTTGTTACTAAAGTTGAGTTTACTATTTCGGGCAATTATGGGATAAGGTTGTCTTTTAGCATTACAAAATTTATTACGATTATTAATGATATGTTGTTTCCAAGTGAGTTTTTATCAAGAGTTAAACCTAGGTATTTATCAGTGTTTGACCAGGGGTAATAATGGAAACAATTTTAATATTGCAGTAAGCATAGGTACTATCCAATTTATGGGTGAACATAGTGGCCATGCACTTAATCGAGATAATTTTTATTTTCTATTTAACGAACTAGGAATTAATAAGGGCAACGTGGACATTAATACACTCATGTCCATAAATTAAGGATAATGCCAGTTCCGGTAAATAAAGGTCCAGAAATAAAACAAACAGGACAAATTCATAAAGCCCATTTATTAAACAAAAGATAAAGAACAAAAAAGATTTTGTATGTATGATACCATTTATAAAAACTACGATTTTTGCTGCATGGAGCAATTGTAAAAAATATCTCCTGTAAAAAACTTAATATTACATGGTTGGTATGATGGTTAATACATTGTATGTCTCCCATGCGATGAAATACAGTCCGTACAACGCTTAGGCATGCTGAGTATCAAATTATCGAGCTGATTTTGGGGAATATTACTCCATTCAGTAAGCGTTCTCCATATGAAAGTCTGACGTGAATCAGACTACCAAGCTAAACCTGGACTCGTCGGAAAACATCACACAAGCCCACTGTGACGATGTCCACATTGCATGTTCTCTACTCCAGGCTAATCGCTGCCGACAGTGAGTTGCCGTGAGCGGAACACATCTGACAGGTCTGCGAGCATATAGAGCAATATTCCCCAAAGGTCTGTAGACGGTGTGCCTTGAATCTGTGGTATCCGTGACTGCAGATAGCTGACGAGACAGGTCGAATGCTGTGCTCGCTCTGTTTCTTTTGGCAGTTACTGTTAAATACCGGTCTTCATTCGGCGTTGTAACTCGTGGGCGACCTGTACTGTAACGTCTATTGACATTTCCATCATCTTGGAATCGTTGCCAAAGCCTAGAGATGACACTTTTGGAAATTCCAAGTTCCTCGGATACTTCCATCTGAGTACCCCCACATTCCAGGCGGCCGATAATTCAACCACGTAAAAAATCATCCACGTGCGTCCTCTGTGTCATAACTATTTGGTTATGGCACTGGACTGCTATACCAACCATGTAATATTAAGTTTTTTTAAAGGAGATATTTTTTACAATTGCTCTAGGGAGCAAAAATCTATATGAATGGTAACATATATACACCATCTTTTTTGGTCTTTATCTTTTGTTTAATAAATGGACTTTATGAATAAGTCATGTTTGTTTTGTTTCTGAACCTTTATTTGCCGGAGCTGGCATTATCCTTAATTTATGGACATCAGTGTAGCTTTGACTACATATTTCTGACAATGATTAGAGGTAAAGATAGCATTGTCGTCTGCAAAAATAGTAATTTCGATCTTTATGTACTGCGGAATGTCGTTAATGTAGATATTAAACAAGGTTGGACTAATAAGAGAACCTTGAGGAACCCCAGTAAAAATGGTATAGGGGTCGGATAAAGTATTATTGATTTTTACTTGAAAGGTACGATTACTTAAGTAGGAGGAGATAATTTTAATAAGCTGGGGGAGGGAAAGTTGTAGTTGATAAGCTTATGGATGAGACCATAAATCCATATTCGGTCGAAAGCGCGTGCTACATCCAGAAAAAGGGCTGCGGAGGACATTTTATTAATCTTTGCTTGGGTTAGGATCTCAGTGATACGGTAGGCCTGATGTGGAATAGAAAGAGATTTTCAAAAACTGAACTGATACGGAATAATCATGTTATTGCCATCCAGATGTTTGTTAACACATTCGCTGCCACTAAAATTGACATATCCATTAGGGTGGAGTGAAAAAGGCGAAAAATTTTTTTTTAAATTTTAATATTTCCTGACTCAACAAATGGGGCTGTTTGTCAAAAAAGACACTGCAAAAAAATCCCAGAGCAATCACTCATCGTCTTAAGGTTCCACACAGGTGGTTAAATAAAGGAATATTAATGTGAAAAGTAAAAAAAAATCCATTTTTTAAATTTAGTTTTGATGTTTACAATATCTTTATTTTTGGACTCAAAAACAGTTCTAATTATAAAATTGAAACAGGAAAACATCGTGTGAAAAAATATCACTAACCTGAAATGTACTTTAATCAGTCTTCAATTTTGGATTTCACATGAGGACCAAAATAATTATCTTTGGTGTCAAACTTTGGAAGTTACTTTCGTGACTTTATTCCACTGCGAATGTATCCATCACTGGCTTCTACGCCACATGTTACCAATGATGTTTGTGTTACCAGTCGCACATACCTCTCTACTGCTTGAGAATAGCAAGGGAGCTTCTCTATTTCGAATTGTGAACCGTTACTGGTCATACTTTCTATGTCTTCGTGACTGAGGTTCATGGTAGCGGGTGGTTCCAAAGGATTGTCCCAGTTAAACATTTCAAAATATTCTTCTGCTTCGAAATTTAAATTTGAAAGATTAAATTAGCGTATTTCCCCCTTCCAGTCAATATTTCTTACTTTCAATATTCTTCTGAAAGTTCTCGAATATGTGATCGTTAATCTAACAGCATTGCCAACAGAATGTTTTCAGAGTGAGCAAATTAAGAGTTCCTGTGAATAACTTTGTGAAAAATTGACTTAAAAAAATCTTCTGGCAAGAATGAGCTTTTTTTTATCATTCCGTGCAAGTGACGTGCTCCATAAGTAGCTCTTGGGATTTTCTTTATTTCAAACCAGGATGACACGTAAATTTTCATGACATAGGCCCGTATGCAGAACAAACGGTCGAAAGATGTGACTCTCGCTTCGCAAGCGGGGGTAGTTTGCGAGAGTAGGGGGAGAGCACTCATTTTAGTTATGCTGATCAAACAGTTTGCGCTTCCGCAAATGATGACGTCAAGATGTGTAAGGTAACCTTATATGGTCAAGCCACGCCCTTTTTCTCCTCCCGAGTGCGTAGGCAGCCCCCCCCCCCTCCCCACTAACCCTACCCAGGGCAGAGGGCGATGGTCAATTTAGCGAAACCGTCCGACTGAACTGCCTCAAACACGGCATTTTAATTGCTTCCTTGCTTTGGGGTTCAAGAAAAAGTATACAGTATTGGAAAAAACCCGCGCTTTGACTTCGACCAACGTGGCTGTTTCTTTTACATTTTGTAGATAAAATTGTCTCAAAGGACATCAAATTTTTCAGTATAGGTGATCGAGAAAAAAGTGCAGTGAAGGCATCACTGATGAGTCATTCGATTCATCTGCATTGGTAAGTAATTTCAGTTGTATTTGAAAAGAAAAAAATGTAATTTGACTTCAGCAATATCCTAATATTTTATTATTATTTTTTTACTTGTAGGCTGTTTTAAAACAGAAAAAAATGAATAGTAAGTAAACTATTAATTTTGTATTTAATTACCTGTTTATTAGAATTTCTTTTAATTATTTTCAATGCTATTTATAATATATCATATTTTTACATTGCAATATATTTATCATAAATAAATTTAATTAAAGCAAAATTTAAAAATGGTCTAATGCTTATTTAAGGGACAATTAAGTACTAAAAATGTTCTGTTAGACTTTTCTGGCATTTGTGTACAAGAATATCATATTTCTATTTTTGTTTATAAATATTATTATAAATTTTTAAAAATGCCGTTAGTTAATCATTAAACAAAGATCAAAATATTTTGTTGCAGGAGGCTTTGTTACCAGATAAAGATCACTGCATTATTAATACTTGAGGGTGGTGATTGAGACCATGACATTGTACACTTAAATAGCAAATATAAATTTAATAATTGTGCTTCAAAACATTACTGCCAATGCTCAGTCATATATGAGAATTATGTTTAGCTTTATGATTGTTAAATACAACTATGTATTTAATAATCATAAAGCTAAGAAAAATCCTAGAGACAAAAATAGCTGTTATAACTAACAAAATGAATGTTTGTTTCATAATGCTTTTGGAAAATTTTAATTTTTTAAATAAATTTTAAGCAGAATTATTTGCTATTTATACTAATTAATTTCCCCCCCCCCCAGAAAGTTGTTGTTATTCAAAGTGAATTACAATACCTAAGATTGTAACTACCACTAAAACAGCAGAAACAAAGTCTTGGCATATTGCTCAATCATCAAGTAAGTTATTTGGATTTTGATAAATTTAAATCAAATTTTTGTAACAAGTTTTAAAATATAAATTTCAGACTCAAATTGTTGGAGATATTTAAAAATTTTATAGTACCATACTTTATAGAAGTTAAACAATTGTATTTTTTACGTAGCATCCATAGTTTTATGTAAATGCCTGCATAGAACTCTTCTTCATAATTATTTGCAGTTTTACTATATAATCTGTGACAATAACTTCTATGAAATAACTTATGTTGATTTTTATGTATGAAATAATAGCTCTGTTCCATGTGCTATCTCATTTACTAAGGATTTTTTATAATTTTCTAGACAGTTCAACAGACAGTGGCAGGAGGCATCTAGCCTTAAAAAGAAAAACAGAAGCAGCCGAGTTAAATAAATTTGAAGCTGAGGCTCTTCAAACCCAAAAAACTATGGTGCAAGAAATAAATGTTGCTGCCGAAACAGCATCCCGGCAAGGAATTCTGCAAAAATTAATCAAAATTTAGAAACATTAATTAAAATAATGGAAGACAAAAATAAGTTGTTAGTCAGAAATAAAAAGCTTTTAGAGCTCCCAAATGCTGAAGAAGATGTTGTACAAAAAATGCAATAAACTCATAAATTCATGTTTGCACAGTCAATTTTTGTAATAAAAACTTCATCTTCCATCTCAAGTGCATTATCCGTATCTTGTAATATCTATTCCCTGCTTAAAGAAAGGGATAACATCCTTCTCCTTCTCAAAGCGAATGACTATTCCGGCTTTGCTAGAGAAAAGACCGGTCTACGAGAGCTCCCTACTGGTCGCAAGTTTTGATCACGTGACGTTCGTATTTACGAGAGAAAAAACTCTCGCTGTTTGTTTTGCATCTCACTTTTCACCCCTCTGCGAGAAGGAGGGACCTTGCGAGAGCTTAGCTCTCGTAAGGGCCTGTTCACATAGAAGTCCGTTGCGTTGCGTTAAGGAAAAGATGACGTTAAGATGAAAATAAACCAATCATAGGCGTTAAAAATTTCATTGCTATTCGTTTGGAGGCATATGATTGGTTTATTTTCGTCTCAACGTCATCTTTTCCTTAACGCAACGCTACGGACTCCTATGTGAACAGGCCCTAAGTGTTTGATCGGCATACGGGCATACTCTACTAGGAGCTTAAAGTGTTCTGTTGGTTCGGAAGTTGACACATATAGGCGCAGAATTCTGTTGGCTGTAATGAGACATCTTGAATGAGACATCGTTCCGGGACTTCTGTTTGCTAAATCTGGAAGGCACTCCCCCGAGGATACTTCCCTAGAATTATCGAAGAGGTATTTTTGGTTTGCACTGAGGTCTTTTTTATCAATTTCAGGCAGAGCAACTGGAATAGAAACAAAACTGGTCACAGCAAGTGTTTCGCTCGTTTGCAGAGATTTTCCTATTGTTCCGGAAAACTGGTGTGGCCCAGATGCCTTTCTGTCAATCTTCTGAAAAAGGTGGCGAAGAGGTAGTTCGTTAGTATACAGTAGGCTTACAAACCAGTGCAATTTATGGCCAACAAAGATTTCATGTCGTCTAACTGCATCATTTTTATTCTCAACGTTGACGTTCGTCCCATCACACCTAAAGGCAACAAGTTCCGAAAGTGTAATCGCTTCATGTGTAACGAAGTTGATGATACTTCGTAGAATATCCGCACTACACCCAGAATCCGGAGTCACATGCCCTATATTAAACAGAACCAGGTTCTGACAACAAAACAATATGCTATTCCACAACTATAGTACTATATAAGGAACTTCCCTTCTTTTCTTGCACTATAGATTTGTCCTTTCTTCCATCGAAGTAGATGGCGTACAAAGACTGTGTTACTTGTGTAGAATTAAGCTGTGATCATACCTTTTGACGTTTTCCCCTCAGCTTACTCCTGTGAATAACTTTAGATGGAGCATCTTTGGATACAACGGATGGAGCATCTTTCGATACCTATATCACGTAGCACAGAGGATGCAATGATAGCAGCTGACCTATCCGATACTCCCGTTCTATCACAAGTAACGGTTAGATTTGGCAGTGATATTCTCATTTGGCCTGTCTTGGAGGTTGAGGAAGATTCATCGCCAGTTGTTTTCCGACATTTGGCTTCATGACTAACGTAAGCGTCATCATCTTCAGAGATATCTTCCAATTCTGAATCAGACGGCTGTTGCTTCTAAATCTGTAATATTTTTAGATGAAGGAGAATTATCTTTCAATTCCTTTGCTTTAGCTTCCTGATTTTCCGTTATACATTGCTTTTCTCTAACACGCTTCAGTTTTTGATTTGTAGAAATGTCAATATATCCTATTGCCATTTTCCTCTCATGCCATTGGTCTGCTAAAAAGTTTCGTTCTATACTTGGAATTTTCACGGAACACTTGCATTGTTCGTAATTTAAAAATTTGCATACAGAAATATCAAACAAAGTACTGTTTGCTTGGTCAAAAAAATCTTTCCTAATTTTTTCAGCCCCTATTCGAGATTTGGGCATTCTTTTTATATTTTTGTACTTTTCATTGTCATTGCTAATAAGACGAATAACTTCTTGATGACTTACCACAGGCAATGAGTCTTTCTTCCAAATTCTTTCAATGCTGATAATGCTGAAAACAATTTCGCTGATATCTTTTACAGAATGATCATTCTTGTTCTCCTTCCTCCACAATATATCATAGGAATTGCTTCATTAAATCAGCATACGAGGGGAACACTGTCTCTTTCATGTGTACTGGAGTTCCAAACTCACTACAAAAAGTTTCACTCTTAGTTGAGGTCATGTTTATGTTTTAATTAAAAGTCCGTACTAATATAAATCACGATTAATACAACTTATTGCTTCAAACTACAAATTAGAAACAAGTTGTTGAAACAAAGACAAGCATCAAAGAAAGACAACAGTCGCAAAAACGAATCAGTCTACACAATAAAAGTCACGTGACTGCTTAGGTCATGATTAAATAGCTATCAGAATAGACAACGTGCTTCCACTTAGAAGATTTTCGGAGTACAAAATTGCGATTTATGTACGAAATGCCATTTCTAGCACTGACATTTAACAATAAATATAAATATTAATATTAATTATTAAATAAGTATTACTATTAAACATTAATTAATATTAATTTACAAATTAATTAATTATTCAATTAATTAATTTTTAATTTTTGATAAAAAAGGCATTAAAAACTTTAAAAAAAGGCAATACAAATATTCACTTGAGTTGTGAAACCTCAAGATGGCAACATTTTGAGCTGAAATTTGGAGAAAATTTGTTTCAGCCAGTTTCACACCAAATAATGACTCAGGCAATGTGAATTTCAAGAAAAAGTTTTTTCGCTCCACCCTAATATCAATCCTCAGAGGCCGTCGTTTCTATGGTGTCCACCGCAACATCACTATCTCCTTCCGATTCGCTCGTAGAATCCCAACCGTAATCTTCATCGTCTGTGCTGTCATAATCAGAAAGATCACTGTTATCTAATAATTCTAATATTTCGGATTCAGTCAATTTTTTATTTACTTTCCTTTTCTTGGGCTGTGAAGGTCCTGCCATACTTGTACTGTCCGTCATTTTTAAAAACGCACATAAAAAAATTGAAACACAAAATTTGAAAACCACGCACGTAAAATATAAAAACAATGCTTCACTAACATGCTTCAAAAACCTCTTTGTTCAACCTCCAAGGTCCCACTAAAAACAAAGCATATCACTTATCTTAATCGAACGTCGTCCCAGATCGTCGCCGGCATACGAGGTAGCGGCATGCTGACGCGCTACCGTGTCAATGGCAGCGAGCGTGTTAATTTCGATGGCAAGAAATTTTTCAGTGATTTTGCTAATAGTGTTTAATAAACTTATAGGACGATAACTATCGGCCGAGGAAGGGGGTTGGTTTTCATTTTTTGCGAATTGGGATAATAATGGGATTTTTCCATTTAGGAGGGAAATATTCAAATTTAAAAATAGAAATTATAAGAGCGGTAAATTTGTAGATATAAAGACGAGGGAGATTCTTAAGCATAGTATGAGTGGTACCATCATCTCCAGTAGACTTCCTTCTGGAGAGATTTTTAATATCTTTAACGTCAACAGGAACAATATAAGGGGTGGGGCTATCGTGAGGCGTATTTTTAAAGAGATCCAAATTAGTCTTGACAATGTTTTCAGCGCTGGAATTTTGAGGGGGGGGGGAGCAAAATAATGAGAAAGAGTTTTAGCAATAAGGTTACATTTTTCGAGTTCAGTGCTAACATGAGAATTGGAATTGGGGATTTTAAGAGGGGGGAATGGTATTAAATTGGTTTTTGAATCTTTTGGCCGCACGCCAAATAGCACTGTACAGATCAATGTACAGATCATGATTATCACCAAGAATTCAAGCGTCAGGATATTATTCGTTCAAGAGTACCAACTAAATACACTGCTTCGCGCAAACCACGAAGCAGCCAGGTAGCGCTACTAGTACGCTAAAAATATATATGTTTTCAATTTGCAACAGTGTAGTCTTCAGTTAGAACTTTAACGTATCTATCTTGAATCATATTTAGTTCTTTATTAACGAATAAATTCCTTTGGTTGACGAAATTTATAAAATGAATCCTGTTGCAAGGTGCAGAAAAGTTCAGGCTATCCGAAAATACCATTTTCATTTTGTTATCAGCATTTATGTAGCTGTAAATAGTAGAAAAATTTTATTCATAGGTTAACATTGAGTTTAGCAAATCCAGTAGGGTCAGTTGACAGCAGCCTTAACCTACGTATCAAAAGGATTGTGATCGATGTTATGACTCACAAGATGCGTCACGACGCAGTTCTTACTTGAGAAATAAGGTCTCATTTCAATATCATATATTATCCAAATAAAGTATGTTTAGAATCAAAATGAAAAGAATTATGTTGAAAGTAAAATTAAATGATGTTTTATTATATTTACTATGTAAATTAAACATTACATTCATTTTCCATTTATTACAATAATATTTTGAGATAAATGGCAACGGAAATTTTTCAATGTAATCGGTCAGGGATATAAATAACCGGATGATGTATTCTGGCTTCTCCTTCTTAAGTGTTCATCTTTATTTCTGTCGATTTTGTAAGTACAGTGGGATCGCTATGTACTTTAAACATATTTAGAATGTATAGTATAAAATTGTGCAATGAAGGTGTTAAATGTAACTATGTACAAACAAATAATTTTTTTGGGAGAAATGTCTAGAGGACTAGGTCTAATGTACTTCAATTTTGGAATTTTGCGTTTTGTTAAGGTTGCTGTGTTCTAACCCAGTTGTATTCGCAAATATTACTATTACCCTGAGTAGAAAATTTTCAGAGAATTGCTGACTTCGATTTGAATATTCCTTTTTTTGAAAATATTACTCCGTAATAGAGAAAAAATATTTTTAAAATAGCAGTTTTTTCTCCGAATAATTTGAAAAGTGTTTTAAATGCCTCTCATTCGTTTGGTGGACAAAATTTAAAAAATGAATCTTGTTGTTAGGTGCAGAAAAATGCAGGCTATCTGAAAATACCATTTTCATTTTATCAGCATTTATGTAGCTGTAAATAGTAGGCAATTTTTTTCCATAGGTTAACATTGAGGTTAGCAAATCCAGTAGGGTTAGTATACAGCAGCCTTAAGCCTTGCTCAACTTTAGATAATCTAGCAATGTTTGGCAATACCAAAGAGTCATCTATTTCAGCAAAAACTTCTGGACTTCCGAAATAGTTGCAAATTTTACTAGTGCCGTAATTCTGTGTCTATAGAGATTCTGTCAGTCTAAGATTACATTTAACATCACTATAAACAAGATACTTCTATTTTCATATAACAGCGTCAGTGTCTTGTATTATAATTAATATCAAATGTTTAGTTTTACTTTTAATTCGAGAGCTTTTTAATTTAAATTGACACAAGGTAGCTATTATAGTAGCTGAAACTAAACTACGAAATGCTTCATCTGTGATGTATACAATTTATTTACCCTAATAATATTGTCGTTTGAACAAATATAGTTCTCTCAGCAATTCCACTGACCTCTTAAATGCAACTTACCATTGAAGACAAAATACTTATTTACTGAAACCTGTCAAATTCTGATTTCAAGTTTTCAGATTTGGTCAGAAGATAGTTAACGAAATGCCCAGTGATTTGTAAGCGAATATATTCAAAATAACTATAAATTTCTTTCTTGCCTTATTTCCTCCAAGCTCATGCAATACTTTCTTCTGACGTACTTGGATTTTAAATTTAGCGTATAAATCAATACTTTACCATCTTTCAAACAGTCTTCCTGACTATCCCTGTATGTTATATTCTTTCCGTCGAAAAATATATAAGGGTCACACCTAATTTGTGTCAAAGTTTACCCTAAAATTTAAATTTTATAGTTTTATGAAAACTATTCCAGTAACTTGACAATCTCAACGATTTGATCAAAGTAATTTATTAAACTCTGATCTAAATTTTAGTCAGTAAGACATTCGTGCTGACATTGATTGTGAATACTTGGGTAATCTTTCACCCTGTACTTGCAACTTTTTTACTTTCTCTGAGAGAACAGTTTGAAATTCACTTTCATTTAAACTAAAACACTCTTTAAAAACCCTTGATGGGAGCTCTGGCTGTAGTCTTTATCCTAGAGAAATTTACAGATAGGTTTCTTAAATTCCTCCCCTTGACATGTTTAAGTTTTCCCTCTGTAGAGCCGTATTTTCAGTGCTGACTTATAATCCTTTCTTTTCAATGTTAAGTTATTGCAATATTTTCAGGAATAAATCTGCCGAAATGCCTGAAATTGAGAAATCAACTTCAGTAACAGAAAAGGTAGAAGCTGTTGATATCGCAGCAACAAATCAACATGAAGCAGAAATTGAGGAAGTCGTGAAGAAAATTAAACAGCACATGATAGGTTATTCAGACACCATGAAAAGGCTTGTAGGGATGCTTGGAGGCCCCTGTTCGCATCTGAAATTGAATGTTCCTGAAAAAGTTCTTAAATATCTGGAAGACCGTGAACAGAGAAAATAATTGTCAATTCGGTCCTTTGTTTTTCTAACGAGGATTTGGAACAAAAGAAATGTAATATTGGTGTGCAGTTATTAAAAACATTTTGACCTGTTTTGCCTAAACATTGATATTCCTTTTTAGTTACGATATCTAATATTAGTAGGAGGATCATTCGTAACACCTGCCTAAATGTTCTTTACAAAGGCTCCCTTATTTGTATTAACAAAGAAATACAGATGGTGGACAAAATAATAGATGGTGGCTCCCTTATTTCTGTGAAAAGAGTGAAATATATAGTAATTTCACTTAAATAGCTAACTGTATATTGCTAAACGGGACATTAATTTGTCTATGTGTATGCTGCTAAAAACTTCAGGACATTTCAAAGCTCTTTTATGTTCTTGAAAATTTATGCAAGTGCGATAAATGAATATTAGATTCAGAGGACTATGAAACAAGCTATTTCCTATATGTAAAATACTATTCCCTATTTCTGTATAATATCTAGCATGAACTGAAAACATAAACCAGTAGCTTAAAAGATGTGCAGTTTAGTTCAGGCATTATAATGTTATGAGACTTTTCATTTTGACTTTTCAACCTAACTTTTCTCTAAACGTTTCTGCCATTCGGGTATTTCTCGTAAGCTTTTGATTTCTAACTAAAGCTATCAAGTGTTTTAATTGGTAGCTGCCAGGCCTTTTTGCATAATGTAAATCGTGCTCTGATTTTGTACATAGTTGAATTGACACCCCGGGATGGGCCGTAGGGTACCGCTGACGATCACTCCACGGAACTCTATTTTTCACTGTTATAAGTCTTATTTTGTTCTCGTTTAGCTCTTGCAGAGCACGATGCAACTTTACAAAATGCAGTCCCAACTATAAAAAGGAAATATCGGAAGTTCAGAAAGATAAATAAAAGAAAATCGATACCGGGGGGGGGGGGGGGAGAAAGCATAACCTGTCTTTACCAACTTATCGTCAGTGTCTTTTTATGCAAATGTAGCAATGGCTACATGTATAACGCAGACCAATAAGAAAACTATTATCGATCTGATTAATGTATGGCTACAGAGACCGCAATAGGTTAGCACATAAACTGATAGTAAATTGCCATTTAAACTAATTATTTGACGGTAAGTTCTTTATTTGAAGGGTATTTTTTAAACACTTATTAAAGTACACGTATTACAGACTTATTTCAGTGCAGAAGTATTTTGCAGTCCTTCCTAAAATCTTGAGGTTTCATTGATTTCCGTTTTCAGCAAAACAAAAACTATGATGGAAACGTGGAAAATTCTTATGCATCAGGTTTAAAGCAAGTAGTCATCTCTTAATGAAAAGGGTTTATTTTATAACTATTAGTTAAGCACCATAAATTCAAATTTCGTTTTTTTCCCCTGAAAGCAACACGTTGAAAATGGAAATGCGTTTGTGTAAAAACTCGTAGGAATTGACCCATTCACAAACAAAATCGGTTCACTGTGAGCCATTTGCAAGCCAAGTCCACTTTTAAAAAATTTTAGTGTCAGAGCACTTGATTGATCCCTTCCATTTTACTTCCATAGTAATTTTCCGAAATGATTACCACCCAATGACGAGGTTTCTTTTGCCCATCGAATAAGTACCTGTTTTCAGAAGGCATTCAAGTTAATCCCACACTCGAACATAAATCGTTTCAAAAATACAATTCAAACGCAGTAGGAAGTACGAGTACTTGAGAATACTGGTAAAACATTTAGTGTTTCATCAGAAAAAAGGGTAAAATAAAATCAGTTACTGTGTAACTGCAGAAGTAAGTCATTCGGAATTATTTAAATTTCTTTTCTGTAGTCAAAATGTAATTTGAAGATTTATTTGGATGTTATTACTTTTTTGCACTTGCCAAATGAATAGTCCCGTGGTCACGGAAAAAAATTGTAATAACGATTATTTCAAGGTTATTATGTTTTGTAGTTTATATCTGATGACATAAAATCTTTATCTCCAACAGCATATTCTACAATATTAATTTGAATTTATACTTTCAGAGGAATTTCAAAAAACAATGCATATTATTATTCACTTTTCACCACTTTTTGTTTTATGGACTTGATTTTACAAGTGAGTGGCCCTATTGTTACCTGGATATGAGGTAAAACATCAATGAACCCACACTAACCAGTTATGTTTTACATCTCTGGTTGTTTTACTTCGAAGTAAAACATTACGGAAAACATACTTTCTAAATCGAGGTGAAAGTACTACCTGAGATAATTTCTGTAAATTTGAATTGATTATTCACATAATTATAAAAGGTTGGTTTTGAAAAGAGTCAACTTCACTTTTCTGTAAATGAATGGTAACTATTTCTCTCACCGGAATAAAATGGTTTTCGTCAAAAATGACTCATTGCTAAACAGTAGCCTCCTTTGCTCAGTGCTTAGAGTAGAGGTTCCCAAAGTGTGTAACGGGGCACTGTGGGGTGCCGCGAAGTGCCTATGATCTCCAATCTAATTTATTGCTAAGGGCTTTTCCGATATAACTCCAAAAGACCTCTGTATTGCAGAAGTAAATGGTCTGTAGTAGAGAAAAGGTTTCGCATAACATGCTGTCAGTTTTCGCAGAGCACCTATCACAACGAACTGATTGGTTCGCAAAGTACTTCGCAGAAGACCAAACCGAAGAGTTTGCATGGATCCACGATCCATTCAAAGTGGAAGCTCCAAAAGAATTCTCTTCACAAGAGGAAGAAAATATAATTGAGCTATCGAGTGACAAAAGCCTGAAAGCGAAATTCGCTTGTTTGGGTTTGACGGAGATTTGGATATCTATAAAAAAATGAGTATCCCATTCTAAGTGCAACAGCTGTAAGAGTTCTCATTGTCTTTGGAACTTCATATCTGTATGAAGCTGGGTTTTCAGATGCTGTTACAAACAGCAAATTTCGTGCGAAAATTAATGTCAAAAAAGAAAGAGTAGATGTATCAAGATTTATTCCGTGATTCTAACAACTGTGCAGTGAACAGCAGCTCCCCCCCCCCTCGTCACGTTAAAACTAAACACACATATACCAAGAGTATTTGGAAGGTAATTTTATTTTTAATTTTATTAATGTTTCCCTTTTAATTACAATTGCGTGATTTTTAAACACAAGTCTTATTAATTTATTAATGTTCTTACCGCTTACTTCTCTAATTTCTTCTTCACAGTCGTACAAATATGAAATATATATATATATTATGCATAATATATATAATAATAATACACCACAGACATATATTATATGAAAAGGGTGCCGTTAAAAATTTCTAATTCACTTAAGGGTGCCACGACTTGGATAAGTTTGGGAACCCCTGGCTTAGTGTTGGTAAATTTTGTATTTAAATAAAATCAGTAATGAGTCGTAACCAACATCGTCAGAAATAATCCCTTTGAGTGCTACTGCAGTATAGAGCACCACATTTCACAAAAAGGGAAAAAGTGCATTTTATTCAGAATGTAAGGTTTTGTCTTCTCTGGTAGTGTAGTGTATTTCAGAAAGGTTTGATCTCATTGCTTCATTGGTCAAATGTTTCGGTCATTTTGAAAATAAACTATTATGCAGTAACTGTAAGAGTGGTTATATTGGACAATGCTTCAATAAACATGAAGGCTAAAATTTTCAGACTTTATATTTTTTTGTCTGAATCCTGTAAAACATAATTTTTAATATAGATAATATTAAAATAATCTGTTATTACACTCTCATAACTCTGATTAACATTAAAGAAATACGAAATATTTGAACACTGGCTATCGTTACCATAATATAAGCTCTGCTGCTCAGTCATTTGGAAAGCGAAATTTTTTATCCATGAAACTTACTGAAGGGAAGAATAATCCCCCCCCTTCCCATTTATATGCCGACGTTCTACGAACACACTTTAAATTATACTGGTTTTGGTAACTTAAAAGGTACAGCTGTTGGCCCTTGGGCAGGTAGCATTAAAAGCTCTGAGCTCTGAAGGGGAAATATATATTTTGCGAAGGCATTTTGAGCGACTTGCCTTCGAAATTTGTCGTTCGCCTCAAAATTCATGATCTGACTCAGCTAATGTTAGCTTCAAAATTTTCAATTCCTATTATTTTTATTTCGACTGGAGGATGTAGTGGGGCACGTTCCCTCCCGCTAGATACTCGTTAAACCCATTACTTCACATAACCAATAAACAATTGACATCGTATCATGGTTAACTTCGCGCGCCTTCCTTTAGTGGGCTCGTGTTTGAACCCTTGTTACTGCATGGACGTCACTGTGGTGTCCCCTCACATGGAGCAGTTTTCTTTCGCCTGTGTGAAGTTTCTGTAACAAATTAACCAGTAAATTGAAAGTAGGGATAAAATGTCAACAGATAAAATGCTTCTTTCAGTCTATCTAGTAGTATAACGTATATGAAGGATATCAAGAAATGTGTTTTCACCAAGAGCTTCAAGAAGAGTAGTAGTAACTACAGTACATGAGTTGGGCCCTCCACTGTAAGATGATATAGCAATGCATAAAACATCAGGGATCAGTAAAAAACAAAATTAGGAAGGAAAATAGAAATTGGGAAAAACAAAAAGCTTCGATAGTACAAGTAAAGGTAAAACATGGGGGAAAAAGAGACCGAGCGAACAAAGAATAGGACAAACAATTAAAAGTTACGAACAAGAATAGAACAGGGCCGTATCTTGTTAGCTGGGTCAGCAAGGTCGTAATCGGCAAGATTTTTAATATGATCATTTGGAAAATCTTTATGGAAGTTAATAGCAAGATTTTGAAGATAAGTTTGAATAGTGGGGAGATTTATCTCCCTATAAATGTCCACATTACGGAAATACCATAGGGTTAGTGGTTTGCCGAATAGTCATATTTTGAGCAACAGCCAGAATTTTAATGTTGGAATCCGCAGCATTCGACCAAACTGGTCCAGTATAAGTAAGTAAGGGTCCTAAGAAAGATTTATAAATGAGCATTTTGTTACTAAAGTTCAGTTTACTATTTTGGTTAAGTAAGGGATAAAGTTGTCTTTTAGCATTACGAAATTTATTACGATTATTCATGATATGTTGTTTCAAAGTGAGTTTTTATCAAGGGTTAAACCTAGGTATTTATCAGTGTTTGACCAGGGGATAATGATGGAACCAATTTTAATATTGCAGTCAGCATAGGTACTATTGAATTTATTAGTGAAAATAGTCGCAATGCACTTATTCGAGATCATTTTCTATTTAACGAGCCAGGAATTAATAAGGGCAATGTGGACAAGCGAAAAATTGGACGAGGACAAACAAAAAATTTAGAAGAATGACTCAGGATGGCACGAGGCCTTTTCCTGTTAGCAGCAGGATTTCGTCAAAAATGACTGCTTTTATACGCAATAGCCTCTTTCGTTTACTGTTTAGACTGTTGGTAAATTTTATACTTCCAGTAAAATCAGCTATCACACGTAACCAATATCGTCAGAAATAACCCCTTTGAGTGCAAGTACAGTATAGAGCACCACGTTCATAAAAAAGGGAGAAAGTACATTCTATTCAAAATACAAGATTTCGTCTTCTCTGGTAGAGAAATGTATTTAAGAGGGCTTTGATCTAATCTCTTCATTAGTCTAACGTTTGGGTCATTTTGAAAATCCCTTATTGTCCAATATATCTATTCTTACAGTTCATTGTAAGAGTAGTTATATTGGACAATGCTTCAATAAACCTGAAGACTAAATTTTAAAGTTTTTATATTTTTGTTTGAATCCTGTAAAGCATGATTTTTAATAAAGATAGTAATGAAATAATCTGTGTCATAACACTCTCAAAAACAGGAACCGCCCCTTTCAGACCAATTGCCTTTTAGGACCTGGTGAATGGAACCTCCAACCAGGGGGCATTAGCAACAACAACAGAACACTCTCAAAACTCTGAAACATTAAAGAAATACAACAGATATAAACACTGGATATTGTTACCATAAGACAATCTCTGCAGCTCGGTCATTTGGAAAACGAAATTATTAATTCTTGAAATTTATTGGAGGAAAGAATATTGCCTACAAAGATGTAAAGCATGAATAAGTTAAAAAAGAAAATATAACATTTTTCCGAAATCTTTATCATTAAACAGCGAGATGTCACTTCATTACACCACCACCATTGCTAAAATCATGTGCCTGATTCTCGAAACTTGATAATTTCCAATTTGCTGAAATGAAACTGTACGAAAGTGTTGTTCTATGCTCGCCAATAATCCATTCTTTTAGTTTACTGCTGTCTCTGATGGCCCATATTATTGGAAGCTTTTTCAACCCGCTCCCCTTTCCCGTTTATATGCCGACATTCTACGAGCACACTTTAAATTATACTTCTCTTAGGTAAGTTAAAAGGTACAGCTGTCAGTCCTTGGGCTGATAGCATTACTGTTCTGACTCGAGATTGGTTTCAAACTTACTATTTATTTATAATACTGAGGCTGTTCACACATAATTTAGACGATGTATATTGTATTCACAAAACTACATAAAATTCTTGTGTTTTAAATGTTCTATTTGACACACCATATTCTGAACTATCTTTCGAAACCGCAATTTCCATGATAATAATGCCTTTTGAAGTGTCAGAAGAGGTATTCTATCCCATTCCTCCTGAACAGCTTTCCAGAGTCCTGTAACGGTTTTGGGACGACGTTTGGATAATGCAGATTTTAAAAGTCCGAAAGCACAAAATTCTATAGGTGATACATCGGGAGATTTACTAGGGATATCAGTGAAGGGTATGGCCTTGATACCAGTTTTTTGTTCCATTTCTTTTTGGAAATTTACAGTGGATTTTGATGTGTGACTGCTAGCTTTGTCCTTATGGAGTCTCACAGATTGATGGCACTGTGGGTAAAGCGATGGTATTTCATTCAGAAAAATTGGCGATAAAATATGTTCGTGATAGTATTTGGAGTTAATCTTGACATTTTTTTCCACTCTCTTTATTTTTAACTTGCCATTATAAGAAAAACCAACAACAATCATGGATCCCTTAGAAAAACTTTCTTTCGATTCTTTGAACCATGTACTTAAATTTTTTTCTCCCCTTTTATGATAATAAATGGCTCTTTTTTGTTGCAATCATTTAAATACACCCATGATTCATGTATTGTGACAATTGTTTTCCATTTTTCTTTGGATAAGTGTTTCTCATATAGAATTCTGCAGCGTGTCCTGCGCTCAGCGATATGATTTGGAAGAGGACGATGCACATTGCGTTTTTTCGCTTTCTTACGATTTAAATCAACGTTTATCATTTTCTTTACAATGGACACCGAGCATTTTAATGATTTTGCAACTGTCCTTTGACTAGGGGGATTTTCTTTTAACATTAAACAACGTATCTTTGCAATAGTCGAAGATGTCCGTTTTTCCTTGGATACTTGTTTGGAATTTTTGTCCCACTTGAGGGTCCAATTTGACGTTTTTTTTCCTTTCTTGTTGACGATATTACCTATCGACTCTTTAGATATCACAAAACCATGACTCTCACATCGTTTTTGGATAACTGAGTATGCATATTTCTTTTCGGAAAGAGCATAAATGTAGCCTTCGAACCACTGCTTTGTTAAAAACGCCATTTTGAATAAAAACAAAACTTTCAAGCCGCAGACGATAATTTTGACTTTTAAAAACACAGTGCAATTGCAATTATTTCTTTTGCAGCAAACGATTTTTTATTACCGCTTTTCAAAATCGTCTAAAAAATGTGTGAACAGCGTCTGTATATATTCGTACATCAGAAAAGATGAAAATATATATATTTCTTAAACTTAATATTACATATTGTAACCATTATCTTAAAACTTATAACTTAAACTTAAAACTTATCAACGAAACCAACAGAAAAGAACATAAAACACAAAATCTTATCGTTGTTGCCAGATTTTCAAAACTCAAAATATAAAATGCAATTCAGTTCTTTAAGAGAAGCAAACAGGATGTTTTGAATCTAAGTTGAGTGGCAGCATTCTCCCACCTTTGTATTGCGAGCAAATTTGCTCTCAAGCAACACAAAAAATAGAAACGAAGTTATAGACATGATACTGCAACACTCTAAGTAATTAAAAGTTATGAACAGTTCACAAGTTCATTCATTTTACAGGCACTATTCGACGGCCACATCGAGTTGTCTTTGCCTTTTTCGGAACATCCGCATCACCAGGTTCAGGTTGTGGCGTCGGCTCGGTTTCCTGATGATCTTCACTGAGGTTGTTAATAGAACTAAGCTCCAAAGGCTAAATTCGCTGGACACCGTAGTGTATGATTTCACCACTGGCTACTCGTAGTTTGGCCACACGCTCAACATCGTCCTTGTCGGGAAACAGTTCAATTACCTGAGCCAAATGCCAATTCATTCGATTTGGGTTCTTTGACTCAACTAAGAGAATTTCTCCCGGAGAAATCACCTTTCTCTTTGAAGCTGTCTTGGGACACCTTACCAACTCTCCAAGATATTCCTTATAGAAACGCTTTCGTAAATTTAGTCGTAAGATGTGAAGATAGCGCACGCGTTTTAGTAAATGCTGAGATTCAATTAAATCTAAATCAATAGTTTCTTGTTCCTTTAAATCTTGAATGAAGTGAGCAGCTGTAAGAGATTTCAGTTCATTGGGGTCGTGGGACAAATATGTCAGTTGTCGCTTATTGATAGTCGCCTCACAGTCGTAAAGTAAAGTCAACATTTCTTTATAGGTGACACAGGCTCTGCCAAAACATTTTCGAAGGAGCTCCTTGACGCTGCGAACCATTCTTTCCCAAAATCCCCCATACCATGGAGAGGATGGTGGGCTAAATATCCACTTAATTTTCATTAAAGAACATTCTGTTTGTATGAAATCCCAATCCAAAGATTTCAAATCATTTGCTGTCCCTACAATGTTGGTACCATTATCTGTATAAAGAGTAGAACATCTTCCTCTCCTTGCCCAAAATCTTCGTAAGGCTTGCATAAATGCCTCTGTGGAGAGGGAGGAAACTAGCTCCAGGTGGACTTCCCGATATACAGCACACGTGAAAAGTACTATCCACGCCTTGCTTCCCCCACGTAGGAAAAGAGGACCAGCCAGATCTGCACCAACTATCTGAAATGCTGTGACTCGTTGTATTCTGTCAGGAGGTAAAGGGGCTAGATCCGGATTAACATTTTTAGAAGTCAGCCTCTTGCATTGTACACATTGTCGCAGAATTGCTCTTACAACTCTCCTTCCTTTGGGGATCCAGAATCTTTCTCTTAACTGTGCTAGTGTCGTTAACACACCAGCATGCATCAAAGATCTGTGAGTACACAAAACCAGTTTTTCTAGAAGAGAATGGTCTGGCAGGACAATAGGATATGTAAAGTTCTCCGGATCTTGACTGAGAAAAAGTCTTGTTCGAACTTTCAAAATTCCATTTTCTAAGAAAAATTGTATTGTATCCTTGTATTTCTCACGTATTTCAGATGGCCATTCAGATTGCATTATTTTTATCAGAGTGTTTTCTGCCCTTTCAATCTCTTCACATGAAATCGCATTGGTAAACTTACGAGAGTTCTTCTTAATGTTGTTACAAAATCTCAAAACATAGGCAGTCATTCGAAGAATCCTTGTGAAGTTTGAAAAATATATAAATCTCTCTCCAAATTTCTCTTCGTTTTTAGCGGCTAAATTCGTTAACAATGTCTTACGCCGCTCCAGAAATGCTTCATTCGGAACAGATATCTCAGAATTTGGCCAAGATTCTTCGTTTCCATACAGCCAGCTTGGACCCTTCCACCACTGACTTTGCAGGAGGTCCGACCAGTCGCAAAACCGGGTTGCCAAGTCGGCAGGGTTGACTTCTCCAGGTACATGTTTCCAGTCATCTATATTGGTCAATTCTCTGATTTCTTTCACTCAATTTCCAACGAAGGTGTTCCATGGCTCCTTTTTCGTGATCCAACTTAACACTATCATTGAAGCAGTCGTATATCGTATTTATCATAAACAGCAGGATGTCCAGCCAACCATGACAAAGCTACTTCATATCTTTGATCTTCGCAAATCTTTAATGTTTCCCTGAAATGGGTCAAAGTTTCTTCTTCAAGAAGAACCTTATTTTTTCTTTCTACGGGATCTATAATGTCCAAAACTTCCAAATCCCATATCTTTGGCAACTCCATATTTTGCAAGCTTAATGTGACTAAGTTAACCACTTGTCTTTTTATTCCTAGTCCTAAAATTGTCCAACCAAGGAAGGTCTCTACGGCTGACACTCCCGAAGTTAATACCTCTATTCTTCCAGTCAAAATGCTTCCAAGTACATCAGCTCCTAGAAGAACTCTTATAGGTGGCGTATCTCTTCCAACATCTGTTAGTTTTATTCATCGAGAAGCGAGCTCAGCAAGTAACTTTCCTTCATATATTCTAGGTAGTGATGAGCAGATCTTCGGTTGATCAAGGAGAGACAATGAAGTTGAATATTTGCGATTTAAACTTTTAACAGTTACCATATATCTCCTATGCTCAGAAGCAGGAGAAATTCCCCCGCCAAGCAATCCTTGAGAAAACACCTCCCTTCCAGAGGGAGAAAGATTTAGCTCTGCAGCTAAACTTTTTTCAATATAGGAACGCTGTGATCCATCATCCATTAATGCTCGAACACAGACTTCCTTGTCTCTGTTTCGTAGTCTGATTGTAATTGTTTTGAGATATATTTCACGTGCAGAGGGAAGATTTGTTAATAATATTTCTGTAGATTTTTGCTCATCCTCTGCTATTCTGTCCTTAGATGAAGAATTAATTCCTTTACGTAAATCCGGGCAAAGTAATGGATAATGTCTCCGTTTACAAATCAAGCATCGTACATTACTTTGACACCTTTTAGCCATGTGACCAGACTTGAGACAAACAAGACAGCATCCCTTCCGTAACTTGTGATTTTCTGTCCTCATAACTCAACCCCGCTATTTTCTGACAGTCTTGACTTGAATGAGGACGGTCACAGAAAATAACAATAATTTTTTCATCAAGAAGTGTTGGCAATTAGTGTAGCAGCGGTAGGTTCATCTCCCCGATTTATGGTAATCCTTTCGTTTTTCACCGCTTCCATTATCTCTTCCAAAACCTTCACGAGCTAAACTGATCATTTCCTCAGATTCGACCTCATGGCGAAAAAAACACATTAGTTTTTCAAGGAATCTCTGACTTGTCATCAGTATTTTCCGAAATTCTACTTCGTTCCCACGCTGTCATAACATTTTTCGGCAAACATGATTCTACAAGAGGCTCTAGAAAGTCGGCAAATTTCTCTTTTGTGCGCCCCAAGCTTTCCAAAGCTCTTAGTTTCGTTTCCAGCATATCGTAGAGGGTCTCTAAATCAGGTGAATTATTTCCGGCAGTATCATTCTTCATAACAAGAGAAAGAAGATCTCGAACGTAAATCTGCACTAGGAGATCCTCCCGGCCAAATCTTAATTTTAGCTGTTGGATGGCCTTTAGATAATTTTTTGCGGTTATTGGGAAACTGGAAACTAATCTTGCTGCTCTGGAATCAGGTACCATAGATTGGTATAAATACTGGAACTTGTCGACTGCAGATAAATCCTCAGATTCGTCAATTTTTGAAAAAATACTCCAGAATGTGAGATATTCTTTAGGATCACCCGAAAACATCTTCAATTCAAATTTTGGTAGTTTCAGTTTCACAGTATTGTCCTCTAAAGAACCTTTGGCGACGGATCTAGAATCCTTATTCAAAAATATTCCGACTGTCGATTCAAGTTCAAGATAATTGTCTCTGTAATTTTCAGCTGCTTCAAAATCAGTTTCGTATTTGGCAACGGTCTCAGATTTTTCTAAAAGTAATGAGGATATTTCATTCTGAACCTCATTCAAACGAGTAAATTTATCGTGCAACTGTGACTTCAATGCATACAGCCGATCAACATCCTTGGCGTCAGTTTTCGATGTCCCCAGGTATTGTTCTAACTTATTCGCTGCAGTCGTGAATGAACTTCTCAACGACTTTCGTTTTGCCTTAAAAGCATCCATATTTCTAAATGTGAATACTATTTTATCAGTTTATTACTTAAAAAATTTCGTTTTATCAGCTCTCAATCTCTGCTTATTCTGAATCTCGAGTCATTTTACTTTCTTAAACTTAAATCAAATCGGACGTTTACACTCTACACAAATCGAAACTTCATACTTATATCACTGAAGCAGTCATAAATCAAAAATTCAGAAATTACTCGTACCTTTTTTAGGGAAGAGTTCCGTATCCTGTGCCGCTTGGCGCTATTTGGCGCGGTTAATGATTTTTCCGCGTTTGGCTGAAAACTCAGATTATTGCAACCTATCTAAGCGACGCCATCTTTTCGGTGTCACTTAGGCTTAAAAACAAAACAAATAGAAACAAAATAAATTTTATAACTTACCGGAAAGCCACTTTGTGGAGAAATAATAACTGTAGACGGGATTTTGGGTAGTCTTTTTGTTTCTGCCATTAAAAAAAAGAGAGATCCCCATGATCCCCATGATCCCCAGCATGTATATATAACTGTGTTTACTATTAACTGTCCAGTTCCTATATAATTAAATACCCAATAAGGGTAGGCGGGACTGGGTACTTAGACTTCGTCAGGAAAGGTCACATGAAATGAGCTCCTGTTTATGGACATTTCTATGAGAATCTACCGGGAAAATTTTACACTTTTTCGGCATTTGTTATTCAGCTTTTACGGCAACAGTTTATATATATATATACATTTATCCATGTTTAAAATAAAAAGAATTAACACAACAAAAAAATTAAATTAGAAATTGCCCACAGCGCTTGTGCGGGGATCTCTCGCTCAGCGATAGATCCGCTGAGCGATAGTTCGCGTCCAATGCGATAACCATTCAGCCACGGAATCCTTGAGAAAAAGCTCTTATGGAGGGGACATAACGCGATTTCGTTACGTGACGATTTCTGCAAGTTCACAAGCCGCGTAAAAGAACTTCGTTCCAAAAATAATAAAATTACAAGACAAAACCACGGTAAAAATGTATTACATGATAAAATTTTGTAAGATTTCATAATTATTTACAGTTTAATAAAAGTTAAACCCAATGTACTAAACATTAATTTTTTAAAAATTACAAATTTTCCCAATAGGGATCATCTAAATCGTTTTCTAAAAGAGGTATTTCGTCATCTTTTTTAAAATAGCTAATAGGCATTAAATTTTCAATATCCTCAGTCGCGGGTGTGGGACACTCAAATTCTAAAAGTTCAAGCCCCTTTTTGCCAAACCCTGGATAAACTAATTTAATATCATTAATAAATTGTTCAACCCGTTCCCCATCAGAATTTAAGAAATGTAATTTATGACGACGATAAAAATGTAAACCCATATACTGACTTAGCATTTTATCAGTTCGACGACACTTCAAGGACTTTTTAAACCAACGATTTTCATTTTCCAAATCATTGATTGTGTTAGCGGCATTTTCTTTAGAAACAAATTCCCCTTTACTATGATTAGTCGTTAAATGCTTGGTACCCCTATAAAATAATTTTTCTACATTATTGTATTGTGGTGCGGAATCTGTATATATAACACTTGTGTCTGGGTGGCAGTAACGTTTAATGAAAGGCCAAATATCCTGTTTCTTTTTGCTACCAACTTTAAAAAATAACCCCTCTTTATCCTCCCTACAAAAAATACCCAAAACAGTAATTGTTGAATTTTTTGGAACTCTACCTCGCCCATATTTACGTTTAGTTAAAAAAGTTTCATAAATTAGAACCGATTTCCCTTTCCCCCCTAATTTATTAAAATTGTGAGAAGCGTGAATTTCACAAACTTCTCTTAAGAAAGAAAAATAATCGCATAAAGTTTCTTTGGATAAAGCCGATTCGTTACGACTTTCCCGCCAGCTCTGTAAATTGCGAAATAAAAAGTTGGTAGGAATTTGTAGAACGAATGCAAAAATAATCGCGAGTGAATCCCTGAATGGTATTTTAGAATTTTCAAAAAAAGTATTATCCACAGGATTTACGGAGCCACAGCAAGGATGTGGATTAGATTTTGAAAAATGCCGCGAACAACAAACCCATCTCCATCCCAATTTAACATTAGCCGCACGATTTTGTTTTTCATTTCAGACCCACATTTCGGACAAGAAGGAGCGCAAGAGTCATTAGGGAGTAAACCCACATCAATTGCAAAAGCAATTGCGGTTTCCTCTGAATTTATTATAGACATCCATGTAAAAATTGAAAAATTTAAAAGTAAGGGATGCATATCTCAAAAAAACAAACAAACAAACAAAAAAAATAGAAATTGGCAGAAGCAGAAAGACTTACGTTCAGTTAAATTCCTATAGTCAAACTGTACATTCAATAGTAAAACTGTAGAATTGTTAACGTTTGAAATTACCAAGTGATTAAAATTAAATTGATTGGCCTTTAGATATTGTTTCCGACAAGCACGTTCTTTAATTCCGTTTGAAATTACAAAGTGATTAAAATTAAATTCATTATAGTTACACCACGTGATCTACGTAAAGACACAGCAAACAAACAACTAACGAATGATGATGTAACACAAACGAATGATAATATACCATAGTGAAATATTTATCGCCCAAATATTTATTTAATATTTTTTATTCGCCGTTCTTTAATTCCGTTTGAAATTACCAATTGATTAAAATTAAATTCATTATAGATACACCACGTGATCTACGTAGAGACACAGCAAACAAACACGGATAAGAAACCACCTTAAAAAGATCGTAACACAAACAAATGATAATATACCATATTAAAATATTTATCGCCCAAAAAAAATCGCCAAATTTCCCGGCACAGGATACGGAACTCTTCCCCTTTTTTATCTTAACAAAGTAATATCCAATGCGTAAATTTGTCGACTTCAGTTTTACGACGGAATGCAGAGTTCAATGTCCATGTCACGCACGCCACTTTGTTCTGACTCGAGATTGGTTTCAAACTTATTATTTATTTATAATATATATTCGTACATCAGAAAGGATGAAAATTATATATATTTCTTAAACTTAATATTACATATCGTAGCCTTTGGGAATGTTGACATTGGAGTCCGTTGGGTTGCGTTAAAGGAAAGATGACGTTGAGACGAAAATAAACCAATCATACGCGTTAAAAAGTTTAGCAATGAAATTTTTAACGCCTATGATTGGTTTATTTTCGTCTCAACGTCATCTTTTCCTTAACGCTACGCAACGGACTCCTATGTGAACAGGCCCTTAATCTTAAAACTTAAAACTTATAACTTAAACTTAAAACTTATCGACGAAACCAACAGAAAAGAACATAAAACACAAAATCTTATGGTCAATGCCAGATTTCAAAACTAAAAATATAAAATGCAGTTGTTAACGAGAAGCAAACAGGAAGTGTTGAACCTAAGTTGAGTTGCAACAATTACAATGGGTTTCTCCCGGCTCTGAAGGGGGAAATATCTCTTGCGGCGATATTTTTAGCGACTTGCTCGCGAAACTTGCCGTTCGCCTCAAAATCCATGTTTTGGCTCAGCTAATTTTAGCTTCGAAATTTTCAGTTCCTATTCATTTCATTTCGATTGGAGGATGAAGTGTGGCACGTTCCGTCTTGCTAGGTACTCCTTAAACCCATTGCCTTACCTTACCAATAAACCATTGACATCGTGTAATGGGTTAACTTTGCGAGTCTCCCTTTAGTGGGCTCGTGTTTGAACCATTGCTACAGCATGGACGTTACTGTGGTGTCCCCTCACAAGGAGCAGTTTTGTTTCGCCTGTGTGAAGTTTCTGTAATAAATTAAATAACCAAATGAAGGTGGGGATTGGCTAATGTCCCCAGAGCAAAATGTTCAACGCTTTGAAAGAAAACTTTGTGTAGCTAAAAATAAATGTTAAAAATAAAAGCATGATTATGGCAACAAAATCAGGTCCGTAGGACGAATGGAAAGGCAACAATTATATTTTAATAGAAAAAATTACCTGATTGATCTCATTCGTCGTTTTAATTAATATATATATATATATATATATCTTTATTTTTCATGGGTATTAAGTGAACTTTTTTAGAATTTGAATTTGAATTAGATTAATATATGGGTATTAGCTAATTTTGTTGCTCATTTTCCTCAAAGCGTTTATCGTTTGCTTTTGAGAGCAAAATAATTAGAGGAATAATTTCTTTTAAGTATTAAATATTCATAAAAAAAAGGAATTCTTTGGAGCATGCGCTGAAATTTGTCTAAATATTAGATGTGTTCACTCTCTCTCTCTCTCCTTTCATAGCTGCGACTGCTTTTGATTTGATTGGGTCTGTTTAATACTTTGTATTCAAAGGTAAAATCTCTAACTTCACGATAAGTAACCGGATTTTGATTGTAGCATATAAATAGGAAACTTACAATAAAACGCAACCCTATATTTTAGTATGTTTTTAGATGCTTGAAAATTGCTGTCATTTTATATAATGTTTGATTTATTTTATCATTTAGTTCCTATAATCGCAACCTAGAAGTTACATAATATTAAGCATGAAATTTATAGAAGGTTAAGGGGGAAAAATACTTTTTTTTTTTTTTTAATGCATATTAAATTCTTGAGTATTCTCTATAGGAGTGGTTTTCAACTTTGTGTCCGCGAGGTCGCATGCGCCCGACTTCTTTTTAAAATTTCTTTTATGCATCTTATATTCCCAAAATTAGCTAATTCAGTTCAGAGTCAAAAATCTCATTAAATTTATAAAGCATTTATAAGAAATAAACCCATTTATACTACAAAAAAAAAAAAATTCCATGTATCCACTTATATTTTGAATTTTTTGCTTTGCAATTTGTTTTTTTTAATTTTTAAAAACATCATTGGAATATTAGAAGGTTGGTAACGTACTGTTGAATTCAATATTATTTCTATCGTGTAAATAATGATCATCGGTGATACAAACACCATTAGTTGTGTCCGCCATGCTCTCAGGAAACTTAAATGTGCTCTCAACCATGGAAAGTTTGAGAACCACTGCTCTACCGTATCGAGTTTATTTTGCAATCTAAAATGGCTTGTCTACATCTGGTAGTTTCTGAAGTTATTTTACTTATTCAGGTAATGTATCATAATCAAGCTGAAATTATTGACATGCTGTTCTGACGTTCAATGACATGTTTGATAAAGTTGAAACCACTAGTAAAACTCATACACATGAGAACCTATAAAGTTAGAATTTACTTACATGCGGGTTATGTGTTCTACACTGAGGAATATTCGTATAACTACAAATGCGTAGGTATT
The DNA here is from genome assembly GCA_907164885.2 of Dolomedes plantarius. Lineage (NCBI taxonomy): Eukaryota > Metazoa > Arthropoda > Arachnida > Araneae > Dolomedidae > Dolomedes > Dolomedes plantarius. The sequence continues at coordinate 241,767,265 of OU015490.1, forward strand.
TTTTGAAGGTAATACTAATTTTTGGAGTTTTATTGGCATATTTTATCCTCAGTAATTTGTGGTTACTCAATATGCAAGAGTTCTCTAGTGACTTTAATTAGTAAAAGTTAATTTGTATTACTACTGCGCCTGACAATTCCCGCCCCCCCCCCAATTGTAGCATAGTGATTTTATCTCAAACCGGTAAAACGATCTTGTACTAGATCAATAGTTTGACTGATTGGGAATATACCACTGGCAGATTTCGGAACTCTATATTATTCTATGTAGTAGTGTAAATATTTCAACGATATGTTTTGATGAACCTTGTTCTTTACTAGCTCTAAGTTTCATAATAAAATTGTTAGAAAATATTGTTTATTCTCGTACGTTTAGGCTTAATGCTGCTGTGCATTAAACCTATTGGATTTGCTCACCTCTGTTAACCTATGGAGAACATTTGTCTACTGTTTACAGCTACATAAATGCTGATAATCAATTAAAATGGCATTCTCTGATAGCCTGAACTGTTCTGCACCTTGCAACAGTATTCATTTTATAAATTCACGTCCACCACTTGAATTTATGAGGGTTTAACACAATTCAGATTGTGTACTTCAGTCATTTTAATTTTTGCCAAGTTCCAAAGAAGTATTGGAAAATTATTTATGAACCAGAGGAATCATTTTGTTTGTTGGGAAATTGTATAATCGCTTCTTTTTTCCTTAGAGTATACCGAGCTAATTTAAGACCAAACTAATTTAACTTAGTTTTCTAGACGCACCTGTACACTGTATATCAAATGTCTTATTCTGAAAAATGATAATCACTATATTCATGCAGTCTATATTTTGCAGAACTCTTATTGATATCATGTCTGAGAAAGCTGAAGAATCTGTATCAAATGTCGCAGCCGCTGAAGAAGAATGTGACAGTGATTATGAGGAAGTTGAAGTCGATCTAGATGAATTGCGGGCTGGGTTCGACATCTTAAAAAGTCATATGCGAGGTTTCCACGAAGCTTTAGACCAATTAGCTAAGATAGAAGGTTGGACGTTGGAAAAGAAAACACCTTCAATAGACGTGCTGTTTGGAAAAATAGAAGAGAGAATTGGACAAATGGGAGCCTCAAAATGAACAGTCTTTGTGTACCAATTTGTTTAGCTAGAATAAAATGAGTTTTGATCATGAAGGTAAATTTTCAATACATATTTATAGCAGTACGTTTAAGGCTCCTTAATGTCTATTTACCTATTACTGGAGTAAAATTGCTTAACTCCAGTACCTGAAGTAAAAATATTTAGAATATTATAAATCGAGATTCCTGATCACTTGTTTGACATAAGTTGGTGAAATTTGCTATTGAACCCAAGTGTTTAAAGTAAGAGTAAATGTTCATAAAATTATATTATATGCTCTAGTATCTAGTTCCCATGTTACTCTTTCGAATCAATTGCATTTCACATTACAATTTGATTATATTGCGACCACATACTGAATGAACCAATTCATTTGAAGAATAGACGGTAGTGAGATACTGTATCAACAAATGATATATAAACGGTACCTAAAAATGCTAAAGTATAAATCATTAGAGATTAAAGAATAGGTACAGTAAACCTGTGCACCTTGTCTGCGCATTATTGTAGATCATTAATGAGTTGTTAGAATTTCCCTTGTGGTCGGTTTGTTGATTTAATTTTGAAATTCAAACCATCAAACTAAACCTTTAAATCACTAAACAACCAAGTGCAAATTTTATTCTTTTGCTCTGTTAACGATTCGGTGTAAGATATGAAGATAAGGAGGACATTGAAAGCAGCACTACAGATTGCCTTTTCAGAATAAATTTATTTCGGTACAATATTTGACTGTAATTATCAAGTTTATTTTTAAATATTTTTTTTTTATAAACTTTAAATTCTTCCCTGCAAAACGCTAATATTCCAAATTAATCTTCATTATACCAGGTTTCTGCAGATGAATAATTAAGGATATATTTAAATTGGATCAAATCAGCCGCCTACATTGTGAAGTGTTTAGTGTCGCGAGCCTCTACAAAGTGGGGTGGGGGAGAAAATGCTGAAGACATGAATGTTCCAGTTCTGCCACTCCATATGGGGCATTGTTAGCTTTCCTATATGCTGCTTCCATAATAAAGTAACCAACAAATTGATGGTATGTAAAGGCGAATGCCTTAAAGTAGTGATTCCCAACCTTATACTTGAGTACCACCTGAGAACTTTGTAGGGTCGTGGCGTGCCACTTCTTTAGTAAAATTTTTTTGTGGGGGGGGGGGGGGGGGTAAATAAATTTTATACTAGCATGAATAAGTTTAAAAAATGTATTCTAGTATAAATAAAACGAAATACAGATAATAAATTCATAAAACTAGAAAAAAAAATCCCCTTTTATATGTAATTGTTAGTAACAAACGGCAAATGCAATTTTCCAACACTAAAATGTCTTTATGAGGACGCTTAAGGAGAATCTTGGTGTAGCTTATACATATTTCTAATTAGAGCTTGTTATTAAACCCCTTTGCGTACCACCTCAAATTTTCTCACGTACCACTAGTTGCGAACCACAGTCCTAAAGCGTTAGGAAAAATAAAATTGTTATGTTAAACGTTTCACTTGTTTTAATACATTGCAAATAAAATCAGTCGTTCAGCACTCCGAATTTAAACGTACATATTCACAATAAAACTATTTGACGGTGGGCAATGTTCTTTCTGAAAGGAAGTTTTCAGTTGGAAAGCATTCAACTACACACAAGCCGGATCTAAAAAGTACGAAGGCATGTCGGAGATGCCAAAAACTCAAGAAAACGGGAATCTAACATCCTTGTTGATTTTAGGAAAGTTGAGATTATCTGAATATAAGTCTGAACAGTCCTTTAACTTCACCAGACTATTCAAGATGTATAGTATATTTCTCGCGCTTGTATCAGGATCAAATAATCCGTACATAGATGATGCTGTGGTCATCATTCAGAAAGTGCCCAAGTTTCTCCGAACTGGACTTTAACGTAAGACGTGAGAAATACACTTCATTAGCTGTATATAGGTATTTTTAAAAGGCTAGATACTTTTAAAAATAAAAGTGAGTTAAATGTTAATTATTTGATGCAGAATAAATACAAGAACTATTGGCACAATCAATCGGAAGCATTTTTCACAAATTTTGTCATAAAAACTGTTTCAAAATCAAGGCCATTTTATTTCTCGTATGAACAGATTATAAAGTATTTTTAGCTAGTTTTATTGGCTACACATGCCGAACATAACTTTATTGAAAATACCTGAACAAGTGCTTTTCAAACAAGATAAACGTCTTGTCCAATGTGCATTGAACTTCTGTTAGAAATGTATCATTCACTGGGTGGTAATTGAAAATATATTGCATAAAGTTCAATGCAAATTTAGAAAATAAATAAAATTTGTATTCCGCTTGCAAAAAGCAACTTGTGTGTTATCATATCGATAGCGTATCCAAATATATATTGCATTCTTGTCATGAGATACCACATACCTTGAAACTTTTTTAAAAGCTCCCATGAATTTAAATGCTTTTCAGATTGAAAATTTGATGTACACAATGAAACAAGTTTAAATACAGTGAAATGCCTAATGTGGTCTCATAAAAGTTTGACACTCTGTACCTTTGCCTTTAAAATCATTCCTGAAACAGAAATGCTATAAAGATTATTCTAGGTTTTTTTTTTTAAAAAGTCATTGAATTAAATTAGGGAACAGTACAAATGGTGAGATGCTGTTGAGAATTTGTATTGAGATATTAGAAACACAGACCACTGTACATTTTAAGGTTTTAGGAAGCCAACAAAGCCAAAAATATAAAATTTTTAATCTTTGTTGAAATTTCTAAATTTGTTGAAATATTGAAAACTTTGCTTTAAATACAACAGAAGCTTACAAATACAATTTGCTACACAGTTGTATAAATACAAACATTTGTATTCCCTCACTTCATCCTTATTTTATATAAATAAGCCTTCGTTTTTGTTTAGTTTTACCCTACGCACAGAAAAAGAAACTTTCTAAATTGGGGAGGGGTCCACATAGGGATTAATGTTGACTGGCCTAAATGAGGCACCTATAATGAAGAAGATAAATATTTTCAATCAGTTTACTCGCAATGAAAGTTATGCACAATTAAAATAAATTATAGCAAATGTGATGTTCACGCTGCAGATAAAGAGCTTTAATTGGCCAATCGAACGACAAAGTGCTCTATATCCTCTTCGTTTAGAAATTCGTGTGGACAAGATCAGGTTCCCATTAAAAATCTCTATATACCCTGGAAAGCTGAACTATTATGGTATATTAAAGATTGATAAGTCATTTCGAGGAAAGTTTTGAACGGTATTTAAAAACTTCATTGGTTTCCTATCAGACGATATGGATAAAATATCAACTGATAAAATGCTTCTTTCAGTTTATCTAGTAGTATAACGTATATGAAGTAAATCAAAAAATGTATTGTCACTAAGAGCTCCAGGAAGAGTCGTGGTAACTACAATACATGGGCCGGGCCCTCCACTGTAAGATGATATAGCAATGCATAAAACTTCAGTGATCAGTAAAAAGAGAATGTAGGAAGGAAAATAGTAAGTGGGACAAACAAAAAACTTCGATAGTACAAGTAAAGGTAAACCAAAATGGGGGAAAAAGAGACCGAGCGAACAAAAAACAGGACAAACAATTAAAAGTTACGAGCAAGAATGGAACAGGGCCGTTTCTTGTTAGCTGGGTGAGCAGGGTCGTAATCGGCAAGATTTTTATTAAGATCATGTGGTAAATCTTTATGGAAGTTAATAGGAAGATTTTGAAGATAAATTTGAATAGTGGGGAGATTTATCTTCCTATAAATATCAACATTATGAAAATACCATGGGGAGTTAGTTTTTTGCCAAATAGTCATATTTTGAGTAACAGCCAGAATTTTAATGTTGGAATCAGCTGCATACGAACAAACTGGTCCAGCATATGTAAGTAAGGGTCTTAAGAAAGATTTAGAAATAAGCATTTTGTTACTAAAGTTCAGTTTACTATTTCGGGCAATTAAGGGATAAATTTGTCTTTTAGCATTACGAAATTTATTACGATTATTGATGATATGTTGTTTTCAAGTGAGTTTTTATCAAGGGTTAAACCTAGGTATTTATCAGTGTTTGACCAGGGGATAATGATGGAACCAATTTTAATATTGCGATTAGCATAGGTTCTATAGAATTTATGGGTGAACATAGTGGCAATGCACTTATCAGAGATAATTTCTATTTTATATTTAACGAGCCATGAATTAATAAGGGCAACGTGGTTATTAATAGCTTTGACTACATATTTATGACTATGATTAGAGGCAAAGATAGCATTGTCGTCTACATAAATAGCAATTTCGGTCTTTATGTACTGAGGAATGTCGTTAATGTAGATATTAAACAAGGTTGGACCAATAAGAGAACCTTGAGGAACTACAGTAAAAATGGTATAGGGGTGGGATAAAGTATTATTGATATTTACTTGAAGTTGTAGATGATAAGCTTATAAATGATACCATCAATCCATGTTCGGTCGAAAGAGCGTGCTACATCCAGAAAAAGGGCTGCGGGGGACATTTTATTAATTTTAGCTTAGGTTTTTATCTCAGTGATACGGTAGGCCTGGTGTGGAGCAGAAAGAGATTTTCGAAAACCGAACTGATAGGGAATAATCATGTTAATGGCATCCAGATGTATGGTAGCACATTCGCAGTCAAAAAATTGACATATCCATCCTCAGAGGCCGATGTTTCTATGGTGTCCGCCGCTACATCACTATCTCCTTCCGATTAGCTCGTAGAATCCCAATCGTAATCTTCATCGTCTGTGCTGTCCTAATCAGAAAGATCACTCTTTTCTAATAATTCTAATATTTCGGCATCAGTCAATTTTTTATTTACTTTCCTTTCCTTGAGCTGTGAAGGTCCTCCCATACTTGTACTGTCCGTCATTTTTAAAAACGCACATAAAAATAATTGAAACACAAAATTTGGAAACCACGCACGTAAATTATAAAAATAATGCTTCACTAACATGCCTGAAAAACCTCTTTGTTCAACCTCCAAGGTCACACTAAAAACAAAGCATATAAATTATCTTAGTCGACCGTCGTCCCAGACCGTTGCCAGTTTACGAGGTAGCGCCATGCTTACGCGATAGCCCGTCAGTGGCAGCGAGCGTGTTAATTTAGAGGGCAAGAAATTTTTCAGTAATTTTGCAAATAGTGTTAAATAAACTTATAGGACGATAACTATCGGCCGAGGAAGGGGGTTGGTTTTCATTTTTTGCGAATTGGAATAATAATGGGATTTTTCCATTTAGGAGGGAAATACTCAAATTTAAAAATAGAAATTATAAGAACGGTAATTTTGTAGATATAAAGAGGACGGAGATGCTAAAGCTTAGTATGAGTGATACCATCAGCTCCAGGGTACTTCCTTGTGGGGAGATTTTTAATAATATCTTTAACGTCAACAGGAACGATATAAGGGGTGGGGCTATCGTGAGGCGTATTATTAAAGAGATCCAAATTAGTTTTGACAATGTTTTCAGTGCTGGAATTTTGAGGGGGGTTAGGAGAAAAATAATGAGAGAGAGTTTTAGCAATAAGGTTACATTTTTCGAGTTCAGTGCTAACATGAGAATTGGAATTGGGGATTTTAAGAGGGGGAACGGTATTAAATTGGTTTTTAAATCTTTTGGCCGCATGCCAAATAGAATTGTTTGTAGTGTCAAGATAAGTAATAAACTGTTCCTAGTTAGAATTGGCTTTGTGATTTAAGTAATATTTAAGGTCCTGCTGAGCGTTGTTCTTTATAGTTTTATTGATATCAGTTTTATTATGTTGCCAATTCTTACGCGCTTTTGTTGTTTATGAGTAATTTTAAGTTAGGGTCAGAGTTAGGGCCTGTTCACATAGGAGTCCGTTGCGTAGCGTTAAGGAAAAGATGACGTTGAGACGAAAGTAAACCAATCATAGGCGTTAAAAATTTCATTGCTAATCGTTTGGAGGCCTATGATTAGTTTATTTTCGTCTCAACGTCATCTTTTCCTTAACGCAACGCAACGGACTCCTATGTGAACAGGCCCTTAGATTTATTTTGCGGGATGATTTGGTACTGTCAAATAGGCTTAAGTCAATATCATAAGTGATACTATTAGCGAGATCGTCAATACCATCAATACCATTAACAACAGGGTGGACAAAGGGGTTACTAGCGAGGATGTTTTTGAAGTTAGACCAGATAGTAAACTTTTTCTGTTTAATATTAAGAAGATTATGGTCGAGGGAGACTTTAAGTAACAGAACAGAGGACAGGTCCCAAATGGAGTCAATGTACAGATCATGATTATCACCAAGATTTCAAGCGTCAGGCTATTATTCGTTCAAGAGTAACAACTAAATACACTGCTTCGCGCAAACCACGAAGCAGCCAGGTAGCGCTACTAGTACGCTAAAAATATATATGTTTTCAATTTGCAACAGTGTAGTCTTCAGTTAGAACTTTAACGTATCTATCTTGAATCATATTTAGTTCTTTATTAATGAATAAATTCCTTTGGTTGACGAAATTTATAAAATGAATCCTGTTGCAAGGTGCAGAAAAGTTCAGGCTATCCGAAAATACCATTTTCATTTTGTTATCAGCATTTATGTAGCTGTAAATAGTAGAAAAATTTTATTCATAGGTTAACATTGAGTTTAGCAAATCCAGTAGGGTTCGTTGACAGCAGACTTAACCTACGAATCAAAAGAATTATGATCGATGTTATGACTCACAAGATGCGTCAAGACGCAGTTCTTACTTGAGAAATAAGGTCTCATTTCAACCTCATATATTATCCAAATAAAGTATGCTTAGAATTAAAATGAAAAGAATTATGTTAAAAGTAAAATTAAATCATATTTTATTACTTTTACTATGTAAATTAAACAATACATTGATTTTCTATTTATTGCAATAATATTTTGAGATAAATGGCAACAGAAATTATTCGATGTAATCGGTCAGGGATATAAATAAGCGGATGATGTATTCTGGCTTGTCCTTCTTAAGTGTTCATCTTTATTTCTGTTAGTTTTGTAAGTATAGTAAGATCTTTATATGCTTTAAACATATGTAGAATGTATAGTATAAAATTGTGCACTAATGGTGTTAAGTGAAACTATGTACAAACAAATAATTTTTTAGGTAGAAATATCTAGAGGACTAGGTGTAATGAACTTTGATTTTGGAATTTTGCGTTTTGTTAAGATTGCTGTGTTTAGACCTGCCAACTTTCCGGATTTACCCTGGTAATGCCGGATTTTTAATGCATTTTCCGGGTTTCCAGTACGGACAGTATTATTACCGGATTTTTAGTCACTACAAAAATATGTACTCGTTTCAGGTTATCTATGTCAAGGGAAACCTTATAAAATTTGCTAATATGAAAATTGAACCCACAAGGACTCTGTTATGAAGAACAATTTAACAATGAATTTTTAAAAAAGAGCAACATCAGCTACAGTAAATGCTAAAAAAATTCAAAGGTTTCCTGAAATTAATTAAAACAAACATTATAAAGAAATAGTACTCAAAATATAGCCTGTTGGGGTCCCTGCTAGTGTAAATAAGATGTACATTAAAAGCATGATTACCAATTCCAAATATATCTTTTGTTTAATATAATTTTAAGATGTGCTGAACAGTAAGGAAATATTTTGAACTATGTAATATTATTAAAGAGATCCTATGAACTATAAGTATACATTATAATTTTATGGTTTTTATCTATACTGCGTTATGTCGTTATGTCGATAATTTTATGCACGGTAGAATATTGCAGGATTTTGCTTTTACTGAGGTTGGCAGGTCTGTGTGTTCTAACCCTGTTGTATTCGCTTATCTCACTGTTACCCAGAGGAGACTTTTTCAGAGAATTGCCGACTTTGATTTGAATATTCCATTTTTATAAATTTTACTCCGTAATAGAGAAAAAAAACTTTGCACTCTGCGGCATTTTCAGTTTCAGAAAAGTGGAAGGAATATTTTTAAAATTCAAAATATTAGGAGAAAATGCTGTTAAAGTGTTAAAATGTCTCTGCATTCTTTTGGTGGACAAAATTTAAAAAATGAATATTGTTGCAAGGTGCAGAAAAGTGCAAGCTATCTGAAAATTTAATTTTATTATCAGCATTTATGTAGCTGTAAATAGTAGCAAATTTTTTTCCATAGGTTAACATTGAGGTTAGCAAATCCAGTAGGATTAGTATACAGGAGCCTTTCGCCTCGCTCATATTTAGGTAATCAAGGAATGTTTGTTAATTCGAAAGAGCTTCATCTATTTCTTTTAAAAAAATCTTGACTTCCGAAATGGTTGCAAATTTTACTAGTGCCGTAATTCTGTGTCTATAGAGATTCTGCCAGAGTCTACGATTACATCTAACATCACTATAAACATGAAACTTCTATTTTCATATAACGGCATCACTGTCTTGTATTATAATTAATATTAAATGTTTCGTTTTAATTCGAAAGCTTTTTACTATAAATTGACACAAGGTAACTATTATAGTAGCTGAAACTTAAATACGAAATGCTTCATCTGTGACGTATACAATACATTTACCCTAATAACATTGTCGTTTGAACAAATACAGTTCTCTCAGCAATTACACTAACCTCTTAAATGCAATTCACCATTGATGACAAAAAAATACTTATTTACTGAAACCTGTCAAATTCTGGTTTCAAGTTTAGTCTCAAGACAGTTAACGAAATGCCCAGTGATTTTTAAGCGAAGTATCTTAATATTAGCTATCACTTCTTTTTTACCGTATTCACTTCAAGCTCTTGCAAAATTACTTTTTTCTAACATACTTGAATTTTAAACTTTTGCAATTAAATCCTTATATATAAATCAATAATTTACCATCTTTCAAATAGTCTTCCTGACTATCACTGTATGTTCAATACTTCCCGTCGAAAAAGATGAAAGGGTCAGACCTATTTTGTGTCAAAATTTACACTAAAATTTAAATTTTATAGCTTTATGAAAACTATTCCAGTAACTTGACAATCTCAACGATTTGATCAAAGTAATGTATTAAACTCTGATCAAAATTTTAGTCAGTAAGACATTCGTGCTGACATTGACTGTGAATACTTGGGTAATCTTTCACCCTGTACTTGCAACTTTTTTACTTTCTCTGAGAGAACAGTTTGAAATTCACTTTCATTTAAACTAAAACACTCTTTAAAAACCCTTGATGGGAGCTCTGGCTGTAGTCTTTATCCTAGAGAAATTTACAGATAGGTTTCTTAAATTTCGCACCTTGACATGTTGTTTAAGTTTGCACTCTGTAAAGCCGTATTTTCAGTGCTGATTTATAATCCTACTTTCTTTTCAATGTTAAGTTATTGCAATACTTTCAGGAATAAATCTGCCGAAATGCCTGAAATTGAGAAATCAACTTCAGTAACAGAAAAGGTAGAAGCTGTTGATATCGCAGCAACAAATCAACATGAAGCAGAAATTGAGGAAGTCGTGAAGAAAATTAAACAGCACATGATAGGTTATTCAGACACCATGAAAAGGCTTGTGGGGATGCTTGGAGGCCCCTGTTCGCATCTCAAATTGAATGTTCCTGAAAAAGTTCTTAAATATCTTGAAGACCGTGAACAGAGTAAATAATTGTCAATTCGGTCCTTTTTGTTTTTCTAACGAGGATTTGGAACAAAAGAACTGTAATAAATATTGGTGTGGAGTTATTAAAAACATTTTGACCTGTTTTGCCTAAACATTGATATTCCTTTTTAGTTAAGATACCTAATATTAGCAGGAGGATCATTCCTAACACCTGCCTAAATGTTCTTTACAAAGGCTCCCTTATTCTTTGTATTAACAAAGAAATACAGATGGTGGACAAAATAATACGAACACCTGTAAAATAATGGAAAATCTTTTAATAGGGGGTTGGATCACCCTTTGACTGAAGTAGATTTAATGCGACGTGGGATAATGCATAAAGGTCGTGGACAATATTTAAAGGAATATTAAGCTATTCCTCCTGCAGAGCGGTCTCTAATTCCGAAAGTCCGGATGGAGGTGGAAATCGGGAACCAAGTTTGGAGTCCAAATATTGCCATAAATGTTCAATAATATTCCGGAGACTTAGGGGGGCCAGGCGAGATGTTCAACTGCATCGTCATGCTCTTCGAACCATTCTTGAACACCTAGCAGTGTGGGTAGGGGCGTTGTCTTGAAAAAGCGGTCGCTCTCCAGGGAATAGTCTGGACAAAAGGATGGCCATGATCCCCTAGAACGCCTAGATAGTGATTGGATTTGATCCTCCCATGCAGAATAACAAGTGGCCCAAGACCGCGCCAAGATATCGCACCCCATACCATAATGGAGCCACTCCCATGCTTCACAGTCGGCAAGAGGCATTCAGGATGAAACGCTTCTTTGGGCGTTCTCCAGACATAAACGCGTCCGGTCATCTGAAATAGGGTGAATGATGATTCATCTGACCATATTACCTGTTGCCACTGCTGTGGGGACCAGCCTTTGTGATATCTGCACCATTGGCGTCGCTTGAAAGGATTAGTTGCTGTCACAAAGGGTTTATGAATTTCCACTCTGCCAAAAAGGTTCGCAGCATGAAGTTCCCTTTTGACTTTTTGTTGAAACGGGGTCCTGGAGATGACTGTTCATTTCGAATGTTTTCTCGGATAACGATTGCTTGTGCTTTCGGGCTACTATGCGCTTCAAGACCAGTCTATCCCTATCAGCAATCTTGGACTTTCGGCCACTGTTGTGCTTTGAAGACGCCGTCTTTCGTGTACGCTGTCATAACGGCTGATATCGTACTCCTTGCAAACCCCAAAAGGTTTGCTGTTTCCGTAAACGATGCTCCACTTAAACGCGCTCCAACTATCATTCCTCTTTGGAACTCTGACAGGTCTGACATTTCAACTTATCACAGATAGTTCGATAGAAGCATGCAACGCAGGTGACTGTTGTTGACAGACTGATACCTTCCTCTTCACGCTCACTAGGTGGCAGACTTCTGTTGCAGGTGGCGCGGCTGTACTGCAGGCGTGAAATACGTCATACTTTTCACAGGTGTTCGTTATTTTCTACTCATCTGTATAGTAATTTAACTTAAATAGCTAACTCTATATATTTCCAAACGGGACATTAATTAGTCTATGTGTATGCTGCTAAAGAGTTTAGGATATTTCTAAGCTCTTATCTTAAATCTATTCGTTTATCGCATTAGCATATTAGATACAGAGGACTATGAAACAAGCTATTTCCTATATGTAAGATACTATTCCCTATTTCTGTATAATATCTAGCATTAACTGAAAACATAAACCAGTAGCTTAAAAGATGTGCAGTTTAGTTCAGGCATAATAATGTTATGAGACTTTTCGTTTTGACTTTTCAACTTAACATTTGTCTAAACATTTCTGCCATTCGGTTATTTCTCATAAGCTTTTGATTTCAAACTAAAGCTATGAAGTGTATTGTTAGCTGCCAGGCCTTTTTGCAGAATGTAAATCGTGCTTTGATTTTGTACATATTTGGATTGACACCCCGAATTGGGCCGTAGGGTACCGCTAACGATCACTCCACGGAACTCTATTTTTCAATGTTATAAGAGTTTTATTGTTCTCGCTTAGCTCTTACAGAAAACAATTAAACTCTACAAAATGCGGTACCCATTATAAAAAGGGGAAATATCGGAAGATCAAAAAGATAAAAAAAAAAATCACTAAGATGGGGGAAAGCATATTCTGTCTTTACCAATTTATCTTCAGTGTCTTTTATGCAAATATAGCAATAGCTACATGTATAACGCAGACCAATAAAACTGTTATCGATTTGATGATTAATGTATAGCTACAGAGACAGCAATGGGTTAGCACATAAACTGATAGTAAATCGCCTTATAATTTAACTAATTTTTTTACACAAAGTTCTCGTTTGGAAGGGTATTTTTTTAAACACGTATTAAAGTACACGTATTGAAGACGTATTTCAGTGCAGAAGTATTTTGCAGTCCTTCCTAAAATCTTGCAGTCCTTCCTAAAATCTTGAGGTTTCATTGATATTCCGTTTTCAGCAAAACCAAAAACTATGATGGAAACGAGGAAAATTCTTATGCATCAGGTTTAAAGAAAGTAGTCTCTCTTAATAAAAAAGGGTTTATTTTATAAGCTGTAAGTTGAGCACCATAAATTCAAATTTTACGTTTTTCCCCTGAAAGCAACACGATGGAAATGAGTTTGTATAATAGCTCATATGAATTGACCCATTCACAAGCAAAATCGGTTCAGTGTGATCTATCCGCAAGCGAAATTCACTTTTAAAAATTTTTAGTGTCAGAGCACTTGATTAATCCCTTACTTTTTACTTTCATAGTAATTTTCCCAAATGATTACCACCCAATGACAAGGTTTCTTTTGACCGTCGAATAAGTACCTGTTTTCAGAAGCCAATCAAGTTAATCCCGCACTCGAACGTAAATCGTTGCAATAATGCCATTCAAACGCAGTAGGAAGTATGATTACTTCAGAATAACGGTAAATCATTTAGTGTTGTTTCATCAGAAAAAAGGTAAAATAAAATCAGTTACCGTGTAACTGCAGAAGTAACTCATTCTGAATTATTTAAATTTCTTTTCTGTAGTAAAAATGCAATTTGAAGACTTATTTGGATGTTATTACATTTTTGCACTTGCCAAATGAATAGAGTCCCTTCGTAACGAAAAAATTGTAATAACGATTATTTTAAGGTTATTCTGTCTTGTAGTTTATATCTGACGACATATAAAATCTGTATCTGCAACAGAATATTCTACAATATTTATTAGAATTTATACTTTCAGAGGAATTTCTCAAAACAATGCATATTATTTTATCACTATTCTCAACTTTTTGTTTTATGTACTTGATTTGCAAGTGAGCGGCCCTATTGTTAAACTGGATATGAAGTAAAACATAATGGAAAGAACACTTTCAAGTTGTTTTACATCCTGGTTGTTTTACTTCGAAGTAAAACATTCCTGGAAAACCCATTACGAAAAACATACCTTCAAAATCGAGGTGAAAGTACTACCTGGGATAATTTCTGTAAATTTGAGTTGATTATTCACATAATAAAAGGTTTGTTTTGAAAAGAGTCATCTTCACTTTTCTGTAAATGAATGGTAACTATTTCTCTTATCGAAACAAAATGGTTTTCGTCAAAAATACTGCTTTGCTAAACAGTATTCTTTGCTCAGTGCTTAGAGGAGCGGTTCCCAAAGTGTGTGACGCGCATTCTGGGGTGCCGCGAAGTGCCTATGATCTCCAATCTAATCTATTGCTAAGGGCCATTCCGATATAACTCCAAAAGACCTCTGTATTGCAGAAGTACATGGTCTGTAGTGGAGAAAAGGTTTCACATAGCATGCTGACAGTTTTCGCAGAGCACCTATCACAACGAACTGACTGGTTCGCAAAGTACTTCGCAGAAGACCAAACCGAAGAGTTTGCATGGATCTACGATCCATTCAAAGTGGAAGCTCCAAAAGAATTCACTTCACAAGAGGAAGAAAATCTAATTGATCTATCGAGTGACAAAAGCCTGAAAGCGAAATTCGCTTGCTTGGGTTTGACGGAGATTTGGATATCTATAAAAAAAAAATTGAGTATCCCATTCTAAGTGCAACAGCTGTAAGAGTTCTCATTCCCTTTGCAACTTCATATCTGTACGAAGCTGGGTTTTTAGTTGCTGTTACAAAGAGAGAATTTAGTTCGAAAATTACTGTCAAAAAAGAAAGAGTAGCTGTATCAAGATTTATTCCGTGATTCGAACAATTGTGCAGTGAGAATCAGCCCCTCTCCCCATCACACTAAAACTAAACACACATATTCCAAGAGTATTTGGAAGGTAATATTTTTAATTTTATCAATGTGTTTCCCTTTTAATTACAATTAAAGTACTTGCGTGATTTTTAAACACAAGTCTTATTAATTTATTAATGTTCTTACCACTTACTTCTCTAATTTCTTCTTCACAGTCGTACAAATATGAAATATATATATATATATGTATTATGCATAATATATATAATAATAATACACCATAGATATTATATGAGGAGGGTGCCACGACTTGGATAAGTTTGGGAACCCCTGGCTTAGAGTGTTGGTAAATTTTGTATTTAAATAAAATCAGTAATGAGACGTAACCAACATCGTCAGAAATAATCCCTTTGAGTGCTATTGTAGTATAGAGGACCACATTTCACAAAAAGGAAAAAGTGCATTTTATTCAGACTGAAAATTCAGAATTAAATTCATAGGACACCTGGAGAAAGTTAATGAGAAAGCTTTAAAACTATTCTATAAACTGTATGCAATTTCTAAAAAATCCTGGGGCATAAAGACGGAAATTACTAAAGAATTGTATAGAATTGTAGTTGCAAAATAATACTCTATGCAGCCGAGGTTTGGTATGATGATTTAGAAATTATTAAAAGAAAGCTCTTGCAAATTCAAAGACCATATCTGCTTTTCATGACGAAATGTCATAGAACTACTTCTACAGACGCACTTAACATTTTGGCGGGATTCGTTCCTTTACACCTGAAGGCCAAATCGGCGAAACAATTATACAGGCTATACGATTATAAGGAAGAAATTGAAATAAATGGAAATAAATATAATGGGAAACAACAGGATAACTAGGGAAAGGAAAATTAGAAACTTTGATGACTTAATAAGTTTTCATTGGACTTACGATTTAGACCCCAAAATAAATATAAAAATCTTTACGGACGGTTCTAAAAAGGATGAAAGAGCTGGGGCTGGGGTAGTTATTTAGGAAGATAGTAAAGAAATTGAGAAAATTGGGAAAAATTGGACCAAATTCTTAGTTCGTGATTAGTAAAAATATAAAAGATTGTGATATATACACTGATTCACGCAGTGCCCTTGAAGCGTTGAAAGCACTAAATTTTAAAGGCGAAATAATGGATGATATTAAACATAAAATTAAAGACAGTAACATTCATGTGGTCTTCCACTGGGTCAAGGCTCACACTGGTATTATGGAAAACGAAGAAGCTGACTGAACTGCGAAGGAGGCTACAGAATTATACACAATAAACTTCTCATATAAATGGACAAAGAATAAAATTAGAAAGTTACTGCATAAAGAAGAGATGATTAGTGAATGGCAGCATATCTGGAACACGAGTACCACAGGCAGAAGGGTAAAAGAAATATTTAAAGAAGTAAAGATACATAGAATAAGTGCTGACTTCTATTTAAATCAAGCTATAACAGGTCACAGCTCTTTCGGGAGATATCAGAACAAATTTCACAATAAAACTAATATTTCTCCTTGCCAGGCTATTCAAACCGCTGATCATTGTTTATTCGATTGTCCAATATTTACAAAATATAGGGTTCACTTACCTTTGGGCTACGAGAACTGGTCGAAGGAGAAATTCTTCGGTGATTTCTATTGCAAAAAAAAAAAAATTATTTCTAAAGTTGTATCTGATTTAATGGATCAACATCTTCCTTTTGCTTAGTTTGGCAGCTAATGCCTTTGCTTGTTTGTGCACATAACTATTTCTTATCGTTTCTGTTTTGTTGTGTATTTTGTACAAATAATAACGCAATTCTTTTTTTATATATTTTATTATATTCTAATTTAGTGCTATATTGTGTTATTTATTGAATAGTGAATATATTATTCCAATGTATATTTGTGTAAATTATATTATGTTTAAATGTGTAAACTATTGTTATATATTTGATTTAGTGTAAATGTAATTGTGAATACTGTTCAAACTGGGTTCTATAATGGCCATGGGTTTCTATTCTGGTTGAGGCATAGCAGCTTTGTACTACTGCCAGTATATGTTATTGTTAGATATTTTAATACTTATGCTAATTTAATTTTTTTAGGTCCAGGCAGTTAGCCTTGGACTGTTGGTGTTAGTGCAATGGTTAGTTAATTCATTTCTTGTGTTAATTTTATTAATTTTGGTCCTGGTAGTTCACCACGGACGGTTCGATTGTATATTTATAATTATGTATCTTGTAACTCTGTAACAAGTTTGTTATTTTAAAAAAAATTGGGCTAGGTCCTAATGGAACCTGGTGCAGTTTTTTCTTTTGTGCGCCTTGTCCTGCGAGTCCTTTCGGGCCGGCGGGATTACTGTGGCTAGGCTGGTTCCCTGTTAAATCTTGGCCGATACGCGAAAGCAGAGGGGGCCTTGGAGATTAGAATTATTCAGAATGCAAGATTTTGTCTTCTCTGGTAGTGTAGTGTAATTCAGACAGCTTTGATCTCATCGCTTCATTGGTCAAATGTTTGGGTCATTTTGAAAATAAACTATTATGCAGTCACTGTGCCGGCGGGATTACTGTGGCGAGGCTGGTTCCCTGTTAAATCTTGGCCGATACGCGAAAGCAGAGGGGGCCTTGGAGATTAGAATTATTCAGAATGCAAGATTTTGTCTTCTCTGGTAGTGTAGTGTAATTCAGACAGCTTTGATCTCATCGCTTCATTGGTCAAATGTTTGGGTCATTTTGAAAATAAACTATTATGCAGTCACTGTAAGAGTAGTTATATTGGACAATGCTTCAATAAGCATGAAGGCTAAAATTTTCAGAATTTATATTTTTTTTTGTCTGAATCTTGTAAAACATAATTTTTAATAAAGATAATATTAAAATAATCTGTGTCATTACACTCTCATAACTCTGATTAACATTAAAGAAATACAAAAGATTTGAACACTGGATATCGTTACCATAAGACAAGCTCTGCAGTACAGTCATTTGGAAAGCGAAATTTTTTACACTTGAAACTTATTGAAGGTAAGAATAATGCTTACAACGATCCAAAGTATCAATAAATGAAAAAAGAAAGTATAACTTTTTTTTCTTAAATCTTTATCATGAAACAGCGAGATGTCATTTTATTAGACGACCAAGATTGATAAAATCGTGTGCCTCAGTCTGGAGACTTGATAATTTCCAACTTGTTGAAATGACACTATACGGAAATGCTGTTCTATGCTCATAAATAAAACATTCTTTTTGTTTACTGCTGCCTCTGATGGCCCATATCATTGGGCACTTTTTCAAGTCCCCCCCCCCTTCCCGTTTATATGCCGACATTCTACGAACACACTTTAAATTATACTTTTTTGGTAAGTTAAAATGTACAGCTGTTGGCCCTTGGGCTGATAGCATTACAAACTCTGATCTCTGAAGGAGGAAATATATATTTTGCAAAGGCATTTTGAGCGACTTGCCCGAGTGACTCGGACAAAATTGAGACCTTGGCAGATAACTACGAAAATCAGTTCTCCCCCCACCATAATGTCATTTGCCGAAACACTATTGATAAAGTTGACGACATTCTCAGACAATTTTATAACAATAGGCTGTCATCTATCAATAACGAACCTCTTGAACCCACCACCCCTGCTGAAATTCAAAATTCTATCATCTCGCTTCCTAATAATAAAGTACCTGGAATTGATAACATAACTAATTCTGCTATAAAAAACTTACCTATAAATTACGTTAACATTTTATGTGAGCTCACCAATAAAATTTTCGAATTTAAGTACTTTCCAATAGTATGGAAAACTGCGATAATTATACCGATTCGGAAACCTAGCGAGGATCCCTCCATTCCAAAAAATCATCGTTCCATTAGTTTACTGTCCTCTCTTAGCAAGCTGGTTGAACATATACTGTGTGAAAAGAATTAACAAGTTCTTGAATGATAACAATGTCATTATTAATGCACAATTTATCTTTAGAGCCCAACATTCCACTACGAATCAGCTACTCAGAGTAACGGAATACATCCATGATGGATTCCAGATTCGGATGCAGACTGGCGCAATTCTCTTCGACATAGAAAAAGCATTCGACCGCGTATGGCATAGCGCACTAATTTATAAACTAATTAAGCTTAAAATACCATCTGCTATTATTCACCTAATTCGCTCTTATCTTCTTAACAGAACCTTTAAAGTTCGCCACACACAATCAATTTCCTCACTTCATAACATAAATGCTGGAGTTCCTCAGGGCTCCAAGTTAGGACATGTTTTATTTAATATATTTATTAATGATATCCCACATTCTCCACACACTACACTAGGCATGTTTGCGGACGACACGGCAATCTTAGCGAAGCATCGCAATACTAAATATATGCACAAGCAACTCCAAAGGCATGTTGACATTCTTGAACGTTGGTTCGAACGGTGGAGAATTAAACTAAATCCTGCTAAAACGAAAGCCATATTTTTTAGCTATAACAGGATTCCACCTCCACCGGTCACAGTATGTGGTCATCTGGTACACTTTGAGAGAGAGGGGAAATACCTTGGTGTTTACTTGGACAGCAGGCTAACCTGGAGAAAAAATATAGAATACATTATTAGAAGGCTCTTTATGGCACGTAGGGATATCGCACACCTCTTGTATCAGAACCAAATGAGTATTGATAATAAACTTTTATTGTATAAGACCGTGCTTTGCCCAATTCTGATGTATGCTGTTCCGGTTTGGGGCTCAGCAACTGACACTCATATCCAGAGACTGCAAACTATGCAAAACAAGACTCTTCGTGGTATCAGAAAGGCGCCATGGTACCTTCGTAACGCTTTTATTCATAGGGATCTGTTTATTTAACCAATCCGGCATCATATTAAAGATCTGGCTACGAACTTTTACCATAGGATATACTCAATTAATAACGAAGAACTTGCTAACCTGCTTGATTATGATCTTAGGGAGTGCTTTAGGCGCCCGAAGGTTACTTTGGTTATGAACCCCGGCCTTGTTCCTGTTCGTTAATTCCTTTCCTTATAAAAATTCAAAATTACAATTACCCGGCTACTTGTGGTTTCTGACCTGTCTTTCTTTTTCGATCGTTCCTCTTTCTACCATGCGATTCCCCCTCGGACCAGCTGTTTGCTGGAGAAGGGGATTGATAACCTATTCCCGAAATTCCGATCCTCCTTGCTTTCCTCTTTGATTTCGCTACTCGCACCTTACGGACTTCGGACCTACCTCCCTTTTGTGTAACTTCCACTAACTTGCTTTTTTTTATTCTAATCATATTCCAATTTTTTTATTTTATTATTATTATTACTATTATTATTTATTTATATAATATCTTGTTTCACCCCTTGTTTAAATTCTCCATTATCATTTAAGTTAGCCATGCCACATTGGTTACTCGCATTCGTCCTAGTTAATTAGTTGATTTTTCAACTAATTAAATTATTCTTTCTCCCTCATTCATTGTCAACACTATTTGTAAACTTGAAAAGGGTTAATCTTATGTCACATACTAACCTTGATACTGAGGATAAGGAGCTCTTGCTCCCTGGTGCCTCTATAGTGTCTTATGTCAATGTCAATGTTAATGAGTGACTTGTCGTTCGCCTCAAAATTCATGATCTGGCTCAGCTAATTTTAGATTCAAAATTTTTAGTTCCTATTATTTTCATTGCGACTGGAGGATGAAGTGGGGCACGTTCCGTCCTGCTACATACTCCTTAAACCCATTACTTTACATTACCAATAAACCACTGACGTCGTATAATGGTTAACTTCGCGCGCCTCCCTTTAGTGGGCTCGTGTTTGAACCATTGCTACAGCATGGATGTCACTGCGGTGTCCCCTCACAAGGAGCAATTCTGTTTCGCCTGTGTGAAGTTTCTGTAATAAATTAACCAGCGAATTGAAAGTTGGGATTTGGTAATGTCCAGAGGGCAAAATGTTCAAAGCTTTGAAACAAAACTTTGTGTATACAAAAATTAATGTGTTTGTTGAGTTCAAATGTTGCGATTAAGGTATGAGAACTTGAGACCTCAAAGTCCTGAAGCAAGGATAAAACATCTCACGAGAATGGCGTCATCATGACGAGTATATCAGTTTAATAGCAACGTTCATTGTTAGAAACCAAAAGTATTCGTAAGAATGATGCTGTTTTAAAAGTAAGAATTGATGTCCCCTCATCTCTTGTGTTTGACGATGGGATTTTACTGTGTGCAACGAAACGTTCTACTCATGTAGAGTTTTTAAAATCCTTTATTGCTGGACCTTTAAGTAGCATGATTATGGCTACAAAAACACGTCCGTAGGACGAATGGAAAGAAAATCATTATATTGTAATAGCAAAATATATATATATATATATATATATATATATATATATATATATATATATATATATATATATATATATATATATATATATATATCTGAATGATCTCATTGGTCGTTTTAATTTTAAAAAAATATATCTTGATTTTTCATTGGGATTAAGTAAACTTTTTTAGAATTTGAATTTGAATAAGATAAATATAAGGGTATTAATTAATTTTGTTGCTCATTTTTTCGCAAAAGGTGTATAAATTGCTTTTCAGAGCAAAATTATTAGAGGAATAATTTCTTTTAGGTATTAAATATTCATGAGGAAAGGAAACGCTTTGGAGCATGCGCTGAAATTTGTATAAATATTTGCTTTGTTCACTCTCTTATTGCTATCATATCTGTGAGTGTTTTTGATTCGATTTGGTCTTATTATTACTTTGTATTCGAAGGTAAGATCTATTTTCTTTTACAGTAAGTAATCACCGGATTTCCATTGCAGTGTATGAAGAGGAAATTTTCATTAAAACGCAACCTTATATTTTAATGATTTTAGATGCTTGTGAATTGTCGTCATATAAGTGTAAATATTTGATTCGTTTATAATTAGTTCTTATAACCCCAAACCAGAAGTTTCATAATACTCAGCATGAAATTTGTAGAATTTAAAGAGGGAAAAATACTAATTTTTAATGCAGAATAAATTCATGAGCAATTATCTATATCAGTGGTTCTCAGTCTTGTGCCCAGCAATATTTTAATTCTTTTTACAAATCTTATATTCCCAAAATTAGCTAATTGAGTTCAGAGTAAAAAAATCTTGTTAAACTTATAAAGAATTTATAAGTATACCCATCTATACTTCTTTAAATTTCCATGCATCTACTTATAAATATTTTTGATTTTTTTTGCATTCCTTTTTTTATTTTTCATAACATAACCATTGTAATACTAAAAGACTGGTAACTTACTGTTTAAATGAATATTAATTCTATTATGTAAATGATCACCGGTGACAGAAACGCCATTAGTTATGCCCGTCATGCTCTCTGAAAACTCCGACATACTCTCGACCATAAAAAGGTTGAGAACCACTGCTCTACACTATAGTTTATTTTGCAATCGAAAACTGATTGTGTATGTCTGGTAGTTCCGAAAGTTTTAATTTACTTATTAAGGTAATGTATCATAATCAAACTGAAATCATTGCATGCTGTTCTAACATCTGATGTTCAATGACATATATGAGCAAGTTCAAACCACTTGTAAAACTCATAGATATAGAGAACCTATAAAGTGAGAAATTACTTGCATGCGGGTTAAATGCCATAAATTGAGTAATATTCGTATAACTACAAATACGTAGTTATTTTTAGGTGATACTAATTTTTGGAGTTTTATTGGCATATTTTATTCACAGTAATTAGTGGTTACTCAAGATGCTAGAGTTCTCTAGTGACTTTTATTAGAAGTTAATTTTTATTTCTACTTCGACGGACAATAATCCCCCCCTAATTTTAAGAGTAATTTTAGCGGAAACCGGTGAAACCATCTTATAGATCAGTATTTTGAACGATTGGGAATGTACCACTGCCAAATTTTTGAACTCTATATTGTTATATGTAGTAGTGTAAACATTTCAACAATGAATCTTGCTCTTAACTAGCTCTAAGTTTCATAGTAAAATTGTTAGAAAATATTGTTTATACTCTAAGTTTAGGCTCAATGCTGATGTGTATTAACCCTAATGTAATTCGCTCACCTCAAGGCTAACCATGGAGAGAACTTCTCTTATTTAGAACTACACAAAAGCTTATAATCCAACAAAAATAGTATTTTTAGACAGCTTGTACTTTTTGCACCTTGCAATAGGATTCCTTTTATACATTTCGTCAACCAAAGGAATTTATGACCGTTTAAATCTCGCTATACGAGATTCTCCCCCCCCCCCCGAATACTTAAATTAAAAATAGTATTAAATCTCAAATACTTGAAGGTGTCTAATTTCTTTCTCTATTACGGAGTAAATTAAACTTTAAATCGAATCTTTAAATCATTTGGCAGTTCTTGGACAAATTTTCTACATAGGTTAACATTAAAAAAGAGCGAATTCAATAGGATTACTACACTGCAACCTTAATGAGTAACACTTCATAAGTCTGAATAAAACATTCACTTAGAGGTTGGAGAGCCTTTAGGTAGTATCTAATTCTGCAGCCGTAATCACAATATCCAGCTTGACACTTCCATAACTAAACTGATTTAATTTACATTCTCTTTTAAACTTTAGTATCTAATTCCGTTTTATTTCTTTGAATTGTGACTGCAAATTATTTGAAATTTAATATTCTCAATTTCGGATATTCTTGAAAGCTACTAAATATGCACTGTATTAAATTCATTATTTCAACATTTTGTGTTTATTCAAGGATTCAAAGTTAACCCGCGTACTGAGTTGAGAATAATTAAGTCAGTCGCTGAATAATATCAAAGATGTGTTACGCCCTCTTATCACCGGACAATAACGTGTTAATAACAGTTTGATGGTAGTTAAATTGTTGGTGACATGTGTCCAATTAAGGCCGTCCGCACACGGAGCAACTCGAAAGAAACTGATAACCGACTCCAATCACAAACCAGTCCGTGATGAGTCGTAACCTATGCAATTGAATGGAGCCACGCACACGGTGCAACTGGTTACAAACCCGTCAGCAACGCGTTTGTAATCAGTCGCAGACAACTGAACGTGTCGACAGTCGCCAGTTTCTCTTGCGTTTGCGTGTTATTACACAATCTGTGTTACAGCCGCTCTTTTGGCAAGCTGCCGAAGGACGTACACGAGTCACGTGAATTCTGCCTAGCGATGAAATAAAATTCTAACGTTTTTTGTTGTATGGAATAGGTGCGCCCATACATACAGTCCATTTTTAAACGGTTGATCAAAGAAAATCTATTGTGACGATTTTTTAAAATTAATTTCTGATAATTTAACTAAAACTAATGCCCGGAATAATGTTCTTCCTTCCATGACAGGTCGCAAACTATTGATTTGAATCACTTGAGTCGGCCCGTGTGCGGAGCCGCATCACTAACGAGTTTGCAACCGATAAGCAATTTTAGTCGACAACCAGTTGAGTTTCCTTTGAGTCACTCCGTGTGCGGACGGCCTTAAACTTAAGATTGGTTGCGAGGAAAGCAGCTTTTATCTCAAATCCACACCATAAGTTTGTAACATCTTACTATTAACAGCTGAAGGTAAACAAATGTATGTTAGTGAGCAGACACGGGGACGAGTTAATCTCGCGAACCGAGCATAGCAGGATATCGCGACTGGTACCGTTATACGCGGACGGACGAGACGCGTGCACTGATATCCTCAACTTTCAAAACTTTGAACTTTTTAATTATTAAATTAAAACCGCCGAACTCAAAAGAAGCGGACAGCAGAAACATCTGACAGTCCGGCTGGGCCAGCTCATTTTCGTTTCGCAAATTTCCACTATTTTCATGCATCCATGCAAAATTAAACTTTTCCGTCCTCCAATCGACAAATTTCTTTCCATGTGTTCTACAACTCTTAATCTTTAAGGACATGCACATTTTTATGAAGTTAATGCTTTTCGTTGCAAACGAGGCTTTTTCCCCAAAGTAGTTTTCAGAATTTCACGAAATCTAAAATTTAGACGGACAAATATTTTAGTTTTCTGCACCTATAAATGTCGATTTTGCGATTTATCGACCTTTTCGAGATGTTCAGCTTCCAAAATATACCAAATACATTTAATGAGAAATTTTATTCTAAAAAGCGTACTTGCAAAACACACTTTTGAAATTTCCCGCGCTGATCGCCATAGTATCTTAATGTGACTGAATGCAGAGTTCGTAAATTTTCAGACTTATTTTACTCACTAATAATTCCAGCAAGTTCGTGAAATTTGTTTTTAATTGATGAGCAACTGATGAGGATTCTTCCATCAATTTTGAATTCGTCAGAACTTTCAATTTAAGCACTTTTCCACTCATGAGATTTAATATTTTCATTCAGCCTTACCGCGATACACCTCCCATCTTGCTCACCTGCTTGTGTGCTGCCGTACCGCACTGCAATCGCGCTGACCTAGTAAACCTTGCGTTGTGGGTTCGGTCCCAGGTGGTGTCGCATCTTTCAAATTTCCCCATCTTAATATTTTTCACCCGCGGAACTCTGCAATTATCTCATTACGAATTGTTTGTCCCTGCACAGGGCCTTTTTTCTTTTATGCAAACTTTCCATCTTGTTTGAGGGCCTTTCTTTCCGTAACTTATAATTAATTTAAACTTATTTTCTTTAATTTTTTTAAAATTTATTTTAATCTTAATTTATTGAATCTTAATATATTTCTAGTTTATTTTATCATACCCTTTTTGAAGGTTTTAAACTTAATTTTTATATTAATGTAACTGGTAACTTTAAACTTAATATTTTTTTCTATTGAGCACATATACATTGACAATAGGCATCTTGCGACAGGACTTAGTCAATAGACCCAGGAACTCTACTCTTCAAAAGAAATTCTGCTCAGTTACCAAAGGGAAAAATTATTAGTTGAAAGAGTGAGAACGAGTCATTTAATAATTGAAATCCAGAAATAATATTAGTTTCATGAAATGAGAAGTTAAAACCTTCTAGAATTTTTTCTAATTGAATGAATTTCTTTTTGTCTAAACAGCAAAATTTGAAAACGGAAATTTGAATTATTTCATAAGCCAAAAACAGAAATTTGAGAACGAAAATTTAAAATTATTTAGTTTTTTAAAAATTCTAATTTATTTTTAAAAGTGATTAAACGGTTTTAAATCTTTAAGAAATGAAACATTTCATTTTAAATCGGAAAAAAAAGCAACACATCGGGTTGCCACTCAGCTAGTAAAGAATATTTCCCGTCATTTTAAGCGAAGTATGTATTCTGGTTTGTTCTTAATTTTTCAAAGAGAACTGGTCCGGTGTTTTCCCCTGAACAGAGGGGGTTGTTTATATGTATTGTCTCAAATTTAGGTTTTTGGAAACTAATTTCATAAAAATCGCTCTTAAGTTCAAGGATTTTATAAAGAAGTTGGGATTTTGTAACACATTCCTTACTCTATTTGTCCCAGAACCCCAATAGCTAGGTTCTCTGTAGTTTGTTAGTAGACACACTAGTATGTTCGACACACTTATGCATTCAGTTTATGTACTTCATTTATTTTCATTCTTGTTAAGTTCCAAAGAAACTCCAATTCTCTATGGACTAGAGGTATCCCTTTTTTGGTTTGCTGGCCAATTGTATAGTTTTCCCCCGAGTATACCCAGTTACTTTAAGATCCAACAACTTTAACTTAGTTTTTTAGTCGCAACTGTACACTGTATATCCAAAACGTCTTGCAATCTAATTCGATAATCGGTATATTCATGCAGTCTATATTTTACAGAACTAGATCAATAGTTTGACTGATTGGGAATATACCACTGGCAGATTTCGGAACTCTATATTATTCTATGTAGTAGTGTAAATATTTCAACGATATGTTTTGATGAACCTTGTTCTTTACTAGCTCTAAGTTTCATAATAAAATTGTTAGAAAATATTGTTTGTTCTCGTACGTTTAGGCTTAATGCTGCTGTGCATTTAACCTATTGGATTTGCTCACCTGTTAACCTATGGAGAACATTTGTCTACTGTTTACAGCTACATAAATGCTGATAATCAATTAAAATGGCATTCTCTGATAGCCTGAACTGTTCTGCACCTTGCAACAGTATTCATTTTATAAATTCACGTCCACCACTTGAATTTATGAGGGTTTAACACAATTCAGATTGTGTACTTCAGTCATTTTAATTTTTGCCAAGTTCCAAAGAAGTATTGGAAAATTATTTATGAACCAGAGGAATCATTTTGTTTGTTGGGAAATTGTATAATCGCTTCCTTTTTTCCTTAGAGTATACCGAGCTAATTTAAGACCCAACTAATTTAACTTAGTTTTCTAGTCGCACCTGTACACTTATATCAAATGTCTTATTCTGAAAAATGATAATCACTATTCATGCAGTCTATATTTTGCAGAACTGATATTGATATCATGTCGGAGAAAGCTGAAGAATCGGTATCAAAAGTCGCAGCCGCTGAAGAATGTGACAGTGACTATGAGGAAGTTGAAGTCGATCTAGATGAATTGCAGTCTGGGTTCGACCTCTTGAAAAGCCATATGCGAGGTTTCCACGAAGCTTTAGACCAATTAGCTAAGATACAAGGCTGGACGTTTGAAAAGAGAACATCTTCGATCGAGGAGGTGTTTGGAAAATTAGAAGAGAGAATTCGACAAATGGAAGCCTCAAAATGAACAAGTCCTTGTGTACCACTTAGTTTAGCTAGAATAAAATGAGTTTTATGAAGATTAATTTTGAATACATATTTATAGCAGTTCGTTTAAGGCTCCTTAATATCAATTAATCATTACACGAGTAAAATTTAACTCGGTACTTGATGTAGAAAGATTTAGAATATTTTAAATCGCGATTCCTGATCACTTGTTTGACATAGTGATTCCCAAAAGTGTTCGTACACTTCATATATTCAGTGAAATAGGGGTCTATCCATTAATTAAAATGAATATTTCAGAATGGGTATTTAATAAGATCTATAATCTATTCTTAAGGAAACCACATGAAATATCTTAACATAGTAAAACTTTTATTTTTAAGAAGCCAATAATCAAAGTAACAAACTTTATCTCGCAAAAGTCATCGTACACTTGTAAAAAATCTCATGTTAGTAAATTTTCTTATTTTTGGTTAAATTAAAATTTAGTAGGATATCCTTTAGCATCCACAACAGCTTTTAAACGTCTAGGAATAGACTGCTTTAGTTTTGTAATTTCTGCATCAATGTTCATCCATTCTTCCATCATAATTGTTTTTAAGTTTGCTTTTCGCGTGACTGTCGTGTTTTCGTACTCTAACCTCCAGTTCTATCAAATATGTTCTATTGGGTTTATATCTGGCGATTGAGGTGTTTTCAAAACTTGTGGACAATTATAGACACCAGAGGCGAACGTTGAAAGCCGTGTGCTTAGGATCGTTATCTTGATAAAAAAAAACAAAGTTGTTTCCAATACCCAAATTTTGGGCTGATAATTTTAAATTCTCTTAAAATACACTGCTGGCCATTGTAAATGCAACACCCTGAAGGAAACATGCAAATAACATGAAATTTACAACATGCATTAGCGGAGGTGAGATATGCAAATGATTAGAATTTCAGCACAGACGCACATCACGCGCGCCTGTGGCGCCACTTCAAAGCGCTATTTAAGGCTCGGAGATTTCGACGATTTCAAGTTCGGCAATTGTTTTTCTGGTGGTTTTTTCAAAAAAAAAACGATCAATTATGCCTCGTCGAAAACAGCGATCATCTTTTCATCAAGTATCGGAGATCGAAAGAGGAAGTATAGTGGCCTACCGAGATTGTGGATTATCTTTCAGGGAAATCGGTAGTTGTGTTGGACGAAACCAAACAACTGTAATGTGGATATGTGATCGTTGGATGCAGGAGGGTACGACGGACCGGCGTGTTCGATCGCATCCACCTCAGCGCACCACTTCACGTGATGACAGGCAAATTGTGCGCATGGCAGTGACGGATCGCTCAGTCACATCACGAACCATAGCACAGCACATGCAGTCTGTAACGCATCATCCAGTGTCTGCGCGTACCATTCGACGCCGTTTACAGCAGAGTGGTCTGTCCGCAAGACGTCCATTGCTTTGTCTACCCTTACGCAGAACCACAGACGTCTCCGCCGCCAATGGTGCGATGACAGAAGGATGTGGAAAGCAGAATGGAATGAAATTGTCTTTACTGACGATCACGCTTCTGTCTGCAACACCACGATGGTCGCATTCAGGGCCCGACTTTGACCCAATGGGGCCCTGGGCAAAGCAGACTTTGGGGGCCCCCTCCAAGGACAGATCCAGAGGGAGGTCATGTGCCCTCCCCCTCCAGGAGTAGATTTCCACATGAACATGTGGAATATTCACCAAGCCCCCCCCCCCCCCCATAAATTCGGAACGGAAATTTCGACCAAGAAGTCAAACATTTGAAAAATAATGTGTTAATTTACTTTCAATGTTAATAAATAAATTCAGGAAATTCTTTTGAAATGAATATAGTGGGTGCACTGTGCCCCACCCAGGATTTTTTCTGTATCCGCCACTGCCCACCTTTACTGAATTAACCTAAAACCAAATTTTAAAAAAATATGTACAACTTAATACTAAATTAGGGGGCCCCATAAATTTGGGGGCCCCGGGCAAATGCCCCACTTGCCCATGCGGAAATCTGGGCCTGGTCGCATTAGAGTCCGGAGACACCGTGCAGAGAGGATGCTGCACAGCTGCGTTATGCACCGCCACACTGGTCCTGCACCGGGTATTATGGTATGGGGCGGTATTGGATATCACTCTCGCACACCTCTAGTACGCATTGCCGGTACTTTAAACAGCCAGCGCTACATCTCCGAGGTATTGGAGCCAGTTGTCCTTCCTTACCTTCAGGGCTTGCCCACAGCCATATTTCAACAGGATAATGCGCGACCACACGTGGCACGCATTGTCCAACGGTTCTTCGTCAATCGCCAGATTGAATTGCTTTCCTGGCCGCCTCGCTCTCCGGATCTTTCGCCGATAGAAAACATGTGGTCCATGGTTGCTCTACGATTGACCCAGATTCCATCCCCAGCTGCCACAGCAGATCAACTTTGGCAACGTGTGGAAGCTGCTTGGTCTGCTGTACCCCAAGAACTCGTGCAAAGTCTCTTTGAATCAATGCCGAGGCGTTTGGCAGCGGTGATCTCCAACAATGGCGGCTACTCTGGATACTGATTTTGGCAGGAACCACACTTCACAGAAGTCTATAAATTTAATCATTTGATACTTGGTCAACATGTTACCTACAAAATAAATTTTGTTGCGATATCTCTTGTCTTTCTTGGTGTTGCAATTTGGGTGGCCAGCAGTGTATTTATATAAACAGCATGATTCATTATGCCATCAATAAATGCCAAATTACCTAGTCCTGATGCTGACATGCACCCCCACATAAGGACACCTCCACCGCCATCCTTAACTGTTCCTACTAAGTTCTTGGGGTGAAGTTCCACATTTTTTCTTCTCCATACAATTATACGCCCATCGGAACCAAAAAGTTAAACTTCCTTTCATCGGTAAATAAGACATTTCAATTTGTTTGGGGCTTATGTATCATTAATAGTGTGAAGGAAAGCCTAAGCTTTCTGTTTTTCTCACTCCCAAAACATTTTCTTCGGGCAGAACGTCCATGCAATCCAGCTGCTCTGAACACTCGGACAGTTTCAGGTGAAATTGAAGTAGAAAATCTTTAATTAAATTCTGCAGAAACTTTTACAGAACTCAAACGTGGATTTTTCACAAATTTTCTAATTATAAATATCTGATCACGTTTTGTTAACTTGGCCGGACGACATTTTCTTACCTTGTTTTCGATCAGATTGTCTTTTTTAAAGCGTTTTATCACATACTGCACATTAGGATGGGATAAATTAAGTAATTTAGCAATATTCCGAACTGATTTACCACTTACGATGAAAAATAATAAATTCTCGAATGCTGTTTGTTTCTTTACAACTACGAGCCATTTTTAAATAATAAACAGAATATTACGGAGTAGTCAAGCCCAAAAATTAAAGACAAACGATATTTTAAATGCCACCACAATTCAACAATAAAGCGCCAGACGATAATTTTAATTATGAATTTATCCGAAAATATTTTGGTGTACAATGACTTTTGTGAGAAAGTTTGTTACTTTTTGATTACTGGTTTCTTAAAAATAGTTTTACTATGTTTTCAAAATATTTCATGTAGTTTTGTAAAGAATGGATTATAGATCTTATTATTAAATACCCATTCTGAAATATTCATTTTAATTAATGGATAGACCCCCTATTTCATTGAAAATAGTAAGTGTACGAACACTTTTGGGAGCCACTGTATGTTGATGAAATTTGCTGTTGAATGTACGAGTAGATGTTCATAAAATTATGTAATATGCACTAGTATCTATTTCCTATGTTGAACTATTTCGCATCAATTGCATTTCACACTATTAGATTGTACTACGACCAAATACTGAACGATCCAATTCATCTGACGAATATATGATAGTGAGATACTGTATATCAACAAATGATTTATTAAAAAATGTAGAAGTATAAATCATTAGAGATAAAATAATAGGTACAGTATTTTTCTTTCTCTAGCGGAGACACTTGTAGAGTAGACATTCGGCCATAATTCACCCGCAGTTTGCTGGTTATTTTGTTTTAGGGGCACCATATAGGCGGACCAGCATTAACCCCCCCCCCCCCCTATGAAAGGGCGACACGAACGGAGGTATATTAGTGGCGCGAAGCTGGGATTCGATCCGAGCACCGAAAGCCAGCTCGCTGTACCACAGGGCCTCCATAAGTACAGTATAAATCAATGCACTTTGTCTGCGCATTATTGTAGAGGGTTAATGAGTTGTTAAAATTTCCCTCGTGGTTGGTTGGTTGGTTGGTTGTTTTAATGTTTAAATTCAAACTATCGAACTAAACCGTTAAATCACTATGCAACCAAGTGCAAATTTTACCCTTTTGCTCCTTCAACGATTCATTGTAAGAATAGAGAAAAGAACATATTTTAAGCAGCACTACAGATTGGCCAGTCAGAATTAAAGTAACCTTTGCCTATTTGCAACTTCGCTACTTCATTTATCTTGCATTATAAAGAGGTTCTCATTTCAATTACTTTCGGTACAATATTTAACTAACAGTAATTATAAATTTTCTATTTTACATGCTTTTCTTTATAAACTTTAAATTTTTCCCTGCAAATCGCTACCAATATTCGAGATTGATCATTATACTAGGTTTCTGCAGATGAATAACAAAGAAAATATCTAAATTGGGTAAAATTAGCCGCCTACATTGTAAAGTGATTAGTGTCGCGAGCCTCTATGAGGTGGTCTGGGGAGTAAATCCTGAAGACATGGACGTTTCAGTTCTGCCCGTCCATAGGGGGCATTGTTAGTTCTCCTATATGTTGCTTCCATAATAAAGTAACCAACAAATACATGGTATGTAAAGGCGAATGCCCGAAAGTAGTGATTCCTAACTTTTTATACTTGAGTACGACTTGAAAACTTTGTAAGGGGAGGGGGGGAGGGGTTGAATAAATTTGATGCTAACATAACTTTACAAAATGTACCAAGTATAAATAAAATACAGAATATAAAACTATAAAAAGTAGTTTGTTAGTACACAAATGACAACACTTCCAAACACTAAAATGTTTTTATCAGGACACTTAATCCACAAATTAGGCTTCCCGGACGGTCGGTCCATAAACAGTGTATAGCCTGAAGACCAGAAGATGTGTAGAAAAATCTACAAACTCAGCCGAGGGTTGATTTCCCCTGATCGGTTATGTTTTATATGGGCCTGGGCAGCAGGCGGACAGTACAGATATGCCGACCAAATTGGGCAACCCGGGGTCCCTATCAGGACGCTTAAGGGGACGGTGGGCATTAAATTTTTTTTTTTTACTTTTCATCATAGAGATAAGAAATCTTGTACATATACATTTCACTATAAATATGTAGAATACCTTAAAAGAAATTTCAATCTCATTACAATTTTAAAATTTTTTAAATTTATAACCAAAATTTTATAATGCTCCTTTCGAAATAAATTTTGATATTTCCTCTATTTTGCATTTTAATTACTTAAAACTGTATAACAAACAAATCTGTGCATCAATTATTTAGTGCCTTGAGTAGTTAATTTTTGAGAAATTTTTTTTCTGAATTCCATCCCGATTTTCATCAAAATTTTGCCTTTTAATAAGTTATAATTCGAATTTAATTACCTTAATGAAGTCGAATTGTAAAATGCATTCCCAGTTTTATTGTAAACAGTATCAGGATTCTTCCTTATCAATTTCATTAATTTTGAAGAAAAATTATTTCGCATAGAGTATTTAAAAAAATCGAAACCTTGAAAAATCTGTTTTGAGAAAAACGGATTTAAAGTTTATTACTACACTTACCCTTTATAAATTACTTCGTAGAAGCTTCATAAATGATTTTTGACTTGAAAAAAAAACTATTTTCGTTCTATTAATTTACATATATTTTTTTTACAGTAACACAATAGATTTGCTCAAATAACGGTCCACCGCCCCCTTAAAGAGAAACTTACTGTAGCTTATACTTATTTCTTATTAGAGCTTATTTAACCCCTCTGCACACCACTTGATAGGAACCAAGGTCCTAAAGCGTTAGGTAAACATAAATAAAAATTGTCTTGTTAAATATTTCATTTGTTTTAATACATTGCAAATAAATTATTCATTGAGCACTGAGGATTCGCAATCAAACAACTATATTTGACGATGAGCAATGTTCTGTATGTTCTATCCGCATTTGTTCAGGAAGCTGTTAGTTGGAAAACATTCAACTATACACAAAGCAGATCTAAAATGAACGAAAGCATGTTAGTGATAATTAACTCAAGTAAATAGGAATCGAACGTCTTTGCAATTTTAAGAAAGCTGAGATTCCCTGAATATAAGTTAGTTTGAGCAGTCCTTTAACTTCATCAGACTACAGAGGCTGTTCGCACATTTTTTAGACGATTTTGGAAAGCGGTAATAATAAATGGTTTGCAGCAAAAGAAATAATTGCAATTGTACTATGTTTTTAAAAGTCAAAATTATCGTCTGCGGCTTGAAAGTTTTGTTTTTATTCAAATTGACGTTTTTAACAAAGCAGTGGTTCGAAGGCTACATTTATGCTCTTTCCGAAGAGAAATATGCATACTCCGTTATCCAAAAACGATGTGAGAGTCATGGTTTTGTGATATCTAAAGCGTCGATAGGTAATATCGTCAACAAGAAAGGAAAAAACGTCAAATTGGAGCCTCAAGTGGGACAATAATTCCAAACAAGTATCCAAGGAATAAACGGACATCTTCGACTATTGCAAAGGTACGTTTTTTAATGTTAAAAGATAATCGCCCTAGTCAAAGGACAGTTGCAAAATCATTAAAATGCTCGGTGTCCACTGTAAACAAATTGATAAACGTTGATTTAAATCTTAAGAAAGCGAAAAAACGCAATGTGCATCGTGTTCTTCCAAATCATATCGCTAAACGCAGGACACGCTGCAGAATTCTATATGAGAAACACTTATCCAAAGAAAAATGGAAAACAATTGTCACAATAGATGAATCATGGGTGTGTTTAAATGATTGCAACAAAAAAAGAGCCATTTATTATCAAAAAAGGGGAGAAAAAAATTTAAGTACATGGTTCAAAGAATCGAAAGAAAGTTTTTCTAAGGGATTCATAATTGTTGCTGGTTTTTCTTATAATGGCAAGTTAAAAATAAAGAGAGTGGAAAAAATGTCAAGATTAACTCCAAATACTATCAGGAACATATTTTATCGCCAATTTTTCTGAATAAAATACCATCGCTTTACCCACAGTGCCATCAATCTGTGAGACTCCATCTGGACAAAGATAGCAGTCACACATCAAAATCCACTGTAAATTTCCTAAAAGAAATGGAACAAAAAACTGGTATCAAGGCCATACCCTTCACTGATATCCCTACTAAATCTCCCGATGTATCACCTATGAATTTTTGTGCTTTCCGACTTTTAAATTCTGCATTATCCAAACGTCGTCCCAAAACCCTTACAGGACTCTGGAAAGCTGTTCAGGAGGAATGGGATAGAATACCTCTTCTGACACTTCAAAAGGCATTATTATCCTAGAAATTGCGGTGTCGAAAGATAGTTCAGAATAAGGGATGTCAAATAGAACATTTAAAACACAAGAATTTTATGTATTTTAGTTTTGTGAATACAATATACATCGTCTAAAAAATGTGTGAACAGCCTGTATTCAAGATGTATGGTATATTTATCGCGCTTATATCAGAATCAAATAATCCGTACATAGATGACGCTGCGGTCAATATTCAGAAAGTGCCATAGTTTCTCCGAACACGTCTTTAATGTATGACGTGAAAAATACACTTCAGTAGCTGTTTATAGGTATTTTTAAAAAGCTAGATAAGTTTAAAAATAAAAGTGAGGAAATGTTAATCATTTGATGCAGGAAGAAATACAAGAAACCATTGGCACAATCAATCGGAAACATTTTCCACAAATTTTTTAATAAAAACTGTTTTAAAATTAAGGCCATTTTATTTCCCGTATGAACAGATTATAAAAGTTTAACATTTTACTCCGACTTTAAATTTTAATCTTTTGATGCAGGATTGAAATACAAAAACTTTTGACACCATCGATCAAAAAAAAAAAAAAACTTTCTACAAATTTCCTAATAAAAAGTCTGTTTCAAAATCAAGACCATTTTATTTCCCGTATTAACAGATAAAGTATTTTCTAGCAATTTTTATTGGATACACATCCTGAATATATTATTTTATAGAAAATACCTGAACAAGTTCTTTTTCAAACAAGACAAACGTCTTGTCCAATGCGTTTTGAACTTCTGTTAGGAATGTAGAATGCACTGACGGGTGATTTAAAAACGTGTTGCGTGAAGTTCAATGCAGATGTAGAAGATGAATCAAGTTTGTATTCCGCTTGCAGAAAACAACTTGCACAATCAAGTTGTTTTCTGATATAGTTGTTTTCTTATATCGATAGTGTATCCAAATATATTTTGTATTCTTGTAGTGAGATACCACATATCTTGGAACTTTCTAAAAATCAACCAAGAATTTAAATGCATTTCGGAGTGAAAATATGATGTACACAATAAAAAAATTTAAATAAAGTGAAATATTTAGTGTGGACTTAAAATTGTTTGACACTCAGTATCTCTGCCTTTAAAATCACTTCTGAAGCAGAGATGCTATTAAGATTCTACGCTTAAAAAAAAAAAAAAAGTCATTGAAAGTAATGGATGAACAGTATAAATGGTGAGATGTAGTTGATACTTTATATTGAGATATTAGAAATACAGACCACTGTAGATTTTAGGTTTTTAGGAAACGAGCTGTGTAATATTAAATGTTTAAACTTTGTTGAAATTTCTAAATTTCTTGAAGTATTGCAAGCTGCTGCTTTAAATGAAACACCAGCTTACAAATACAATTTGCTACACAATTATACAAAACAAATTTTGTATTCCCTCTCTTCATCTTTATTTTATATAAATAAGACTTCGTTTTGTTTGGTTTTACCCCAAGCATAGAAACAGAAACGGTCTGAATTGGGGAACAGTCCACATAGGGATTAATGTTGACTGGCATAAAAGGTGCTCCGATAATGAAGATAAATATTTTCAATCAGTTTACTTGCAATAAAAGTAATGAACAATTAAATTAGAGCTTTAGTTGGCCAATCTAACGACAAACTGCCTCTATCATCTTCGTTTAGAAATACGTGCGGACGGGATCAGATTTATCACTACTGAGTTACCATTGAAAGCCTCTATATCCCGTGAAAAGCTGAACTTTAATGGTGTGTTATAAATTGATAAAACAAGTCATTTCGAGGAGAATTTTGAATGGTATTTAAAAACTTAATTGGTTTCCTATCAGACGATATGAATAAAATGGCAACTGTTAAAATGCTTCTTTCAAATTATCTTTGATATTTAGTTTTATATTAATGAATCTTTTTTTTTTCATTTCTCTATACCAATGGTTTCCTACTGGTGGTACGCGAAACCATCGGAGGTGGTAAGCAGAAGGGTTCAATTATAATAACAATGTACTGGTTAAGGCTACTATGTACTAAGAAAGAAAATAGAATTTCCCTTTTCCTCTTCTTGCAGACTCTCATGGTGGGAGGAGTCCAGTTGACAGTTCGAGAATTCCACCCCCTTAGGATTGACATTTTGAGGGATTGTAATGGCTCTCTCTCTATTGGGGGGTTAAGCGCTGCCCCCAATTTTTTTATTTAAAATTATTTTTGTCAACTATTTACAAGTACATAAATGCTGATAATCAAATAAAATTCGTATTGTCAGATAGCGTGAACTTTTCTACAAAGCTCTAAAGGATTCATTTTATAAATTTCGTCCACCGAAGGAATTTATGAGCGTTTAAAACGCACTATACCAGATTTTTCCCCGAATAATTTAAATTTTAAAATATTAATTGCATTTAAAAAAACGCAAAATGTACACAAGTGCAAAATTTCTTTCTCTATGACGGAGTACAATTAAAAAAAAAAAAATCTTTGAACCCAAGTCGGCAATCCTTTGACAAATTTTCTGAATAGGATAACATTGAGGTGAGCGAATCCAATGGGGTTAGTACATAGCAGCCTTAAAGATAAACACTATTGAACATGACATGGAAGCTATAATAAGAAATAAACGTAAGCAACAGAAAGTCTCTCATTTATCCTCCTGATGAAGACATTTCAGTGTCGGGAAATTGTATTTACCACTTGTTAATAACAATTACGTACAAATGGTTTTCTCTAGTTTTATGGCTTTATTTTCTGCATTTTATTTTATTTATATACGTTTTGTAAAGTTATTCAAATGTGAATATAGAATTTATTTAACCCCCCTCAAAAAGTTAGGACATAACCAGTGGTACGGATCCACGACCTTACAAAGTACTCAGATGGTACTCAAGTATTAAATTTTTGGGTATCACTGCTCTATACATAAAGAAGACGGATAAAAAAAGAGATAAAAAGTTTACCTCAGAACTAAATGATTTCCTGTATACTAAAGAGTTTGTATTAGTACAAAGGTGTCAGCTGAACCAGCAGAATTGCTTTAATTATCCGGTTTATTTAGGATTTTTTGTTAAATGCTATGCAGTTATTACCCCAGATGCAGCGTATAAACACAACAGAATTACAGATGACGTAACATTGCAAATCCAAACAACAATCACGATCACTTTGATTGTTTTATCAATTTCTTTTAAGGCTGTTGTGTACTAACCCTATTGGATTCGCTTACCTCAATGTTAACCTATGGAGAAAATGTGGTGACTCACCGAAAGCCCGAATTCCAGGGAGCCCGAATTCCGAATATTAAAAACAATTAAAATATATTTCTGAAAAAAGGCTTTAACGGTTGACACTAAAATTAAAGCATGTTTTATTAATATAATAAATAATACAAAACAATACAATCAAAAACAATAACCAACAGTACTGTCCGACCACGGAAGCGAGGTCCCTGGAAGCTGTTACGCATGCGCGAGAAAAGCTAGTCTACTTAGAAAATAGGGGAAAACGTCATATTTTTGGATGTGTTTGTTTGTGAAATACGGAATGTATTTCAGACTGCTTTTTGTCCGCAATTTTAAAGTTATTTTTTAAAACTTTATTTTTGATCGAATATGTGAATAATAATTTCAAAATAATAAAAAGAAAGAAGCAAATCTATGTAAAAAATAGGAGTTTTATAGGAGTGGATATTTTCGGATTACATCACAATCAAAATTATCTAAAGCTACGTTTTCGGTGGTTCATTTTTTCTGAAGTTTCCTCGGAGATTCAAATTTTGGAGTTTCTTCACCCTTTGCTTCTCTGCGTATTCTTTTTACACTGGACATTGATATCCCGGTCATTTCACTAGCTCACTTTAGGGATTGCGAAAGTGGAACAATAACATTTCATTCTAGTGCTTCTTTTCACACAATTTAATTACATTGTGTATTATACGTTTTACAATCACTACGGAACGGCTTATTCCGAGCAGTCGTGTTGGGTATAGGATCCATTAATTTCAATATAATAATCAAAATAACAGACGAGGAAAAAGCAAGCAAGCGCAGTTAGTAACCGATTCTAAAGAATGTCGAGAGACTACGAGACTTTTCCCCCTCCTTCCTCAGCAGCCTTACCTACAGAGTGAATAGAATCGTCTTGGCACTATGCCAACCGTGGTTCTTCGTAGTGTGGTCGGACTGTAGATATAAATGCTTGCAGTGTTATTTCTTCGTTAATGTAGCCACTTTACTTTTTGATTACTTTTCAAATGTTTTTTCACTCTAGGTGATTTATTGCCTGCATCCAATAATGCCGTTTGATTCTCAGAGTTCTCATGTTGGATTTGTACTTGATTTATGAATTCATAAATATTAACACTCAATTTTCCAACTGCACTGTTTAAGGCATGATGCCAACCTTCAATATGGTTCGTAGTGCGGGCATCGAAGTTACTATGCTGGCTCCATACTTCTGGCATAAAAGAGCCTGAAAATTAAAATATTTGTGATCTTTCTTGTATGTAGGTATGTACACTTGCCATAAAAAGTCTGCATACAAGCGAAAACCAAACTTTCAAGCAAAAAATATAATATTACACTAAATTTATCAACTTTCTTTTTCTTTTCTTTTACTGATCGAATCATTTATTATCTTTTAACAATGGTTTTAGAAATACAAAACACATAATTTTTTTTAGAAATCAAATTAAACAAAAAATAACACGAAATACACTAGAAAAAGTTTGCGTACAAATAAGAAAACGTGAAAAAATATAATAGTCATTGACTGTTACTGAAAGTTTGGTGACTTTAGGCTAACTGATCGGATAGCCCTTACGTCTAAGGACCTCCATCAATCGTTTCTGCATAGATTGAACCAGCTTGAATGTTTCATTAGGACATATATTATTCCATTCCATAATGATAACCTTTTTCAACATCTCTTTCGATGTTATGGAATGTTAACGAATCCTGCTCTCTAGTACATCCCACAAATGTTCGATGGGATTTAAGTCAGGTGATTGTGGAAGAGTATGTAACTGGTTTTTGATGTTGTACAACAACCAGAGCTTCACGTTGTGGGCAGTGGGCTTTGGATCATTGTCCTGCTGGAACCAAAAGTCGTCTCCAAGGCCCAGGTTTTGAGCACTTACTTTTAAATTTTCTTTTAAAGTGATCAAATATGCCTTGTGATCCATTGTAGATTCTATAAGTACTAGACATCCCAAGCGATTGGCTGCCATACACCCCCAAACCATTATACCTCTACCACCGTGCTTTACTGTGGGCACGAGATTCTGCTTCTCGTAAGCCGTACCTGTCTCTCTCCACACCAGCTTACGTCCTTTAATCCCAAAAATGCAAAACTTACTCTCATCTGTGAAGATTACCTTTTCCCAGAACTCCAGAGGCTTTTTTACATATTTATTTGTGAAGAGTAGACGTTTTGCTTATTTATGACCGATATGTGTGGCTTTCTACGTGCTCCACGGCCATGATAGTCAGATTTTTTCAAAATCTTCCATACAGTATCTTCATGAATCGTTTTTTCAAACCTCTCTCTAATTTCATTTACAATTTGAGATGCAGTAATTCTTGGATTTTGGCCTACGGACTTCAGGATAAAACGCTTTTTACGTGGTGTCAGTTTAGAGAGAGGTCCAGAACGTGGCTTCGCGATAATAGATTTTGTTGAATTGTAATTACTGATTACTCTTTGAATAGAGGAATGAGTTCTTCCAAGAGTCTTGCCAATTTCCCAAAGAGTTTTGCCTTCATTCTTCTGTTTCAAGATAATTTTTCTTTCTTCAGTAGTAATCTCCTTTCCTTTTTGATTCATTTTAATTTTCCACAATTTACCTTCAAAAAAGCTTTGGAAACGAATATTGAGGTAATCTGTATATATAAAACAGTTCCGTAACTGACTCACTGACTGACTGACTGACATACAACGCACTGACCAAACCGATGGACTTAAAGGGCTGAAATTTTGCATGGTGATTCTTCTTATAGTGTAGGGGTGCACTAAGATAGATTTTTGAAAAATTCTTCTTAGATTTTTTTAAATTAAATTTTTAAGCTTTTTTAGTAACTTTTTTTAAGTTTGCATTTAAAATAATAATTTGAGGGTTATAAAATTTATATCATGAGAAAGATCATAAAAATTCCTTTAAAATGAAATCTTTTTCGAATCTTTACCTCTATTTTCTTAATTTTGGTGAATTTTTAAAGATTAATGTTTAGAATTTAATTTATTAAATGCTGATCACGTGATTTCTTTTTCTGGTACTTTAAATAAATTTATCGTCCCGTGTATAACAACTAAATAGACAGAAAAATATTTATTTTCTTGCTAATGCGGCAGACGATTGGACATTATTTTGTCTATAAAATATCCCTTACGATTTTTTATAAATATATATTTTTTTTCTACATCAATTGTATACATTGATCGTCGTATTTATTATAAATATATATATATATATATATTTATTTTGGCATTAATTGCATACATTGACCGTTGTATTTAATTTGAATGTACTTCGTAGCGAAGTGCGGGTTTTCAGCTAGTCTTTTTATAAAACTTTAGCAAAATGAACAACATCGCATACAATTGAATTGGGTATATTGGTTTACTGTATTTGTACGCGGATTTTTTCTGGTATAAATTCATGCAATTTTTTAAAATTGCTATTTTTATTTTAAAACGCTGCATGCTATATTATTAAAACCATTGTTAAAATATAATAAATGATTCGATCAGTACAAGAAAAGAAAAGAAAGTTTATAAATTTAGTGTAATATTATATTTTTGATGCTTGAATGTTTGATTTTCGCTTGTATGCAGACTTTTTCTGGCAAGTGTAAATAAATTATACAAGTTTAGAATTACCCCAATTTATACTTATAATTATGTATATTTACCACCTGTCAACTGCAGCTGCAAATTCAGTATTTCGGGGATTCGGGCTTCCGGTAGGTAACCGAAAATGTGTCCACGGATTGCCGACTTGGATTGAAAGATTTTTCTTTTAAATTGTACTCTGTAATAGAGAAAGAAATTTTATAGCTTTGGGCATTTTTCGTTTAAAAAAACAATAGAAATAATATTTTAAAATTTAAATTATTCATGGAAAAAATCTGGTCCAGTGTGTTTTAAACACCCCTAAAT
This sequence comes from Dolomedes plantarius, assembly GCA_907164885.2. Lineage (NCBI taxonomy): Eukaryota > Metazoa > Arthropoda > Arachnida > Araneae > Dolomedidae > Dolomedes > Dolomedes plantarius. The sequence goes on from OU015490.1 coordinate 241,809,480, forward strand.
TCCTTTGGTGGACGAAATTTATAAAATGAATTCTGCTGCAAGGTGGAGTAAGTTCGGTTGTCTGAAAGTACCATTTTCATTTTATTATCAATACTTATGTAGCTGTAAATGGTTGACAAATTTTATTCATATGTTATGAGTAGCTGAAAACCCGCGCTTCGCTACGGAGTACATTTAAATTAAATACAACAGTCAATGTATGAAATTTATGCCAAAAAATAAATATATATATTTATAATAAATGCGATGATCAATGTATACAATTGATGTAAAATATATATCTATATATATATATATATATTTATAAAAAAAATCGTAAGGGATATGCATTTTTTTGGATAATATCCAATCGTCTGCTGCATTAGAAAGAGAAAAAAATATTTTTTTGTCTATTTAGTTGTTACGCACGTGACGATAAATTTATTTAAAATGGCAGAAAAAGAAATCACGTGATCAGCTTTTAATAAATTAAATTCTAAAAATTAATCTTTAAAAATTCCCCAAAAATCAGGAAATGGAGGTAAAAATTCGAAAAAAATTTCATTTTGAAGGAATTTTTATGATCTATCTCGTGATATAAATTTTATAACCCTCAATGTATTATTTTAAATGCAAACGTAAAAAAAGTTTAAAAAACAGCTTAAAAATTTAATTTAAAAAAATCTCAGAAGAATTTTTGAAAAATCTTTCTTAGTGCACCCCTACACTATTAGAAGAATCGCCATGCAAAATTTCAGCCCTTTAGGTCCAGCGGTTTGGTCTGTGCGTTGTATGTCAGTCAGTCAGTGAATGAATGAATGAGTCAGTTACGGAACTGTTTTATATATATAGGTTACAGACCATTTAATAGCTATTAAACTGTACTATGAAAAAGATGAAATTATATTAATTACAACTTACACCCACCATATATTCCACCCGCTGGCGGTACCACCGACAGGATGGAACCTCAATTGTCCCAATTAAAACACATCGTTAATCAAAATTACAATAAAAAGATAATAATTTTTGGTGATTTCAATGCAAGATCAACCATTTGGGGACAAAGACCTACAGATAAAAGAGGGGAGGAGATCTTAAATTTCATTATAGAAAAAGATGCCTATATTAGGAATAATCCAAATAGCATACCCACTTATAAAGGTCCGTTCGGCGAAGGGTGGCCCGATTTAACAATTACTAAGGGTCTTGAGGAGGAACAAATCAGAGGATGGAAAGTAGAAGATAAATACATTTATACTGACCATAACGCAATCTATTTTGAAGTTATTCTACAAACATGTAGTATGGGTCAAGCCAAAAGGGAGAGGTGGATGTTAAACCAAGTTTATTGGCTTGATTTCAGAATTGAATTAAAACAGAAAATGAATCAATTGTTTAATAAAGTGCAGCAATTAACTATTGATGAAATTGTGGAGATAATTAACAGGATTACTCTGTATCTTTGTAAAAAGCACAGAAAGAAAAGAAAAATAAGAGGCTTTGTTAATGCTTCTTGGTGGAACCAAGACCTAGAAATCAAAAGAAGAAAATTAAGAGCTCTTAGAAAAAGATCACAAAAAGAAGAGAACTTACAGAGTAGAAATCACTACAAAATAGAGTTTAAAAAAGAGAAGGCCTTATATAAAAGGACTATTAAAGAGGCCAGAGCTGAAACATTCAGAAAATTCATAGAAAAATTAACAATTAAAGATACTTTTGGTAAGGTCAAGGGTATTATTAACGACAAAAAAAAACGAACATTCAAGCAGGAATTCAGACAGACAGTGGCATTATCTTGGATAACATCGATGATATAGAGAGTGAACTTGTTAATATCCACTTCGGATATGGGCCGGAAATCGAGAAAATTGAAATAATTGAGACAAATGAAGAAGGCTTTAAAGAAATCACGATAAAAGAAATAGAGTTCATTTTGGATAGGATACCAAAAGACAAAGCCCCGGGATTTGATGGTCTTACCATTAGCATTATTATTGAGATATACGAAAGCAATAAACAACTAATTCTATACTTGTTTAACAGATGACGGGAGAGGTATTTTCCTACAGAATGGAAAAAGGCCATGGTCGTTTTCTTTCCGAAAGACAATAAAGACCTAAGCAGAGCGAATTCTTATAGACCGATTTGTCTCCTATCTGTTTTGGGTAAAATATTTGACAAAATCCTAACCAATCGCCTTACAATATTTCTAGAAAACAATAACATCCTGTCGAATAAACAATACGGCTTTAGAAGAGGCATGGGCACTCTTCAGGCACTGCAAAACATTATGGAAACAATCAGCGAAAACAAGAACAATAAAAAACATACTTATTTAATATCTTTGGATATACAAAATGCCTTCAATTCAGTTAAGAAAAGAGTGTTTGTCAACAAACTAAATCAATTAAATCTAAATAAGTATTTACTGGGCACAATAATTAGCTATATTAGTGACAGAAAAATTATAACGAATAAAGGGCAGGTGGATTATAACATCGGAGTACCACAAGGTTCTTCCCTGGGCCCCTTGTTTTGGCTGATAGTAATCAACGATCTGTTGATTGACTTCAAATTTACTGAAATTGCCAAGATTCAAGCCTTCGCAGACGACGTAATCATACTAATCGATTCTCCAGTTATTTTGAAATTTACCGAATTAGCGAATGAAATATTGAATTACTGCATGGATTGGTTTAAATGTAATGAAGTCAGCATTAAAAAATGTGGATATACCATAGTGCCATTTCAAGGTAAAATTAAAAGAAAACCCACCATTAAAATGGGAGAAGAAAATATTAAATATAACGATAACATCAAATATCTGGGTGTGCATATTGACACAAATTTTAACTTCTTGGGACATCTCAACAAAGTAAAAGCTCTAAAAATATTTTATAAACTTAGCAGAATCTCCAAGAGAACCTGGGGCTTAAAACCTATTATTACTAAACAGATATACAAAGTAAATGTTGAAAAAATATTATTATATGCAGCTGAAATCTGGTTCAGAAATAGCGTAACACTGGTCAATAAGTTAAAGCAGATTCAAAGACCCTTTCTACTGTTTTTAACAAAGTGCTATAGAACAGTATCAACTGATGCTTTGAACGTACTTGCCGGCTGCGTTCCTTTATACACTGAAGTGCCACTGAATTAGGGATACCTACCTAGTAACGAGTTGGGTCAACTCCTGCCTTGAAAACGGCTGCCACACGACGAGGCATAGATTCAACAAGTTTCTGGAAACGTTCCACGGGAATGGCTTGCCAAATATTGGCTAAAGCTGTCCATAATTCAGTAAGGTTCTTTGGTGCTGTGTGATGGCCTTTCACGCCTTGTTCCAAAACATCCCAAAGATGCTCAATAGGATTTAAGTCTGAGCTTCTAGGTGGCCAATTCATGACAGAGAAGTCAGAGGAATGCTCATCCAACCAGCCAGTAGCCAACCGGGACTTGTGAGAGGTACAGTTGTCTTGCTGAAAAACTCCATTACCGTGCGGATAACAGAACAGCATAAACGGATGGGGGTGATCACCCAGCAACTCTACGTACCGAATTGCATTGAGGGAGGTTGGTACACGCACCAAAGATCCCAAACTGTGCCACGAAAAAACACCCCAGACCATGATTGAGCCACCATGCCCTTGTACAGTTCCAGCCAGGCATGCAGGATCCATGGCTTCATGAGCCTGACGCCATATTCTCAGCCTCCCGTCGGCGTTAAGTAATCGGAATCGAGACTCATCACTCCATGCTACTCGTTTCCAGTCCTCTACACTCCAGTCTCTGTGCTCTCTTGCCCAGGCAAGACGTGCAGCCCAATGGCGAGTATAGAGCAATGGTACTCTCGTAGGTCGACGGCTCCCGAAACCCATACGGTGAAGCGAGCGTTGCACAGTCCGTTTACTGACTGTACGACTGGCACCGTCATTAAACTGGGTGGTAATTTGAGCTAATGTTTGGCTTCGCTGGCTACGTACAATACGCCTGAGCCGTCTCTCACCACGCACTGTCAAGGCTAATTGTCCTTTGCAGTTTGCCCGATCGCTAGTTTTTTTTCCACCATCCATGTATTCTTGGTATACTCTTGACACTGTCGACCTTGAAAACCCTAGCTGTCTGACGATTTCGGAAATTAAATGGCCCGAGCGTCGCGCACCTACGATTTGTCCGCGATCGACGGCGTCTAAATCAGGCAGTTTACCCATACTGGCAATTCCAACAACTAATTCAGAACAACCACAGTACGCTCTATATATGCAGTTACCACAGCGCCCTCACTTGCGCATAAATGATGCGCAGCGCTACACAATTTGCATAGGCTTTGCTATCCCTAATTCAGTGGCACTTCAGTGTATATAACAGCCAAAACAGCTAACAAATTCTACAATCTTTATGATAATAAAAAAGAGATAGAAATTGATGATAATAAATTCAATGTATATAACAGTCAAACCAGGGAAAGAAACATACAAAATCTTGAAGAATTAATAAGTTATGATTGGAGTCTCGACTTAAAGAATAAAACCAATATAAAGATCTACACAGACCGTTCAAAAAAAGATAACATGACGGGTGCAGGAGTTGTAATTTATGAAAATGAAACCATCAAAGAAAAAATAAGAGAAAGATTGGGTAGATCCAACTCTTACTTAGCAGAATTCAGAGCTATTCAACTTGCAATTAAATATATGATCAACAATAATATTGAACGGAGTGATATTTATACTGATTCAAGGAGTGTCCTGTAAGCTCTAAAATCTCTCAACAAAAAAGGTGAAATAGTTAGTGCCATAAAAAAGCAGATCAAAAATAATAATATACAAATCTATTTCCACAGGGTTAAGGCCCATGTGGGGATTATCGAGAATGAGGAGGCTGATAAAATGGCCAAGGAAGATTACCGAACTAACGGAAATAAGCTGCTTTCATAAGTGGACTAAAAAGAAAATCAAGACCTTACTAAATAAGGAAGAAATTAAGGAATGGCAAGAGAAATGGGACAACAGCAATAAAGGCAGAAGAGTTAAGGAAATTTATCACGATGTCAACATACATAGATTATGTGCTATCTTCTACATAAACCAAGTTATAACAGGGCACGGTTCATTCGGTAGCTACCAAGCAAGATTTCATGGAAAGAGTGATGTTTGTCAATGCCAAGAGACACAAACTCCGAATCATTGTTTATTTGTGTGTCCTTTGTTTACTGTCTATAGAAACAATTTACCTAATGATTTTGCTAACTGGCCTAAACTTAAAAATCTTTTCTGATTACTATTGTAAAAAATTTATTTTCTTTATTTCAGACTTACTTCAGATTAATTTTCTTTCCCCTCCTACGGCTTCTTCTTGAGGCGGGTTGCCGGTTCTTTGCGCTGCTGTTGGGATTTTTCCGTCTCTTTGTGTATTTGTTTTGTCGTACTGTCTGTTTGTGTTCTCGTAGTAAATAAGGACACTTTGAATATAATAGTTATTATAGCGGTTTTTATTGGTTTTTGCTCTGTTCAATATTAAGAACTATCTACTTACCTAGTATTCGTTACTTTTTTTTCTTGGCACCTCTGTGTGGCTACGATTCCTTAAAAAAAAAAATAATTCTTAAACAACCTATATTTCCTACAGTTCACTAGGCTTTGCTAAAGTAATGCTTTTCTGGTATTTTGAGTATCTTTGTCATGTTCTCCTTCTTTAAATCTTTATTGGCACTGTGAAGTATAAGAAGCATGGCCCAGCGGTACAGTCCTACTTCAACTGGTTGGAACAGGTGTGGTTATGAGTTCGATTCCCGGTGGTGTCAACATATGAAGATTGTGATGGCGGTGAAGACTTGGGACCGTATTGCAGGAACATCAAAAAACAATTTCGTAGGTTCTAAAGGAAAAAAAAAATAAAATTCTTTAGTCTACAATTAAATTATTCTCATAATTTCTCTAAATACTTGCTTACTTTAAAAAGAGAAATTAAAAAAAACTATAAAACTTATAATTACTGCTATATATAACTACTATATATAACTACTAAATATAAAATTTATAATTCATGCAGTCAATCTCAATGTTTATATGGGTTATATAATGGCTGTATCTTATTAATTCGTAATTAATATTATTAATTAAATAAAATGTAAATTAATCGAGTGAATAATTATTTAATTGGGCTCTCTTTCTCCTTTCTAAATATGCTTCTATATTTAACTAATTCATACCTGAAATTGTTATAATAAACTGTTAATAAGCCCTTTTCTATATAAATATATATATTTAGCGTTAAATTAAAGCATTAATTGTACCTGTTTATTGTTGTTTAAACCCCCCATGCTTATTGTGGGCTTCACTAATATCTATTTAGCTACGGGGTTATGTATCCACTTTTAATGTAACCATTTATACTAAGAAGTAAGAATGTTAAAAAATTATGTTGGGTTTTAACTTTTTTAGGGCGTAGCTCTTGAAAGCAATGAACGTCGACATCTTGTTTTAGGCTTCCAGTGTACTTAGACCTCATAGTCGACAACTTCTCGCTTTTCTCATTACTTGGCTTTTTTTACTCTGTTGAGTTAAAGTGAAATTTGTTTTGGTAGTCTCTTCTACGGTTTTGTTGTTATAGGGAAAGAATAAATTTAAACATGTACAAAATATTAGTGTTATTTAAATTTTTATTTACAATTTCGAGTTGCTTACTTTTGTTTACTTTTACTTTGTTTACTTTTAGTTGGTATGGAGGCCGCCATATTTGTGTGGGCTTCAAGCTTATGTGGCTAATAACTGGATAATTCCCTTGTACTAGCTAATTTACGCGTTACATTTTAACGCAAATTGAGGTTATTTATACAATTCAATTAACTTAATGCTAATAAAGTTACCGCTGGCTTGAGGTTGGTAGACTTGGGTGCTGGTTCACGGTGCTGGTTTATATGTCAACAGTTACCTTATCTACCGGCTGGCTCCTATCTCTGAACTAGGATTTGTTGCTAGCTTATATTAATTCAACTGATACCTATAATTGTTTGTTTTGTCTGTGTATTTTGGAAAGGGAAAAAATTATATATGTATTTTTTTTTCATGAGTACCAAATATATGGTTTGGGTAATTATTGTTTTATTACATAGCAAAAATTTACGTATTAAAAATTTGGGGTGTTTTTCTAAATTTCACCGGAGAGCTACTTTTTTAAAATTTTTTTTAAAATTTTTATAAATTTAGGCATCTTTGAACAAGGTCGAGTGGTTAAAGTCTTGACTTTCTGCGGTTCGGGTTGTGAGGTTCCGGGTACGTATCTGAATGGTGAATTAAGGAATTCCATTATTGTAAAGTGCGCTAATTTATCAAAAACAATATGTTTAAATAATTATTGTGGTAACAATAAAAAATCTTTAATTGAATTGAAAAACTTGTTTTTCTGTTCGTTTCAGCAATGCATTATGGGTTTTAGCAATTAATGGCTAATGTCTAGGACTATGGTTAAAATGTACTGAATTCTAGTTTATGGTCTAGGTAGTTCTTTGAGTACTTTGTGTTGTATTTATTGTATTGTTTAATTAATATATGGTTAATGTCTTGATTATTAATGCATTGCTAGTATTTATATGAAATTACTAGCTGAAAACCCGCACTTCGCTACGGTGTACATTCAAATTAGATACAACGGTCAATGTATGCAATTAATGCCAAAATATATATATATATATATATATATATATATATTTATAATAAATACGACGATCAATATATACAATTGATGTAGAAAAAAAATATATATTTATAAAAAAAATCGTGAGGGATATTTTTATAGACAAAATAATGTCCAATCGTCTGCCGCATTAGCAAGAAAAAAAATATTTTTTTGTCTATTTAGTTGTTATGCATGTGACGATAAATTTATTTAAAGCACCAGAAAAAGAAATCACGTGATCGGCATTTAATAAATTAAATTCTAAAAATTAATCTTTAAAAATTCACCAAAAATCAGAAAATAGAGGTAAAGATTCGAAAAAGATTTCATTTTAAAGGAATTTTTATGATCTTTCTCGTGATATAAATTGTATAACACTCAAATTATTATTTTAAATGCAAACTTAAAAAAAGTTACTAAAACAGCTTAAAAATTTAATTTTAAAAAAATCTAAGAAGAATTTTTCAAAAATCTCTCTTAGTGCACTCCTACACTATAAGAAGAATCGCCATGCAAAATTTCAGCCCTTTAGGTCCAGTAGTTTGGTCTGTGCATTGTATGTCATTCAGTGAGTCAGTTACGGAACTGTTTTATATATATAGACTATTGCACTTAATATTGTAACTGTAAGTGAATTGTGGATTTCCTGGGTTTAATTTTATATGTACTACTCATGGCGCTAGGAAACAACCGATGCAGTTAACTTATTTGTAAAATTTGTTATTGTAATTTGGAATATATAATGTAGTATAATCTGTAAACTGTAGCTTGTAACAATTTGTAATTCGTGCTTTGTAACTTTTAATTCATGTAATTCAACATTTTCTCTACTTCAGGCTCTCTGGGCCGTGGTTTTGTTTTGTTATTGTTTTTACTCAATTCAAACCGAATTGTCGTGTATTTCTAATAGTCTGGGACAATCTTTGTATTCTCTGAAAAAGTGAATGTTGTAATGACTTTACGTTCCTTTCACACTCGGGATTCCTGAGAGAGCCTAACGGCAAGACGTCCATTATCAATCTACCGTATTCATCGGTGACAGTCGCTTTGTCACCAAATTGTGGCAGACGCCGCGTCGCCGTCGGACAATTAGGAGGCCGTCATCTGTAAGAAATCCCCCCTGCTTGCAGACAAAGCCTGTCCAGAGGATAATCACCTAGCCATTTAGTGGAAGACGCGGAATGGTCTGAAGACGGTTTATGAAAGGGTTCAAAGGGAGCACGCTTTCAACCACCCACAGAGATGGGCGAGGATATATATTCGCCACCTTGATGTAAATGGGGGCAGTTGACTTTTTCCTTGCAGGTGTGGACAACCCTCGTCGTCGGACGCGTGCCAGAGATCGAGAGCCTGCCTTTTTCCATCATGATATCCTGAACCCGCAAAATAGCCTTAGATAAGGCTTATTTTTTGTAATTATTGTATAAAGCCTATATTTAATCTAGAATGCCAATAAAGCATTTTGTAAATATTAAAGGCTGTCAGTCTTGGTTTTAGGCGAAGTCCTTACAATGTATTTGTATTTTATTTACTGATCTTTACAGTAAAAAAAAGGAAAAAAAGTCGGACGGAGCAGGAGTGGTACCGGGGACGCCTTTCTTTCCCTCTTTTACTTTTCTTTCCCTCTTTTATTTTATTTCTTTTTCTCTTCCCTCTTTTATTTTTCCCGTTGCTCTCCCCTTTTTCTGAGGTTTAACTTTTCATTTTGTTTAATTCTGACTTGGTGGCAAATTAGTCATTGCGCTCGTCCTGCGGATTTAGTGCTGGCGGAATTGTTATGGCGCGACCTGTTATATTTCTCTTCCTGATACGCGAAAGCGTGGGGGGGGGGCTGATGTGGTGTTTAGAGTTTATTCGTATGTTAACATTGAGTTTAGCAAATTCAGTAGCCTTAAACTATCAGAAGGATTGTGATCGATTTTATGACTCACAAAATGCATCACAAGGCACAACTACGTACAACACAGTTGCCAAATAATGTCTCATTTCAACCTCATATATTTTCCATTTATTACAATAGTGTTTTGAGTTAAATGGCAACGGAAATTTGACGTAATCGGTCAGGGATATAAGTAAGCGGATGAAGACAGTAGAGGGCCAATGCTAAAAGACAACTTTATCCCTTAATTGCCCGAAATAGTAAATTGAACTTTAGTAACAAAATGCTCATTTATAAATCCTTCTTAAGACTCTTACTTACGTATGCTGGACCAGTTTGGTCGTATGCAGCGGATTGCAACATTAAAATTCTGGCTGTTGCTCAAAACATGGCTATTCGGCAAATCACTAACTCCCCATGGTATTTTCGTAATGTTGACATTTATAGGGAGATAAATCTCCCCACTATTCAAAATTATCTCAAAAATCTTGCTATTAATTTCCATAAAGATTTACCAAATGATCTTATTAAAAATCTTGCCGATTACGACCCTGCTGACCCAGCTAACAAGAAACGGCCCCGTGCCATTCTTGCTCGTAACTTTTAATTGTTTGTCCTGTTTGTTCGCCCTGTCTCTTTTTTCACCCTTGTTTTAGCTTTACTTGTTCTATCGAAGCTATTCGTTTTCCCCACTTTCTATTTTCCTTCCTACTTTCGTTTTTATTGATCACTGAAGTTTTATGCATTGTTATATCATCCTACAGTGGAGGGCCCGGCCCATGTACAGTAGTTACCACTACTCTTCCTGAAGCTCCTGAAGTGGAGGGCCCGGCCCATGTACTGTAGTTACCACTACTCTTCCTGAAGCTCCTGAAGCAGATGATGTGTTCTGGCTTTTCCTTCTTAAGTGTTCATATTCATTTCTGTCACTTTTGTAAGTATAGTATGATCTTTATGTACTATAAACATATTTAGAATGCTTAATATAAAAAAATTACGCTGAAGGTGTTAAGTGTAACGATGTACTAATAGTTTTCCTGGGAGAAAAATCTACAGGACTAGGTCTAATGTACTTAATATTGGAATTTTGCGATTTTGGAATTTTGCGTTTTGTTAAGGTTGCTATATTCTAATCCTGTTGTATTCGCTCATCTCACTGTTACCCTAAGGCATCGGTTTCCAATCTTTATGCTACTACGCCTCCCTAAAAAAAATTTTTTTTTCCGCGCCTCCCTAAAATTTTTTTTTTCTTCGTCTCCCCATCTTTTGATAGATATAATAATATAGACACTTTAAATAATAATAACTTTATTACAAAAAATTAAAACTATAATTAACAGAATAATAACAAGATTTTGCTATATTAATACGAACATGCATATTTATTTTTCTATTAAATTGCTAATTAAACTATATCTAACGCATCAAAATTTAACGCAAGATTTGTTGTTTATTGGCACAAAGTTTATCAAATCTTTGGGTCAATGTGGAGAGTGCCTCTCGTAACACTTTTTCGACTATTAACCTGGTTCGATATTTGGTTTTCATTGCAGCCAGTGTCGAAAAGCACGTTTCGCATAAATAAGACGTTACAAACGGTAGAAGCACTTGCATTGCTTTGCAATACAAAGATTCCTACTCTCCAATAAGATTCATCGAAAATTGAATTATGATTTCATTTTGAAACTTTTGTTTTAGAGAGCTATCGCATGACAATTCTATAAATTTTTCTTTTTCGATGGTTGTCAGCTCAAATTCGTCTATTTATAGATATTATGGTTTATTTGTTTTATAGAGAATCTATGCTCACTTCTACCCAGACTTGGGTGTATATAATTTGAAGTGGTACTCTATTTGAATTTGAAGCAAACACAGTTTATACATGAAACAATGTTTATTGAATTCGTTGCACATATAATTGGCTTTTACAGCAATAAGCATGCGTACTACTTGTACGGAATGTATAAACACAGCTTTCAAGAACAATATAATTTTATACTCACGAACAGTAAGTCAAACCAGCAGTACTGCCACGTAAACTTCTGGCCCGCTAAGCACTAGCGTAGGATAGCACCTTTTCAACCTTAACAACCTCCCCTTTTTTCTTAATGACGCTCCATGGTATTTATACTAAGCGTGTATGCCGAAATTAGCATATCTAAAGCAGCTTCTTTAATTCACTCAAAAGTTCGATTCTTGTGAATCGAATCTTGTGTATACCTTACAGTTTATTTATAGATATTATGGTATGAACATTGATATTTTATTAAAAAGTTTTGGAACCTCCCCTGGCAATAGTCCGTGCCTCCCCCGGGAGTCGCGACTCCCGGGTTGGAAACCTCGGCCCTAAGGAGAAACTTCTTCAAAGAATTACTGACTTGGATTTAAATTTTCCTTTTTTAAAAATTTTACTCCGTAATAGGGGGGGGGGGATTTACTTTTTCGGAATTATTAGTTTTTTAAACACAAACAATATTCTAAAATTCAAATTATTCGGAGAAAAATCTGGTCTAGTGTGTTTTAAACGCCCCTAAATTCCTTTGGTGGATGAAATTTATAAAATGAATTCCATTGCACGGTTCAGAAAAGTTCAGGCTATCTAAAAATGCTATTTTCATTTTATTATTAGCATTTATGTAGCTGTAAATAGTAGACACATTTTCTCCATAGGTTAACATTGAGGTGAGTGAATCCAATAGAGTTAGTACACAGAAGCGTTAAGCCTTGCTCATATTTAGGTACTCTAACAATGTTTGGTAATTCCTTCATCTATTCCATTCCTAGAGCTTCATCTATTTCAGTAAAACCTTCTTGAATTTCGAAATGGTTGAAAATTTTACTAGCGCTGTAATTCTGGGTCAATAGAGATTTTGCCAGAGTCTACGATTACATCTAACAACACTATAAACCAAAATTTTTTTATTTCCATATAACAGCGTCATTGTCTTGTATTATAAATATTAAATATTTCCCTTCAATTGTCTTTTTCGTCCGAAAGTATATAAATTGCAACATGGTAACTATTATCGTAGCTGAAACTTAGCAACTACGAAGTGCTCCATCTGTGATGTATACAATTAATTTACCCTAATAACATTGTCGTTTGAACAACTATATATCTCTTAGTAATTCGACTTAACTCTTAAATTCATTTCAGCATTTGAAAACAAAAAAAATACTCATTTACTGAAACCTACCAAATTCTGATTTCAAGTTTACAGGTCTGAAGATAGTTAACGAAATGCCCAGTGATTTGTAAGCGAAGTATCTTAAAAATATCCATCAATTTCTCTTTATTACCGTATTCCCTCCAAGTTCGTGCAAAATTAATTTCTTCTAACGTACTAGGATTTTAAATTTTGCGTTTAAATCAGTATATAAATCAATGCTTTACTAACTTTCAAATACAGTCTTCCTGACTATACCTGTATATTCAATACATTCCGTCAAAACAGATGACTTTAAACATTTATGTCAAACTTTACCCTAAACTTGAAAATCTCAACGATTTGATCATAGTCATGTATTAAACTCTGATCTATATTTTATTCAGTAAGACATTCGTGATGATATTGACTGTGGATACTCGGCTAATCTTTCACCCTGTACTTGCAACGTTTTTACTTTCTCTGAGAGAACAGTTTGAAATTCACTTTCATTTAAACTGAAACACGCTTAAAAACACTTGATAGGGGAACTCTGGCTGTAGTCTTTAACCTAGAGAATTTTACAGATAAGTTACTTAAATTTCTCACCTTGACATGTTGTTTGCCCTCTCTGTAGAGCCGTATTTTCAGTCCTGGTTTATAATCCTACTTTCTTTTCAATGTTAAGTTATTGCAATATTTTCAGAAATGAAATCTACCGAAATGTCTGAAACTGAGAAATCAACTTCAGTAACAGAAAAGGTAGAAGCTGATATCAAAGAAACAAATCCACATGAAGCAGAAATTGAGGAAGCCGTGAAGAAAATGAATCATCACATGAAAGGTTTTGCAGACACTATGGAAAAAAGTCGTAGGAATGCTTGGAGGTCCCTGTTCGCATCTTAAATTGAATGTTCCTGAAAAAGTTCTTAAATATCTGGAACAGCATCAACAGAGTTAATCATTGTCAATTCGGTCATTTTTTTCCAAACGAGTGTTTAGAACAGAATAGATGTAATAAATATTGGTGTGCAATTATTTAAAAACATTTTGACCTGTTTTGCCTAAACATTGATATTCCTTTTTAGTTGATTAAGATATCTAATATTAGCAGAAGGATCATTTGTAACACCAGCCTAAAAGTTCTTTACAAAGGCTCCCTTATTTCTATTAACAGAGGAAATGTATAGTAATTTCACTTAAATAGCTAACTATATATTGCTAAACGGGACATTAATTTATATATATAATAGCCGTTGTCTCTGTATAACACTTCCGGGCTGTACTCATCTTTCAATTGAAGCCCTCAGTAAACAAACAGCCGGTTAGGCTTAATTTCAACTTGAGATGTGGATCAGAATTTTTTCTTACCTACAAACTAATATCTTCTCCATCAAATCACGTTTGTTCAGCCTATTTTTCTATAAAACATTCAGAACTAAAAAAAAATGGATGTTTTTAGCTGTATATTTAAGTTTACTTTTGCGATGAATTCTGAAAGTAAACAAACTTGAATGTGGTTGAATCAAGTAGCTCAAGTATTCATATCGCGTAGTAAAAAACTGGATGGCAGTCTACTACTCTAATCGTATGAAAAACTAAATAAATAAAAAAATAATGAAAGGGTTTGCTTTTACAAGGTGTGGATTTGCAATATTGTTAGATAATTCGGGATATTTTTTAACTTTCATATACTTTTTCCATTATGACGTCATTATTAGTATTATGACGTGAAAATGACGGGTTGGATGGCAGCCTACTACTCCAATCGCATGAAAAACTAAATAAATAAAAAATATTGAAAGGGTTTGCTTTTAAAAGGTGTGGATAAAATGCGATATTGTTAGATAATTCGGGATATTTTTAAACTTTCAAATACTTTTTCCATTATGACGTCATTATTAGTATTATGACGCCAAAATGACGGGTTACCTTCTAGTTTGTCTATATGTATGCTGCCAAAAGCTTTAGGATATTTCAAATCGCTGCATGATCTTGAAAATCTAATCATTTATCGCACTAGCATATTAGATACAGAGGACTATGAAATTAGCTATTGCCTATATGTAAGATACATATTTCAGTACAGTATCTAGCATGAGCTGAAAACATAAACCAGTAGCTTAAAAGGTTTGCAGTTGAGTTCAGGCATAATGTTAGACTTTTCATTTTGACTTTTGTCCAACAGACTTTTCTGGCAGTGGGGTATTTCTCATAAGTTTTTAATTTCAATCTAGAGCTATCAAGTGTTTTAAATGGAAGCTGCCAGGCCTTTTTGCATAATATAAATCGTGCTCTGATTTTGTACATAGTCGGATTGACACCCCGGGATGGGCCGTAGGGTACCGCTGACGATCACTCCACGGAACTCTATTTTTCACTTTTATAACAGCCTTATTTTGTTCTCGTTTAGCTCTTATAGAAAACAATTAGACTCTACAAAATGCGGTCCCCGCTATAAAAAGGAGGAAATATCGAAAGTTCATAAAGATAAAAAAACGCTACCAGGGGCAAAAACATCTTGTCTTTTCCAACTTATCTTCAGTGTCTTTTACGCAAATATAGAAATAGCTAGATATACAACGCAGTCCAATAAGAAAACTGTTATCGATCTGATGGTTAATTAATGTATGGCTACAGAGACAGCAATGGAAAAGCACATAAACCGATAGTAAATTGGCTTTAATTTAACGGATTATTTTACACTTTTATAACAGCCTTATTTTGTTCTCGTTTAGCTCTTATAGAAAACAATTAGACTCTACAAAATGCGGTCCCCGCTATAAAAAGGAGGAAATATCGAAAGTTCATAAAGATAAAAAGCCGCTACCAGGGGCAAAAACATCTTGTCTTTTCCAACTTATCTTCAGTGTCTTTTACGCAAATATAGAAATAGCTAGATATACAACGCAGGCCAATAAGAAAACTGTTATCGATCTGATGGTTAATTAATGTATGGCTACAGAGACAGCAATGGAAAAGCACATAAACCGATAGTAAATTGGCTTTAATTTAACGGATTATTTTACACTTTTATAACAGCCTTATTTTGTTCTCGTTTAGCTCTTATAGAAAACAATTAGACTCTACAAAATGCGGTCCCCGCTATAAAAAGGAGGAAATATCGAAAGTTCATAAAGATAAAAAACCGCTACCAGGGGCGAAAACATCTTGTCTTTTCCAACTTATCTTCAGTGTCTTTTACGCAAATATAGAAATAGCTAGATATACAACGCAGGCCAATAAGAAAACTGTTATCGATCTGATGGTTAATTAATGTATGGCTACAGAGACAGCAATGGAAAAGCACATAAACCGATAGTAAATTGGCTTTAATTTAACGGATTATTTTACACTTTTATAACAGCCTTATTTTGTTCTCGTTTAGCTCTTATAGAAAACAATTAGACTCTACAAAATGCGGTCCCCGCTATAAAAAGGAGGAAATATCGAAAGTTCATAAAGATAAAAAGCCGCTACCAGGGGCAAAAACATCTTGTCTTTTCCAACTTATCTTCAGTGTCTTTTACGCAAATATAGAAATAGCTAGATATACAACGCAGGCCAATAAGAAAACTGTTATCGATCTGATGGTTAATTAATGTATGGCTACAGAGACAGCAATGGAAAAGCACATAAACCGATAGTAAATTGGCTTTAATTTAACGGATTATTTTACACTTTTATAACAGCCTTATTTTGTTCTCGTTTAGCTCTTATAGAAAACAATTAGACTCTACAAAATGCGGTCCCCGCTATAAAAAGGAGGAAATATCGAAAGTTCATAAAGATAAAAAACCGCTACCAGGGGCGAAAACATCTTGTCTTTTCCAACTTATCTTCAGTGTCTTTTACGCAAATATAGAAATAGCTAGATATACAACGCAGTCCAATAAGAAAACTGTTATCGATCTGATGGTTAATTAATGTATGGCTACAGAGACAGCAATGGAAAAGCACATAAACCGATAGTAAATTGGCTTTAATTTAACGGATTATTTTACACTTTTATAACAGCCTTATTTTGTTCTCGTTTAGCTCTTATAGAAAACAATTAGACTCTACAAAATGCGGTCCCCGCTATAAAAAGGAGGAAATATCGAAAGTTCATAAAGATAAAAAACCGCTACCAGGGGCAAAAACATCTTGTCTTTTCCAACTTATCTTCAGTGTCTTTTACGCAAATATAGAAATAGCTAGATATACAACGCAGTCCAATAAGAAAACTGTTATCGATCTGATGGTTAATTAATGTATGGCTACAGAGACAGCAATGGAAAAGCACATAAACCGATAGTAAATTGGCTTTAATTTAACGGATTATTTTACACTTTTATAACAGCCTTATTTTGTTCTCGTTTAGCTCTTATAGAAAACAATTAGACTCTACAAAATGCGGTCCCCGCTATAAAAAGGAGGAAATATCGAAAGTTCATAAAGATAAAAAACCGCTACCAGGGGCAAAAACATCTTGTCTTTTCCAACTTATCTTCAGTGTCTTTTACGCAAATATAGAAATAGCTAGATATACAACGCAGGCCAATAAGAAAACTGTTATCGATCTGATGGTTAATTAATGTATGGCTACAGAGACAGCAATGGAAAAGCACATAAACCGATAGTAAATTGGCTTTAATTTAACGGATTATTTTACACTTTTATAACAGCCTTATTTTGTTCTCGTTTAGCTCTTATAGAAAACAATTAGACTCTACAAAATGCGGTCCCCGCTATAAAAAGGAGGAAATATCGAAAGTTCATAAAGATAAAAAACCGCTACCAGGGGCAAAAACATCTTGTCTTTTCCAACTTATCTTCAGTGTCTTTTACGCAAATATAGAAATAGCTAGATATACAACGCAGGCCAATAAGAAAACTGTTATCGATCTGATGGTTAATTAATGTATGGCTTCAGAGACAGCAATGGAAAAGCACATAAACCGATAGTAAATTGGCTTTAATTTAACGGATTATTTTACACTTTTATAACAGCCTTATTTTGTTCTCGTTTAGCTCTTATAGAAAACAATTAGACTCTACAAAATGCGGTCCCCGCTATAAAAAGGAGGAAATATCGAAAGTTCATAAAGATAAAAAACCGCTACCAGGGGCAAAAACATCTTGTCTTTTCCAACTTATCTTCAGTGTCTTTTACGCAAATATAGAAATAGCTAGATATACAACGCAGTCCAATAAGAAAACTGTTATCGATCTGATGGTTAATTAATGTATGGCTACAGAGACAGCAATGGAAAAGCACATAAACCGATAGTAAATTGGCTTTAATTTAACGGATTATTTTACACTTTTATAACAGCCTTATTTTGTTCTCGTTTAGCTCTTATAGAAAACAATTAGACTCTACAAAATGCGGTCCCCGCTATAAAAAGGAGGAAATATCGAAAGTTCATAAAGATAAAAAACCGCTACCAGGGGCGAAAACATCTTGTCTTTTCCAACTTATCTTCAGTGTCTTTTACGCAAATATAGAAATAGCTAGATATACAACGTTTATCTAGCTATCTAGATATCTCGTTTTGAAAGGCATTTTTTACAGACGTACTAAAGTATACAAATACTGTAGATTTACTACAGTAGAGAAGTATTTTGCAGATCTTCCTAAAATCTTGAGTTCTCCTACAGATATACCGTTTTCAGGCAAAAAACTGCGATGGAACTTAACATTCTTTTGCGTCAGTGCATTCTTATGCAAGTATTCTATATATCTCGTAATGACTAGGGTTTATTTTATAAGCTGTAAGTAAAGCACCATAAATTCCAATTTCACTGTTTTCCCTAGAAAGCATTGAAAGCTACTCTTTGAAAATCAAAATGCATTTGTATAATAACCCATATGAATTGAGCCATTCACAAGCAAAATCGGTTCAGTGTGAGCCATTCGCAAGCCAAGTCCACTTTTTGAAATTTAGTGTCAGATCACTCGATTGACCCCTAATTTTTTACATTCATAGTAAATTTCCCAAATAATGATTAATCCCACCCAATAACAAGTTCAGCTTCAGGAAGAGTAGTGGTAACTACAGTACATGGGCCGGACCCTCCACTGTCAATGACAAGTTTTTTTTTGGCCATCGAATAAGTACCTTTTTACAGAAGCCAGTCAAGTCAATCCCACACTCTAACGTAAATTGTTGCAATAATACAATTCAAACGCAGAAGGAAGTACGAGTACTTGATAACGATAAATCATTTAGTGTTTCATCAAAAAAAAAAGTTTAAAAAAATAGTCAGTTATCTTGTAAGTGCAGAAGAAGTAACTAATTCTAAATTATTTCAATTTTTTTCTGCAGTGAAAATGTAATTTGAAGACTTATTTGGATGTTATTACTTTTTTGCACTTACCCAATGAATCAAGTCCCTTCGTCACGCAAAAATTGTAATAACGACTATTCCAAGGATATTCTGTCTTGTAGTTTATATCTGATGACATTGTAGCGAACTGAGGTTCGTAGTTGCAACCAGTAGATGAACTAAACACACTAGGTATACATCAATCGTAACTTAAACAAAACAAATGCAATTTATTGAGAAAATGTATGATGATGAGATATGTACACTGTACAGATGCAAGATGAAACTTCGGTAATCTTAAGAAATATCACACTCGATTTAATCGGCGTAGGGCGGAGTAAGAACAATTCAGTCCGCTAGGCTAGCAGAAAACTGACTCTGCTTCAATGATGATGAAACGGCACTTCGTCCTGATGGGAAAAGGGGCTCCCCAACAATATCAACGGTGGTGACCACTGCAAGCACCCGGTAGCGATGAAAAATGGAAAATAAGGAGAAGGGACTCCTCACTGGAAATTTCGGTAGCAAAGGCTACTTCCACGAAGACTGGTCTCCGAACAAAATTAGCGGAGTATGTTTACTCCTACAGGAACTTAATCGTCGCTGCAAACAGTCACAAGGGACTCTGTACCTCTAAGGGCGGCCACCCGGCTGCTCTCACACTGGATCCGCCAGGGGGTCAGGAACAAAAAGACGCAAGCCACGGCCAAGGGGTCCATTCTCTTTTATAGGAGAGCCTCCACCGGATATTGCATCACTCTCCGGAAAGTTCGAACGATCTAGAACAAGTGAGCAACGGAAATGGGTTTCCCGGGGCGATAATGAAATATTTCCCGCGTTTAAGCGGCCGCCTTTTTAGTTTGTCCTCAAAGCCACTTCAAAAAGCCTCACTTCCAAGAGCCTCAAGGGGCCGGCCTCGGTCAATGAGAAGGGGTTACCGCACGAATCTTTTTGTGCAGGCACGCGGTGCCTCCAGGATGCTGCTTAACAACTGATAGTTCACGAATGAAAAGCACCTGGAGTCTCCTGTCATTCATAATTGTGATGTCAACCGGTTGTCAACTCACCCGGTTTGTAACGACAGACTTAATCAAGAAAAATGACCAAGGCCTCCGAACGTTCTGTGGAACAAGTCTATCGGATGAACACAGGAAAATGCCGTCAGCATTTTGCCACCTGAGTGGTCTGGTTTGTTTGATGACTCTCAGGCCCAGATAGAAGAATTTCTTTTATTAACGGAGAGGTTGAAATGCAATACTCTACAACATGTAAAATCTATATATGCAAGAGAATATCCTACGATATTTATTTTTAATTTATACTTTCAGAGGAACTTTAAAAAATACAATGTATATTATTTTATCACTTTTCTCCACTTTTTGTTTTATGGACTTGATTTGACAATTGAGCGGCCCTATTTTTAAACTAGATATGAAGTAAAACATCAATGGAAAGCACACTTTCCAGTCATGTTTTACATCACTGGTTGTTTTACTCAGAAGTAAAACATTATTGGAAAACCTATTACGGAAAACATACTTTCTATATCGAGGTGATATTAATACCTGAGATAATATTTCTGTAAGTTTGGTTTATGAGCTGATTATTCCCATAATAATAAAAGGTGGGTTATGAAAAGAGTCAGTTTCACTTTTCTGTAAATGAACGTTAACTATTTCTCTCACTGAAATAAAATGGTTTTAATCAAAAATGACTGCTTTGCTAAACAGTAGCCTCCTCTTCTTAGTGCTTAGAGTGTTGGTAAATTTTGTATTTAAATAAAATCAGACGTAACCAACATCGTCAGAAATAATCCCTCTGAGTGCTAGTGCAGTATAGAGCATCATATTTCATAAAAAAGGGAGAAAGTACATTCTATTCATAACGCAAGATTTTGTCTTCTCTGGTAGTGTAGTGTATTTAAGAGGGCTTTGGTCTAATGTTTGGGTCATTTTGAAAATCCCTGATTGTCCAATATATCTACTCTTACAGTTCACTGTAAGAGTAGTTAGAGATGGTGTACAAAATAATACGAACACCTGTGAAATAATGGAAAATTTTTATTAATAGGGGGTTGGACCACCCTTTGACTGAAGTACAGATTTAATGCGACGTGGGATAGATGCATAACGGTCATGGACAATATTTAAAGGAATATTAAGACATTCCTCCTGCAGAGCGGTCTCTAATTCCGAAAGTCCGGATGGAGATTGAAATCGGGAACGAAGTTTGGACTCCAAATATTGCCATAAATGTTCAATAATATTCAAGTCCGGAGACTGAGGGGGCCAGGCGAGATGTTCAACTGCATCGTCATGCTCTTCGAACCATTCTTGAACACACCTAGCAGTGTGGCTAGGGGCGTTGTCTTGAAAAAGCGGTCGCTCTCCAGGGAATACAGTCTGGACAAAAGGATGGCCATGATCCCCTAGAACGCTTAGATAGTGATTGGATTTGATCCTCCCATGCAGAATAACAAGTGGCCCAAGACCGCGTCAAGATATCGCCCCCCATACCATAATGGAGCCACCCCCATGCTTCACAGACAGCAAGAGGCATTCAGGATGAAACGCTTCTTTGGGCGTTCTCCAGACATAAACGCGTCCGGTCGTCTGAAATAGGGTGAATGACAATTCATCTGACTATATTACCTGTTGTAACTGCTGTGGGGACCAGCCTTTGTGATCTCTGCACCATTGGCGTCACTTGAAAGCATTAGCTGCTGTCACCAAGGGTTTACGAATTGCCACTCTGCCATAAATGTTCGCAGCATGAAGTTCCCTTTTGACAGTTTTTGTTGAAACGGGGTCCTGGAGATGACTGTTCATTTCGGATGTTATCTCTGATAACGATTGCTTGTGCTTTCGTGTTACTATGCGCTTCAAGACCCGTCTATCCCTATCAGAAAGCTTGGACTTTCGGCCACTGTTATGCTTTGAAGACGTCGTCTTACCGTCTTTCGTGTACGCTGTCATAACGGCTGATATCGTACTCCTTGCAAACCCCAAAAGGTTTGCTGTTTCCGTAAACGATGCTCCACTTAAACGCGATCCAACTATCATTCCTCTTTGGAACTCTGACAGGTCTGACATTTCAACTTATCACAGACAGTTCGATAGAAGCATGCAACGTAGGTGACTGCTGTTGAGAGACTGATATCTTCCTCTTCACGCTCACTAGGTGGCAGACTTCTGCTGCAGGTGGTGCGACTGTACTGCAAGTGTGAGATACGTCATACTTTTTCACAGGTGTTCGTATTATTTTGTACTCCATCTGTATATTGGACAATGCTTCAGTAAACCTGAAGGCTAAATTTTTTAGTTTTTATTTTTTTTGCCTGAATCCTGTAAAACATAGTTTTAATAAAGAGAATATTAAAATAATCTGTGCCATTACACTATCATAACTCTGAAACATTAAATAAATATAAAAGATATGAACACTGGATATCGTAACCATTAGACAAACTCTGTAGCTCGGTCATTTGGAAAGAAAAATTATTTATACTTGAAACTGATTGAAGGAAAGAATATTGCTTACAATGATCAAAAGGGGGCGTCCATTAATTACGTGAGGCTTTTAAGGGGGGGGGGGGAAGGTAGTCGAGCCGAATCTCACCCAGCCTCACGTGGGGGAGAGGGGGTTATCTCGGCAAATAACACGTAATATTTTTTCCTCAAGAAACAGTGTAAATTTGCGAGAAAACTGGGTTATATTAAGTAAAACATGTTTCTACACTAAAATATGGCTAAATTCTACACAATAGTTCCAGTAGTTACTCTTGAGACCACACATGAGTCCCCGAGGAATGAATTAGAATGAATATTCATTTGCGAATTTTAGTAGTTCCTATTTAAGTATTTTATTGTTCGATTTTCTCACTGTGATTCTAGACTACGTTCTTAGTAGTCTTAAATACTAGTCTTAACTAGTCTTAAATAAAAATAATTTAGTAAATTCTGTTTTTTTTAAAAATAAATCCAACGCAATCAAGCACAGATTAACGTATTTACACTAAAAATACGCATTTTGAAATATCTCACGTGAGATTAGGGGGGGGAGGGGGTCGAGCCAAATCTCACGACATCTCACCAGGCTGGGGGAGGGGTCGAAAAATCGCCAAAATCGCCTCACTTAATTAATGAACGTCCCCAAAGGATCAATAAATGGAAAAAGAAAATATAACTTTTTTCCGAAATCTTTATCATGAAACAGCATGACGTCACTTTATTAGACCACCACGATTGATAAAATCATGTGCCTCAGTCTCGAGACTTGATAATTTCCAACTTGCTGAAATAACACTATACGGAAGTGTAGTTCTATGCTCACCAATAAAAAATTCTTTTCTATACTGCTGTCTCTGATGACCCGTATTATTGGGCGCTTTTTCAAGCACCCCCCCCTCCCGTTTATATGCCGACATTCTAGGAGCTCACTCTAAATTATACTTCTCCTAGGTATGTTAAAAGGTACAGCTGTTAGCTTTTGGGTTGATAGCAGTACGATGGGTTTCCCTTGCTTCTTAAGGGGGTGCATCAGTAGACCTCGCAAATCGTACGTTTCAATGTTAATGAATTGCGAAATAAAACCTTGCATACCGGGTTCCCTAATGAATATTTTTGAATTCTGTTTTCGGAATCTGAAAATAGACATCCAAAATAAATGCGGGGCTTTGCTAATTCTTTTTTATTATTATTCAAAATATTTTTTTAATTAAGTTAAAGTTTCAAAATTCCAAAATGAGAGGCATCGCTTGCTAAAAAGCTCTGTAACAAAATAACTAATAATAATTTGAAAATTTGGAAAACAAGACGCAAATCTTGAAACTTCAGGCTTTTTTTAAAGATTTTTTGTGCATTTTTTGTGTTAGTAGGTAATTAGCATCCTAAGCAGTTATTTTGCATTTCCATCTGTAAAACGGTAGTTTTTGCCTTAAACTCCGCTGATGTCTTCTGATTGGGAGAATGCTCGTGGAGGGTAACCGCCCCTCTCCTGAGAAAACTGGAGTATGTTTTCACTGCAACAAGTTCTTTCGACAAGTGATGTATCCCCTTAATGGGAAAATATCTCCTGCGAAGACATTTTGAACAACTTGCTCGCGAAACTTGATATTCGCCTCAATATTCATGTTTTGGCCAAACTAATTTTAGCTTCGAAATTTTCAGATCCTGTTATTTTCATTTCGATTTGAGGTTGAAGTGGGGCACGTTCCGCCCCACTAGGTTCTCCTTAAACCCATTGCCTTACCTTGCCAATAAACCATTGACATCGTATAGCGGTTAACTTCGCGTGCCTCCCTTTACTGGGCTCGGGTTTGAACCGTTGCTACAGCACGGACGTTACTGTGGTGTCCACTCATAGGGAACAGTTTTATTTTGCCCGTATGAAATTTTTTCAATAAAGTAACCAACAAGATGAAGGTCGGGATTGTCTAATGTCCTCAGAGCAAAATGTTCAACGCTTTGAAACAAAACTTTGTGTAGACAAAAATAAATGTTTTGCCGAGTTCAAATGTTGCGATTAAGCTTTGAGACCTCAAAGACCCGAAGCAAGGATAAAACGTCTCACGGAAATGACGTCATCATGGCATATATCTTTGTTCAGCAGCAATGTTCATTGTTAGAAATCAAAAGTATTCGTAACAATGACGCCATTTTAAAAGTAAGAATTTACATATGTCCCATGATCTCTTTTATTTGAGGATGGGATTTTTCTATGTGCAACGAAACGTTCTACTCATGTAGACTTTTTAAAATCCTTTATTGCTGGACCTTTAAGTAGCATGATTATGGCTACAAAAACACGTCTGTAAGACGAATGGAAAGAAAATCATTTTATTGTAATAGCAAAAAAAAATTATATCTGAATGATCTCATTGGTCATTTTAATTTAAAAAATATATATCTTAATTTTTCATTGGGATTGAGTGAAATTAGATGTTAGAATTTAAATTTGAATAAGATTAATACAAGGGTATTAACTTATTTTATTGCTCATTTTCCCCAAGAGGTGTGTAAATTGCTTTTCAGAGCAAAATTATTAGAGGAATAATTTCTTTTAGGTATTAAATATTCATGAGAAAAGGAAATGCTTTGGAGCATGCGCTGAAATTTGTTTAAATATTAGATTTGTTCACTCTATTTTTGCTATCATAGGTGTGACTGTTTTTGATTTGATTGGATCTTTTTTATTGCTTTGCATTCAAAGGTAAAATCTCTTTAACTTTATGATAAGTAATCACCGTATTTTGATTGCAGTATATAAAGAGCAAAATTTCATTAAAACGCAAACCTATATTGTAATATATTTTTCGATGCTTGAGCATTGCCTGTCATTTTAGAGTAAACATTTGATTTGTTTATAATTTAGTTCTTATAATCGAAACCTAAAAATTACATAATACTCAGCATGAAATTTATAGAAGTTAAAGGGGAAAAAATACTTATTTTTAATGCCAAATAAATTTATGAGCATTATCTATAGCAGTGATTCTCAACCTTGTGCCCGTGGGTGCACATGCGTCGACTTTATTTTAAAATTTCTTTTGCAAATCTTAAGTCCAAAATTAGCTAATTCAGTTCTGAGTTAAAAATTTCATCAAATTTTAAAGTATTTATAAATAATAAACCCATTCATACTTATTTTTTGAAATTCCCTGTATCTATTTACAAAAGAACTTTTCGATTTCTCTTTTATTCTCTTAAAACATAATCATTTTAATATTAGAAGGTTGGTAACGTACTGTTGAATTAAATATTGTTTCTATTATGAAAATAATGATCATCGGGGATACAAACACCATTAGTTGTGCCCCCCATGCTCTCTGAAAACTTCGATGTGCTGTCGACCATGGAAAGGATGAGAACCACTGCTCTACAATATTGAGTTTATTTTGCAAACGAAAATAGCTTGTCTTTGTCTGGTAGTTTCTGAAGTTATTTTACTTATTCATGTAATGTATGCGAATCAAACCGAAGTCATTGACATGCTCTTCTAACATCTGACGTTCAATGACATGTTTGATAAAGTTCAAACCACTCTTAAACCTCAGACACCTGAGAACCTATAAAGTGAAAATTTACTTACATGCGGGTTACGTGTTATACATTGAGCAATATTCGTGTAACTACAAAGACGTAGGCATTTTTAGAAGTTCATACAAATTTGGAGTTTTATTAGCATATTTTATTCACAGTAATTTTGTGGTTACTCAAGATGCTAGTGTTCTCTAGTGACTGTTATTAGTAAAAGTTAATTTTTATTTCTACTGCGACTGACAATAATCCCCCCCCCCCTAATTTTAAATATGATTTTATCGGTAACCGGTAAAACATCTTATACTGATCAATATTTTGACTGATTGGGAATGTATCACTGACAGATTTCGGAACTCAAGCATTGTTGTTGTATGCAGTGGTATAAATATTTCAACGATATGTTTTGATGAACCTTGCTGCTAACTAGCTCTGTTTCATAATAAAATTGTTAGAAAATATTGTTTTTACTCTTCAAGTTTAGGCGTAATGCTGCTGTGTATTAACCCTACTGGATTCGCTCATCTCTGTTAATCATGGAGGAAAAATTTTCTACTGTTTACAGTTGCATAAATGCTAATAATACACAAAAAATGGTATTTTCAGATAGTCAGAAGTGTTCTGCATCTTCCAACAGGAATCATTTTATAAATTTTGTCCATCTAAGGAATTTATGAGCGTTTAAAACTCGCTATACCTGATTTTTTTCCCCCCGAATACATTAAATTAAAAAATATTTGCATTCTCTTTAAATTAAAAATTTCCTAATGTGTCAAATATCTTTCTCTATTACAGATTAAAATTTAAAAAAATCTTTAAATCAAAGTCGTTAATTCTTTGACAAATTTTCTCCACAGTTTAACATTGGGGCTTGTGGTGGCCCTGTGGTACAGCGTGCTGGTTTTCGGTGCTAAAGGTGATCGGATCGAATCCCGGCGTCGCTCCGCGAAAAATGCCTCCGTTCGTATTGTCCCTTCATAGGAGGTAATGCTGTCCGTCTATATAGTTCCCCCATAATAAAGTGGACAGTAAACTGCAGCGTAGTATAGGCGAATGTTTGACAAATGCCTCCGCTTTAAAAAAAATTTTTTTTTTTAATTGAGGGAAGAATCTAATAGGATGAGTACATCGCAGCCTTAATAAGTAAATCTGAATAAATCTGAGTTAAGCATTCACTCCGAGATTGGAGAGTCTTTAGGTAGTATCAAATTCTGCACTCGCAAGTACAATATCAGCTTGACACGGACACTTCTATATCTAAACTGACTTTTAATTTGCGTTCTTGATGTCTTTAACTTTACTTCATATTGAAAATTCAGTTATATTTCTCTGAATCGTGATTATTGCAAATTATTTGAAATTTAATACTCTTAATTTTGGAGATCCTTGCACGCTTCCAAACATGCGCTGTATTAAATTCATTATTTCAGCATTTTATGTTTTATTAAAGGATTCAAACTTAACCCGCACACGAAGTTAATGAGAATAAAACATTAATCGTTGATAATATCAAAGGAAGATGTGTTACGCAGTCTTATCATCGGACGACAATAACGTTTTAATACGTTTTATGGTAGTTAAATTGTTGATGGTGACAAGTGTCATATTTAGACTTCAAAGCTGATTTCATCGCAAACATCTCCCATCTCGTAAATCCACACTATATGTTTGTAACAAGAATATTTTCCGTCATTTTAAGTGAAGTGTGTATTCTGGTTTGTATTCTTGAATATTCAAAGAAAACTGGTACGGTGTTTTTTCTTTAAACAAAGGGGGGGGGGGGAGGTTGGGTTTATATATGTACTGTCTCAAATTTATGTTTCTGAAACTTAAGAGAGCAATGTTTATGAAATTAAAGTTCAGAGATTTTCTAAAGTAGTTTGGATTTCGTAACAAATTCCCTATTTTGTGTCCCAGAAACCCAATACAGTCCGACCACGGAAGCTAGGTCCCTGGAAGCTGTTACGCATGCGCGAGAAAAGCTAGTCTACTTAGAAAATAGGGGAAAACGTCATATTTTCGGATGTGTTTGTTTATGAAATACGGAATGTATTTCAGACTGCTTTTTGTCCGCAATTTTAAAGTTATTTTTAAAACTTTATTTTTGATCGAATATGTGAATAATACTTTCAAAATAATAATAAAAAGAAAGAAGCAAATCTATTTAAAAAATAGGAGTGGATATTTTCGGGTGTGTTTAAGAACTGCGAAAGAATGTTTTCAACCAACTTTCTTTTTCAGAATTTTTCTTTTGAATGTATAAATAAAAACCGAAAAACATATTAAAGTGAGGGTTTGAAAAATTCCATTTTTAAGTGATATATTGTAGTAACATAAATATATATATATATATAATGCAATTAAAAAAAATAATGTATTTGATTCAGTTTTACAATTTGCAGAAATAATTAGGATATACAACTCAAAATTTTCAATCTTTTGTGATTAGGAATAAAAAATTTAAAATGAATTTAAGATCTTTCTCATAATTTTATAAATAATTGAAGTGTGAATGAGATACAAATTTATAATTTCAGTCTTCTATGATAATTAAAAATCTAGATTTAAAAAATGCATTTTATTGTAAATTAAAATTAATTTAAAAAATGGTATATTTACATTCACTGTGATATTTATAAGAGCTGCAGAAAAAATACAGTGATCGGTAAAAATTTTTTTTAATTTTTGTATCAAACTATCAAATAAAATCAATGAAATCTAATATTCATCTGATGAAATATCCGGATCACTGTCCGTGTCTGAAATATCTATTTGCAGAGGATCAACCAAATCTTCAATCACACCATCCCTTTTCCAATACATATTTTCTAATGAAACAACATGAGAGCTATTGTTTATACTATTGAATTGTTGGTACTATTTTATGGACAGCATAAAATTCATGAATTGTTCTTCGAATTACATCGCAATCAATTATCTAAAGCTACGTTTTCGCTGGTTCTTTTTTTCTGACGTTTCCTCGGAGATTCAAATTTTGGAGTTTCTTCACCCTTTGCTTCTCTGCGTATTCTTTTTACACTGGACATTGATATCTCGGTCATTTCACTAGCTCTCTTTAGGGATTGCGAAAGTGGAACAATAACATTTCCTTCTAGTGCTTCTTTATCACACAATTTAATTACATTGTGTAGTATACGTTTACAATCACTACGGAACGGCTTATTCCGAGCAGTTGTGTTGGGTAAAGGATCCATTAATTTTAATATAATAATCAAAATAACAGACGAGGAAAAAGCAAGCAAATGCAGTTAGTAACCAATTCTAAAGAATGTCGAGAGAATACGAGACTTTTCCCCCCTCCTTCCTCAGCAGCCTTACCTACAGGGTGAATAGAATCGTCTTGGCACTATGCCAACCGTGGTTCTTCGTTCCGTGGTCGGACAGTAGCTAGGTTCTCTGTAGTTAGTAGACAAACAGTATGTTCTGTGTGAAAGCCCTATGTTTAGTTATGAGCACGAACTGTTTATCACCATTTATCTACTCACTTTGAATAGCAATACTCGTGTTCTTGTACTTCGCCCACACTTCATGGTGTTTAGTATAACAAAGCTACCCCCGAGAGGGGCTGGTTTTGATTCCTCGCTAGGCATGCATGTTTCCGTCACAGGAAGTAACGCTTGATCACTTGCTGTGTACTCTTACCATGAAGAAATGGAATAAGTCGATGTGTTCCCATATCCTTTTGTTTGCTGGCAAATTTGCGCCCTTTATACGTACGCTCTTTCCCGCGTGAAACCGCAATCCCGCGCGATTGAGTGAAGGCAAGGTGTCGGAGAGGAAGGGAAAGCTGCTATGGGAGGTACTGCAAGTTTTCTCGCGCGCAATCCCGTACGCTTCCAGCACTCGCGAATGAACGAACGTGTAAAGGGCGCTATTGTACAATCGGAACTTTTTAGAGTATACCCAGCTACTTGAAGACCTAAATACTTTAACCTAGTTTTCTAGTCGCACCTCTACACTGTACGTATATTAAAAACGTGTTGCACTCTAAAACGATGATCAGTATATTAATGCATTCTATATTTTACAGAACTGATATTTCATCATGGAGAATGAAAAATCGTTATCCAAAGCCGCAGCCGCTCAAGAATGTGACAGTGACTATGAGGAAGTCGATCTAGATGAATTGCAGTCTGAGATCGACCTGTTAAATAATCATATAGAATTTTTCCGAGTAGCTTTAGACCACACAGATTCGGCAAAAGATTGGACGTTGGAAAAGCTAGCATTTATAAATGAGGTGCTTGGAAATCTAGAAGAGAGACTTCAACTGTTAATAGAGAAAATTCGACGGTTGGAAGAGTCCATGTCACGACAAATTGAACAGTCCTAGTATGCCACTTTATTTAGCTAGAACAAAATGAGTTTTTGCAATGAAGATAAATTTTAAACATTTTTAGCAGTACATTTACCAGCCTTATTATACAGAGGTATTATACTAGGCACGGAAGCTGGCTTAGCTTCCGTGTGGCTTTGTCATGATTTCATTCATTTTTTAGTATTCAAGATGTGTTCGTCAAGTGAAGATTATTTGTGCTTGCTTCTCTTACTGAAAAGAAGGAAACGCAGACAGAAAAGGACTTTAGGAGTGCATCCCTTATTAGGAAGGAATTTGTAGGAAAATTGTAGGTACATTTTGTAGGAAAATGTATAAGTTAAAAAAAAATTGGATGAAAAATATTAAAGTTCTGCCTTGTTTTCAACTGTGTAGACGTAACATTATGTAGGGTGACAATCAAGAAAAATCTATTAAAAACGAAATTTTTTTCACTTCGTTTTTACAAGCGCCTTATAAATAGGACAATTGTCAAATCATTACTACATTCTTCTGCCATTCGGGCATATCTATCGCCCTTTCGACACGCAGTGGTTTGGTTTTGAGCTCAACGATCAACTTTTGCTACACGAGGTCTAATTACACCGGAACCTTTCTGCTTAAAGCCGATTCCGAACGGCTACAAACATCCATGCTAAGAGTGGGACTCTAACCCAGGGTCTGTCTGAATTCTTTTACTATGGCATTCTTTTATCAGTGGCATTTGAAGATAACCTGTTTCTGGAGGTCAAATGTTCTACATTCCTCTCGAACAAAGAGGGAATCGTAAACCCACATTTAAAAAAAAAATTTTATAGAGTTAAAATTTTGAATTTTTTGTGATGGTTAACCATACAATTTGTAAACAAAATCGCATCATAAAACTTCTCAGTTTTTAAAAATTTAAATTTTTTTTAAAGTTGGGTAATTTGAAATCGTTATAATTCGAAATATTTGTCGAATTTAAATTTTTTTTTAATTTAATTCAACAGAAATAAGTTTTTAATTTTGAGCGTCCTTTTAAATATTAATTTTTAAATTAAAAATATTTCGAGAAAATTTCAAAAATAGAACTTATTTTTAAAAACATTTTCGAAAAATATTTCCAAAAGTAAATATTTTTTAAATTTGCAAAATCAAAATTTTAGCCTACAACCATCTCAAACAACGTCAAAGGGGTCAAGCGGGAAAGGTGGCGCTGTGCAGTGGCTGAGTATAGTACGCTCCATAACAATGGTCCGCTACCAAAGCCACAGTCGCGCAGGTGAGCCACAAGAAGCGAGGGTAAGCGACTGCAGTGGCCCGCTTAAGCGACAGTCGCGACCTGTAGCCACAGCTGTGGCTCGGTATAATAAGCTCCATATGTTTGCATGTATCGCTTAGAGTGGTTTGTCTGAGCTTCTGAAGCTGTGGCTCGCGTTCTCCACTCGAGTGGCTCTGTATGATAAGTGGCTTCTTAATGTCTACTTATTACAGGAGTAAAATTGTTTAACTCCAGTACCTGAAGTACAAAGATTAGAATATTATAAATCGAGATTCCTGATCATTTGTTTGACATATGTTTGTGAAATTTGCTGTTGAACCCAAGTGTTGAATGTACGAGTAAATGTTCATCAAATTATGTAATATGCACTAGTATCTTGTTCCCATGTTAAACCTTTCAGGATCAATTGCATTTCGCACTACAATTCGATTGTATTACGACCAAATACTGCACGAACCAATTCATCTGACGAATACTCTGTATAGTGAGGTACTGTATATCAACAAATGATTTATAAACGTGACCCAAATATGCTGATGTATAAATTATTCGAGAGAAAAGAATAGGTACAGTATAAACCTGTGAACTAGGGTGGAGCAAAAAAGGCGAATTTTTATTTTCTTTATTCCAGTATTTTTTGATACAATAATAGAAAATCTATGTCAGAAATCAGTCCCCTAAGATTTCATCTTCAGGTGGCGCACGACATGAGGGTTAAACTATTTTTTGTACTTCTCCCTCAACTGAGTCATATTTTAAAAATTTTGCCACAAATTTGTTATTGTAGGTTTGTGTACTGCCCTATACTGCATTTTATAATTTACCAACAGTTCTGACTAGATTACTTGCATTAAGGTTTACACTTTAAGTCAAGTTTACTTAGTGTTAGACGGATGCTGCACTACTGAACTGGCGCCATCTTACCACGCGTTGTAGAAGATACGAGTTCTATCAACTCACCATGGTTTTCCCCAGTCTTAGAAAGCTCTTCTGAGAGATCTACTGAAACTAACCTAGATGAAATTTTCCATTTAAAAACCTTGCCGGCGACCAAAAAAGCCGCAAGAAGAAACTATCCAAATGAGACATAAGCTACAAAATCTAGAAACAGCTTATGATCGAACTGGGATTTCTGATCGCTCAATGGTAATCGTAGTAAACGCTGCAATGTAGGATTCAAATATTATCAGTCGTGACAACTCATCAAAAGTAATAGATCAACATAAATTACGTCGCGAGCGTCAAAAAGTACGCCCAAACCTGCAATGGTAAGTGGCCAACAACCTATATCCTCGCTTTATTTTGAGGGTCGTAAAGCTAAAACTTTAGTCCTTGCTAAGACAGAAAATAGATCACATTGGAAGACTGACGAACATATTTCTTTGATTTCTGAGCCAGATGCTAAGTACATAGAACATATTTCACTTGATTCGGGTAAGGCAATTACCATTCAAAAAAGTATAGTTGAATTTCTAGAAAGTTTCGAATTTCATAAATCGTTGACAGCAACAATTGGATATGATGGTACTTCTGTAAATACAGGACAGAAAAACGGTGTCAATGTACTATTGGAAAAATATCTTAATCGACCGGTACAGTGGTTTGTGTGCCTCCTACATGCTAATGAATTACCACTCCGTCATCTTTTCACCAGCCTCGATGGTACCACGACAGGTCCAAATAGTTTTTCAGGAAACATTGGAAAAGGGCTTGAAAAGTATCTAGAATATAAAGTGGTGACCTTTTGAAGCTGCAAGTTCAGAATTACCGGATGTTAATGCTGAATTATTAAGCACCAATCAAATATTTATATGAAATGTGCTCAGCTATTTCTTGTGCGGCACAATCACGCCTAGCTTAGATAACAGATCCAGGGAAGTTCGCACATTCCTGATGACTGACTTGTGCAAACAGGATTCTTCGTTTATATGTAGGAACAATGAAACCATCGGTCAACCTGAAAGAACTTGCCAATTTTATTATGAAAGTGTACGCACCAACCTGGTTTGACATAAAGACTAGTCTCTTGTAAATATGGGCCTATCGGCGTTATTAATATGGTTAGATCTTCGTATATGCAAGAAGCTGAAGAACAAAGTATTAAACTATTCAACGAAATTCTTTCCTTGCACAACCTGAAAATTTGTTGCTATCTATGTTACAAGATGAGGAGTTACATATAAGAGAACTAGCTCTTCGAAGAATATTAAAAGCAAGAGAACAAAGGCAGAAAAGTACGCAAGTGTCAGCTTCCTGAACTTCAGATCAGAGCATCACAATATTAAGATTTTATATATATATATATAGGTGTAAAGAAAATGTTACCGAACCACCAATGACAGTGAAATACAGTGATACGGAAATAGACTATGATTTCTCCAGGAGACCATTTCCAGTATTTTTGAGAAGTGTCCTCGTCACACACAGGCAGTAGAACGGTGTGTAAATCTAGTAACGGAGGTTGCATTAAATGTTTGTTTTTCAGAGGCAAGCGACGGTTTTATAAGAACCAAGATAAAAGACTGAGACAATCTCTATTTTCACGAAAGTCCAAAAAAAAACTTCTGATAATGACACTTAAACATTAAGGAGTCTATTGCTTAAATGCTTTTTAATACATTTAATTTGTAACAAAAAAATATAAATGTGGTAATAAAACTCAATTATACACTTTTAAATGTTGCCTTTTTATACTACTATGCAAAACATCAATTCCAGAGCGCCACCGGAAGATATTTTTAAAACAGGTTGAAATTTTGCTCTTTTGCATCTCGGGCAATGGATCAATGATTGATATAGGAAAGAAAAAAAATAAAGAATATTTTCTTCGCTCCACCCTACTGTGCACATTGTCTGCGCATTATTGTGGGGGGGGGTTAATGAATTGTTAGAATTTCTCTTATGGTTGGTTGATTAGTTTAATTTTAAAATTCAAACCATCGAACTAAACCGTTAAATCGCTAAGCAACCAAGTGAAAATTTTATCCTTTTGCTCCATTAACCGTTCAGTGTAACATATCAAGGAAAGGACATTTCAAGCAGCACTACAGATTGCAAAGTCAGAATAAAAGTAAATCTTTGCATATTTGCCTCTTCGCTGCTTCATTGATCTGTGCATTATTGAGACGTTCTCGGTTTAAAAATTGCTTTCGGAGCAATATTTGACAGTAATTTATTTTCTACATATTTTTTTATAACCTTTAAATTTTTCTCTGCAAAGCGCTGCCAACATTCCAGATTAATCTTCATTATATCAGGTTTCTGCAGATGAATAACGAAGGAAATATTTAAATTGGGTAAGATCAGTCGCCTACATTGTAAATTGGTTAGTGTCGCGAGCAGGGCCCGATTTAGAAAATTCTTGACTATAGGCACAACTCAGGATGTGGGCCCCCCCTCCTAACAATATTGTGGGTGTAAAATTTCCAAAATTGACTCGCAAAATAATCATGAATCATTGTGAAGTTCCATTTTACCAAGAATTGGCTATTTGAAGCATAGAAGCGTAGCACATTATCAAATAACAAAAGCAATACAACATTAACTTCATCATTAAAACTCCAATACAATGCAACCAGAAAAACTTAATCCCTTATATGTATAGTTCATCTTATGTATGTTATAGTGTATATAACTATACATATGATGAACCAATCAATAAAATTTGAAAGGTTAGGTAAAATAAAAAATACAAAAATTTGAATTGGGGAATTTTTTCTTTTTTCCCTTTTAAAATTAAGATTTTTTGGGAGCCCCCAACATTCAGGAGCCCCTAGGCCTAATTGAAAATCAGGGCCTGGTCGCGACCCTTTACAAAGTGGGGTGGCGAGTAAATCCTGAAGACATGAACGTTCCAGTTCTGCCCCTCCATAGGGGTCAGTGTTAGTTCTGTTATATGTTGCTCTCATAAAGTAGAAAAAAAATGCATGGTATGTAAAGGCTAATGTCCTAAAGTGGCGATTCCCAATCTTTTTATACTTGAGTACCACCTGAAAACTTTGTAGGGACGTGGGGTGCCACTGGTTATGTTATAGCATTTTGAGGGGGGGTGGGTTAATAAATTTTATACTAATATGAAAAAAAATTTACGAAATGTAACTATAAATAAAACAAAATGAAGAAAATAAATCCATAAAACTAGAAAAAGCCGTTTATATGTAATTGTTATTAACAAACGGCACGTACAATTTCCCAATACTAAAATGCTTTTATCAGGACGCTTAAGAAGAAACTTGCTGTAGCTTATTTCTTATTAGAGATTATTATTAAGCCCTTCTGCGTACCACCTCAAATTCTCTGGCGTATCATTGTAATGATGCACCTTCGAATAGGTGAAGATATAAATATATTAAAAGAATAAGTCAATTCGAAGGCTTTCATCATTACATTCAAATGGTTAAAATTGGAAACGACGGCTAGAGGCAGCATGCTAATTAAAGAGCGAAGCGGTCCGGTGTTTTGATGTGGAAGAGCGAAGCGGTCAGCTTGGAAAGTTGGATCGCTAGACGCAGATAAGCGGGGCTGTCTCCAAAAGTGATGTTATACGACAAAGGGTTTTGTATTAGAATTTACGACAGCGGCGTGAGAAAACCACAAACAACTAGGGAGGTTTTGCGTGCGGTTTCGGTGTGTGAAGCAGGGGGTGGCCAATTAAAGAATGTTGAAGTGATGTATGCAAATGAAAATTTGGCAGTATCGGGAATGGTTGAAAAGTAAATTAGAAGGAGGAGTCAAGAAAGAAGAATGGGTTTTGAAATGATATAAATTGGGGAGTTTGAAAAATTTAAGAAGCTCTCTTAACCCTCTCTCTAAAATAGCAAGCTTTCAGATCTCTCAGGGAGAGACTCCTGATTGTAGTGGAGTCTGATCCAGTTTCGATTCCCCGTTTTCTTTCTTGAGTTTGGCGTATCGGGTCGAACTACAGTTCCCCGTTGCCTCATAAGATTTTGTGTATAGGGTAGAACTGCGGTTCCCCTTGGTGTTCTACGGCGTTGGGTCGAAATTGGAGTTCCCCAAATATAATTGTGAAATAAAATATTTTGTGTGTGCGTGTGATGATAGAAGGTAAGCAGAAAGCTCAACGACATAGAAGCAAGAGAGTCCCCCGGCATATCCACGGAAGTCGACCTACAAATATACCGGAACGCAACTCAACGAGTGAATCACAATATTTTATTTGTTTAGATCAATCCTTTTCTTTTGGTTGATGTTAGTATTTGATTTGGCTATTGGTTTACGAATAGGTGTAGAGATAGTTAATAGGAGATATAATTGGTATTCTACGTTTTGGATAGTTATTGTCTGCTCCCTTGTTTCCTTTGAAAAGTAATCTTTGAAATTTTATATTAAAGGACGAGAAACTGATTTTGTGTATGGCTAGGTGTGTTTACGAAAGTTATCATTAAGATAATATGTATAAATGTACAAATTGTAAATAAATCAAGTTTAATTTAAATTTATTTAGTTCTCTGTTTTAATTGTTATCAATGATTTTCAGTTTCCTTGTTCGTTATTGCTAACTACGTCCAGAACTTTGGGTTATTAACAAATAAGTTAAACACAACGCACCCAACTACCCCTTTCTAAAATAACTAATGTACTACCCCAACTAAATCACGCCCTAATAAATAATTTTTGGACGAGCAATAAGACAACCATCAGTGGGGAACCACTGTACTAAAGCGCTAAGAAAAAATATATATAAATTGTCATGTTAAAAATTTCAGTTTTAATACATTGCAAATAAAATCAATATACATTCAGCACTGAGAATTTAAACATACATATTCACAATAAACAATAATTAACGATGGGCAATGTTCTATCAGCATTTGTCCAGGAAGGTGTCAGTTTGATAACATTCAACTATACACAAACTTGATCTACGTAAAATAAACGAAGGGATGTTGGAGAAACTTAAAAACTCAAGTAAATAGGAATCAAACGTCCTTGCGATTTTAAGAAAGCCGAAATTTCCTGAATATAAGTTTGAGCAGTCCTTTAATTTCACCAGACTATTCAAGATGTATAGTATATTTATCGGGCTTGTATCAGAATCAAATAATCCGTAGATAGATGAGGCTACGGTCAATATTCAGAAAGTGTTCAAGTTTCTCCGAACACGACTTTAATGTATGACGTGAAAAATACACTTCAGTAGCTGTTTATAGGTATTTTTTTTTAAACTAGGTATGTTTAAAAATTAAAGGGTGGGTAAAATGTTAACCTTTTGATGCAGGAAAGAAATACAAGAACTTTTGACACCATCAATCAAAAAAAACTTTACACATATTTCGAAATAAAAATTCTAATGTTTCAAAATCAAGCCCATTTTATTTCTCGTATTAACAGATTATAAAGTATTTTCTAGTTAGTTTTATCCGATACACATCCTGAATATATAGTTCTACTGAAAATACCTGAACAAGTGCTTTTTCAAACAAGACAAACGTCTTGTCCCATGCGTTTTGAACTTCTGTTAGCAATGTATCATTCATTGAGGGGTGATTAAAAATGTGTTGCATGAAGTTCAATGCAGATTTAGAAGATAAATCAAGTTTGTATTCCGTTTGCAAAAAACAACTTGTGTCTTATCAAACAGATAGCTTATCCAAATATATTCTGTATTCTTGTCATAAGTTACCACATATCTCGGAACTTTTTAAAAATCTCCCAAGAATTTAACCGCTTTTCAGAGTGAAAATATGATGTACACAATGAAACAAATTTAAATAAAGTGAAATATCTAATGTGGACATATAACAGTTTGACACCCAGTATCTCTGTCTTTAAAATCATTTCTGAAGCAGAAATGCTATAAAGATTCTAGGCTTTAAAAAAAAAGTTATTGAAAGAAACTGCTGAACAGTATAAATCAGGAATGTCCAACCGTTTAGCTTCTTTGGGCCACATTGAAAGAAGTCTAATTGCTTTGGGCCACACAAAAATATACCTAACATTAAAAATAGTTAATGAGTAAGAAAAAGTATAGTATATAGTTAACATATTTCATTATAAATTTTATTTATAATTATAAAGATAACTATAGGAGTCATACTAATGCATCAATATCTGGGTCAATTGAATTGCAATTCTCAGGGAGTTCTCAAGATGTTCCTCCGATATTTTGGTTCTAATTTGACTCTTAGTGTTCTTCACTCTCAAAAAATAGTTGTTCGCATATGCACATGCTTCCATACAATGATGACATGAATAACGTGTGCCTATGCAGTTAGGGATATTTATCTCTGGGCAAGTATGATTTATAAAAGTCCAAGAAAGAGATGATTGAATTTCTCTTTAAGTTGGATGTCAGATTGCAACTCTATGCATTCCATTTGAAAACTTTCTGGCAGCATATGTATATCGACTGTAAAGAGTAGCAAAGATGCAAATGAATTGTTTTTTAATGCCAAAAGTCCCACGGCTCTAGTGTTGATCCAAGAAGTTCCTCTTTTTTACTCTATCATAACTGGGTCACCAGTTACTATACCAGATATGCTGCCAAGAGTTGATGAGAAATGCGCGCGCGTCAACGTTTTCTTCCCTGCTTCATATAAATCTCTTAGCCATTTCTTCTGTTACAATCAACTAGTTATTTATACCTCTAAAAAAAATGGCAAATTGAGCCATGTCAGTAGCACCAGTGCTTTCATCCATCCACAAAGAGTAAAACTGAAAACTAGAAGCTTTACTTTTTATATCGCTTTTGATATTTTTCCCATGTTCGTCAATTCTTCTGGAAATAGTTTGATGAGACAAAATTGGCGAGTACGATGTCTAACAATATTTTTAATGTCCTTGTTTGTGAATGTATTCATAAGATCCCGGAGATCGCGTGTTCATGGTGTTTAATATTTTTATACTAATTTTAATATCATTACAAATATGAAATGTTTGATGTGTAAAAACTTCACATTTCATTTTTGTAATCAATTTAATATACAGAAATTGCATACGGAGTTTTGTATAGAATTAAAGATATTTCAAATGCTGTATTGTTGATTTGTTGAATTAACAAAGCGGAATCTGTAATGGCCGCCTGTCATCGCCGAGGTGGACTATTGATTTTCTATTTTTGCTTTGAGCTCCCTTTCTGAGTCGCACTAATACTTTTTTTTTTTTTGGGGCAGCATGCGGCCCGTAGATTGGACACCCCTAGTATAAATGGTGAAATGCAGTTGATACTTTATATTGAGATATTAGAAACACAGACCACTGTACATTATAGGTTTTTAGGAAAATAACTATGCCAAGAATATTAAACTTTTAAACTTTGAAGTTTCTAAATTTGTTGAAATATTTTAAACTGTTGCTATAAATGCAACAACAGCTTGCAAATACAATTTTCTACACAGTTATACAAATACAAACTTTTGTATTCCCTCTCTTCATCTTTATTTTGTATAAATAAGCCTTCGTTTTGTTTAGTTTTACCTTGAGCACAGAAACAGAACCGGTCTAAATTGGGGAGCTGTCCAGATAGGGATTAATGTTGACTGGCCTTAGTGCTCCTATAATGAAGATAAACATTTTAAATCAGCTTACTCGCAATAATAGTTATGCACAACTGAAATGATTATAGTAGAAGTCCCGTTCACGCTGAAGATTAGGAGCTTCAATTGACAAATCTAACGAAAAAGTGCTATATCCTCTTCATTTAAAAATACGTGTGGGCGGGATCGGATTTATCACTACTGGGTTTCCATTGAAAGTCTCTTTATCCCCTGAAAAGCTTAACTATAATGGTATATTATAGATTGATAAAACAAGTCATTTTGAGGAGAGTTTTGAATGGTATGAAAAAATTTAATTGGTTTCCTATCAGAGGATATGGATAAAATGTCAACTGATAAAATGCATCTTTCAGTTTATCTAGTAGTATATAGTCTGCAGTTGGAATTTTAAAGTATCTATCGGAGTAATATTGAATAGTTCTTGTTCTATATAAATGAGCAATTTTTAAAAAATTTCTCTATGGCAGTGGTTCCCAACTAGTGGTATGCGAAACCATTTGAGGTGGTACGCCATTTTGAGTGGGATGGCTAAAGATTTACACTATTGAACCTGGCATGGAAGCTACACTAATTATCAAAAATTTAGGAAAAGTCACAAAAATAGCGATTACTCAAAAAGTTACGCGTAAAATTTAATGAAACTTATACACATTATACAACAGATAGGTAGGTATAAAATAGCATAAAAAAAATCGCCAGACAATTATGGTGTTATAGAAACTAGCATATGTATACAATGAACAAATCGGATGTGTCAGTTTGGTGTAGGAAAAGTACCTTTAATATGGCGTATGACCCCCCCGAGAAGCAATACAGCACATACAGCAATGTGTGAAGCTGTCAATTATGCGGTCTATGAGTTCGTTAGGAAGTGAGAGCCATTGCTCATGAAAAGCAGTTGAAAGCGTGGCTAGGATCCTAGGAGGAGGATTGAGAGCAGCTATACGTCGTCCTAAAGCGTCCCAAACATGCTCGATAGGATTCAGGTGCGGTGATCGAGTTGGCCACTCCATGCGCTGAATTGTTTCCTGCTCAAGATAAGCATCCACGATGCGAGCCCTGTGCGGCCTCGCGTTATCGCCCTGTAGCACGAAAGCATCACCTACTGCCCGGCGCACATAAGCATCAAGGATGTCATCTCTATAGGTGTGAGCATTCACATTTCCACGGGAAAAGACATGGACGCACAGACCTCCTGCGTCCACCCAAAGAGATACCACCCCAAACACAGACACTGCCTGATCCGTATGCATCTCTTTCACGGATGTGGGATGGATAAAAACGAGTTCCAGGTTCTCTCCAAATCAAAATACGTCTACTATCGCTTTGGAGGCTAAACCTAGACTCATCCGTAAAGAAAAGAGCCCTCCATTGATCACGCGTCCAATGGACATCTTGACGTGCCCACTGCAAACGTTCCCGCCTATGGCGTGACCTGAGCGGGACGCAAATGGCTAGTCGCCTCGTAAAAAGACCACCTTCGTTAAGCAGCACGGTTGACGTTGATACCAACCTTCCGGAGCTTGCAGCGAAGGAGTTCAGACGGAGTTGCGGTTTTATTCCTTCGTGCGCATAATGACAAATATCGGTCATCGACACTCGTCGTAGCGTATGGCCGTCCTTGGCTGAACCTCTTGGATGCCGAATCCGTGGTTAGAAATTGTTGCCAAAGTCTATGAACCACAGACGGACTCACATTTAGCCATCTGGCCACTTCTGTCGGACTTTGTCCTGCTTCTAATCTCCCAATAGCTCGACATTGCAGTTCTTCGGTCAAATGATGCCTGGAGGTCATTGTTACAATTTGGCTATGCCAGATCTAATGACCTCCAGACATCATTTGACCGAAGAACTGCAATGGCGAGCTATTGGGAGACTAGAGGCACGACAAAGTCAGACAGAAGTGGCCAGATGGCTAATCTAATCTCAGCCTCGGCCAGATTAGACAGAAGTGGCCAATGTCTAATGTCAGCCTCGCAGCTACAATTGCCGCCTTGCTCTGACACATGCACTTTTATGCTCCTTGCAAATGACGTATTCCGACTGTAGCGCCACTATTTTGCATAATGTAGTATTGTTCAGCACCTTTTTCTTAACAAC
The DNA here is from genome assembly GCA_907164885.2 of Dolomedes plantarius. Classification (NCBI taxonomy): domain Eukaryota; kingdom Metazoa; phylum Arthropoda; class Arachnida; order Araneae; family Dolomedidae; genus Dolomedes; species Dolomedes plantarius. The sequence continues at coordinate 241,851,729 of OU015490.1, forward strand.
ATATTGAAATTTTAAACAGATTGGCCTAGTTTTGAACGTGTTATCCCTCTTTTTGTGATTTTTCCTTAACTTTTGATAACTAGTGTATAATAAGAAATAAACATAAGGAATAGCAAGTTTCCCATTAAGCCTCCTGATAAAGACATTTTAGTGTTGGGAAATTTATTTGCAATTTGTTAATAGCAATTACGTACAATGGCCTTTTTTGAGGATTAAATGAATTCCTCTTAAGAGTTTGAGCCTGTTCACATAGGTGTCCGTTGTGTACCGTTAAGGGAAAGATGACGTTGAGACGAAAATAAACCAATCATAGGTGTTAAAAATTTCATTGCTAATCGTTTGGAGGTCTGTGATTGGTTTATTTTCGTCTCAACGTCATCTTTTCCTTAACGCAACGCAACGCAACGGACTCCTATGTGAACAGGCCCTAAGTATTAGCACAAAGGTGTAAGCTGATCCAGCAGAATAGTTAAACTTATCCGGTTTATATAGGGTTCTTCGTTAATCGCTATGCAGTCATTACCCCAGATGCAGCATATAAACACAATCGAATTACAGATGATGTAACGCTGCAAATCCAAACAATAATCACGATTACTTTGATTGTTTTAGCCCTTTCAGTTAAGCCTGCTGTGTACTAACCCTATTGGATTCGCTCACCTCAATGTTAACCTATGGAGAAAATGTGTCCAATGATTGCCAGTTTGGATTATTTTTTTTTTTATTTTGAATTGCACTCCGTAACAGAGATAGAAATTTTACACCTTGGGGCATTTTTCGTTTAAAAAAATTCAAATAAAATTTTAAAACTATTTTTGGAAAAAATCTGGTCTAGTGTGTATTAAACGCTCCTATATTCCTTTGGTGGACGAAATTTATAAAATGAATTCTGTTGCAAAGTGCAGAAAACTTCAGGCTATCTGAAAATACCATTTTCATTTTATTATCAGCATTTATGTTGCTGCAAATAGTAGGCAATTTTTTCCCATAGGATAACATTGAGGTTAGCAAATCCAGTAGGGTTTGTATACAGCAACCTTAACCTATCAGAAGGATTGTGATCGATTTTATGACTCACAAAATGCATCGCAAGGCATTAGTAAGTAGGATACTAATCAGTATCCTACTTATGACGCAATTGCCAAATAATATCTCATTTCAACCTCATATATTATCCAAATAAAGTATGCGTAGAATCGAATTGAAAACAATTGTGTAGAAAGCAAAATTTAATTATTACTTTTACAATGTAAATTAAACATTACATTCATTTTCCATTTATAACAATAATATTTTTAGTTAAATGGCAACGGAAATTATTCGATGTAATCGGTCAGGGATATAACTAAGTGGATGATGTGTTCTGGCTTTCCCTTCTTAAGTGTTCATATCTATTTCTGTCTCTTGTAAGTACAGGATGATCTTTACGTAATATAAATATCTAGAGGAATAGGTCTAATGCAATTTGATTTTTAATTTTGCATTTTCTTAAAGTTGCTGTGTACTAAGCCTATTGGATTTGTTTATCGCACTATTCTATGCAGAAAACTTGTCCGAGAATTGGAGACTTAGATTTAAATATTTCTTTTTTAAAAAGTGTTCTCCGTTGTGGAGAAAAAAAATCGCATCTTCCGGCACATTTCGTCTAAAAAAAATGCAAACAATATTTTAAAATTCAAATTATTCAGAGAAGAAATCTGGTCAAGTGTGTTTTAAACGCTCATAAATTTCTTTGATGGACGAAATTTATAAAATGAATTCTGTTGCAAGGTTTAGAACAGTTCAGGCTGTCTGAAAATACCATTTTCATTTTATTATCAGCATTAATGTAGCTGTAAATAGTAGACACATTTTCTCCATACGTTAACAGTGAAGTGAGTGAATCCATTAGGGTTAGTACACAGAAGCCTTAAGACTTGCTCTTCTTTAGATAGTCGGAGCAATGTTTGGTAATTCCAAAGAGCTTCATCTGTTTTAGTAAAAACTTCTTGACTTCCGAAATGGTTGCAAATTTTATTAGCGCCGTAATTCTGAGTCTGTAGAGATTTTGCCAGAGTCTAAGATTACATCTAGCAACACTCTAAACAAAATTTCTTATTTTCATAGAACAGCGTCAGTGTCTTGTATTTCAATATTAAATATTTCACTTGAATTGTCTTTTCTTTCGAAAGTATATAAATTGCAACAAGATAAATATTATCGTAGCTGAAACTTAACAACTACGAAATGCCCCATCTGTGATGTATACAATTTATTTGTTTACCCTAATAACATTGTCGTTTGAACAACTATATTTCTCTTAGTAATTCCACTGAACTCTTAAATGCATTTCACCAGTTGAAGACAAAAAATACTTATTTACTGAAACCTGTCAAATCCTGATTTCAAGTTTTCAGGTTTGGTCAGAAGATAGTTAATGAAATGCCCGTGATTTGTAAGCGAAGTATCTTAAAAATAGCTATAAATTTCTTTTTTTACGGTATTATCTCCTAGCTCTGCAAAATTACTTTCTTCTAACATACTTGGATTTTAAATTTTGCGTTTAAATCAGTATATATATCAATACTTTACTATCTCTCAAATACAGTCTTCTTCACCATCCCTGTATGTTCAATACCTTCAGTCAAAAAAAAACTTGAAAATAATTTTTTGTCAAACTTTTCCCTAAAATTTAAATTTTATAGCTTTATGGAAACTATTCCAGTAACTTAAATGTCAACGATTTGATAAAAGTAATGTATTAAAACTCTGGTTCTACGAGTGCTTCCTACCGAAATGCTCCCCTCAGAGGGTTTCCCTTCTTTAGGTAAACACTGGTGCCACAATCTCTAGATACCCCAGCGAACTATCTCTCCTTCCTTTTTCTCTCCTCTCTTCCTTTTACTTTTTTTCTTTCTTTTCGCCCTTGGTGTGGTTCCTCTTCGGAGGAGAGGGCTCCCCATTTAGAATCTGTTGCCTATTGGGGTCATTATCACCCGTGTGTTTGCCGTGGGCCCGTAGACCCGTGTCCCAAGAAAAAGGGATTCCTGGTAGTTGAGGGTCAGTTTTGGTTCCCCAACACACTGCTTCGGGTAAACGGGAGGTACTGTATTCCCCTGGTTATCAATCGGCTACTGGGTTTGACTTCTGTCACTTGCTCAGGGTTTAAGGGGCCGCTAGAGTTATTTTCCCCCGCGTCCGCTAAAATCCACAAGAAACCTTCAAGAGGAAGGCATGTACTATGTCGACATGATTGACAGAAAAGCAACCAATCAGAGAGGGAATAGTTTCCGAAGTTGAGAAGGGGTAGTAGAACCTCCTCGTTATTCGAAACTGTCAACAAAGCTATCAATGGTTCTTGCCTACACTTCGACTGAACAAGGGCATGGGGGTCAAAGAAATAAGGTGATGCAGTTCAAAAATCAAAGTTTACACTTGCTCCTGTAGTATATGTTTAACATTTGCAAAATAATAAAACATTTAAAATAGAATTAAGAATTTTTTTTTTCTTGCGAAACAAATATCAAACCATAAATGTGTTATTTCAATTTCGAACCACTAACCGCACAAAAGAAAAAATATCAAGTTTACTTACCTGTGAAATATTTTTATTGGTCAGCAATCACAAAATCGAGCACAAAAATTAGAGACAAAAAGCTTTGGTTTTTCAGTTGTTGAGATGGACACATTCAAAATTAATATAGTACAAATTATCCCGGTCCTTGTATTTATAGGCTCGGGGCATAAATGAGTATTTTCCTGCAACCTGACAAAAACCGCCCGCACCGACGCGATGCCGGCGATGCGACGCGATTTGATGGGATGATGGGTTAAAACGTGTTAAAACAAACTAAATGTATTTCCCAACTGGTTGCGACGTGGAGTAGCGTTTTTAAAACCAGTGTGGTTTTATTTCCAGTTAGAGTTAAAAATGCATTTTACATGTATAAGTAGTTACTTAGCATGATATTTTTATATTGATTATTTTACTAATAAATTAGTTTAAAATTTTTTTAACCGGTCGGCTGACTTGCCGCCCGTGTGTCACGCACCCCTGGCACCCCCGGGTTGGAACAGCCCTGCACGTACATCTGTGAACAACTATTTTCAAGAGTGAAGCAGACTAGTCAAATTAGAAAAAAAATATCGGATGAACATTTTGAGAACTCCCTGAGAATTGCAACCACAACTGACTCAGATATTGATGCATTAGTTTCTCAAATTCAATGGCAAATATCACATTAATTTTATGACGCCCATTGTTATCTTTATAATTATAAATAAAATTTATAATGAGATAAATTTGTTAACTATAAATTATACTTTTTATACTCAACTTTTTTTAATGTTAGGTAAATTTTTGTGTGGCTCAAAACAGTTCGTCTCCTTTCCATGTGGCTCACGGAATCTAAAAGGTTGGACACCCCTGATTTAAACAATATTATGACAAATCTGAAATTAAATACTTGTCAAAAACAAAACTATTTATATAAAAACAAAAATTAACTCTATATATATATATATATATATATATATATATATATATATATATATATATATATGAAATATGCTTAAAAAGATACTCAAAAGTTAGCCAATGATCAATACAGATATTTCAACAAGTAGCTAATCTTTATCCTGTCAGCTGAAAGGCACATAGCAAACGGTTGTGCTCATTTTGCCAGACATTAGACCCATAAATCACAGTCCCCGCCCCAACCCTTGTGTTTGACCGCCTGGGCTCTCCCCTGATATGACTACTCTCCCCATCGCAACCCCTACTGCTGGCGGAGGCGTGGTTTTTGGAGAAATGAGCCGATTTTTACAAAATTTCCTCATATTTGCCGACAAATTACTCTTACCCTAATTTACATAAAATTAAGAAAAAAGTGTCTCTGAAAAGCCAAAACATTCAGGAATGACGCGCATTATTTCATATTGTATTATTATTTGATCTCGAGTACTTATAAAGAGTTTAAAGGAAAAGTACCGCCTATTTTTACATTTCAGAAATTTGAGTCATTTAAAATTAAATTGTAAGAGAAAACCAAAAAATTGATTAACAAGTACCAATTGTCGTCAGGTATTAAGTCGTCAGGTATCTTATGTAGAAAAATTTTTTCTCAAAATTTAAATGCGAATTTGCAATTTGTAAAGAACTTCCCCATTGACTTAACATGGGCTGCGAAACACCAGAGGCTCAGTCCAGCGCCCCCTTAAGCAATCGGACTCCTGTTGGACATCTGACAGTTAGTGTCAGTGCGCGTATGGACCTGATTAGCACTGATGTGGGAACTTGCATCCCCTTGTTGGGCTCCATGGTGGGTGGTGCCGTCAGGTCCGAATAATCGGCTCTTTATATGGATATTTAAAAAATATATATATCCCACGGTGAGGGAAAAGTCACAAAAACCAATGAACAGACCGATTTTGTTAATGCTCGATTCTTTATCTTAAGACGAAAAGAAGGTACCTTTAATAATGTTTCTCCTTTCTTAATTTGCAAGTTATTGCAGTCATCAGTTGAAGTAAAATCTAAGAAAACGACGATCGGGTGATCTCTTAGTTGAGGCGTCATCACCTAAACAAGCTGCTTGTCTTTCTAAGGGTACTTCCCTTGGTCAGTTTCCTATTCTCGTATCTGCCCACAGCTTTTTGAATTCCTCGCGTGGTGTCATCTCGGAGTCTGACTTTTTAGACACTCATGAAGATGAGATTCTTGAAAAGCTTAGAGAACAAAAAGCAACAGCTGTAAGACGGATAACTATACGTCGGGATGGGAAGATGCTTCCTACGAAGCACCTCATCTTGACATTTGACACACCAGGTCTTCTAAGTCACGAGGATGGCATGTGTCTGTAGTTCTGTGCGACTTTATGTTCCTAATCCACTAAGATGATTTAAATGTCATGCTTTGGATATTCGAAGGATTCCTGTCGTGGGTCCATTATCTGCCCCCGTTGCGCAGAAGTTGGCCACGACAGCGAGAATTGCGAAGCATCCCCTCGGTGTGTAAATTGTCGAGGTGATCCTGTTGCCTATTCCCGAACATTTCTTAAGTGGTTAATCGAGATGAAAATCGAAACCCTGAAGGTAACCCAGAAAATGCCCTTTCCAGAAACCAGGAAACTGATAGTCGAAAACCACAAAGGTCGGTGTGTCATATTCAGCTGCTTTGAGAAAAGTTTTTAAAAAAAATGTCAGTACCCAGACTGACATTATGTTGATGCCTCATCTACCACTGTAGTTTCAGTACATAGTAAAAAAGTTCAACAGTCTTTGCCGCCATCCACTAATCAAAAAGCTGCTAACACTGACACAATCCCGAACTTCCGACTATCCAGAATTGGAACCCAATAAAAATAAAACCTTTCACGCTCTATCACCTGTTAAATTCCAAAAGCATAAGAAAACCAAAATAGTTGTCGAACAGCGCAATAAACCTGGTGTATCAAGCAAACAAAAAGGATCCAAAGTATTTATAGAAAAGTAATATTCAAGAATCATCTCACGACATGCTAGAAATCTATACTTCTGGTATCTCTGAAACATGGGAGATAGATTCTAGTGACTTTCCCTCTGGTGCATCTCAACCTGCAAGGAGAGGTCACGTTGCCTTTTTTTTCTTTTCCTTTTTCGAGTACTTGACCTTAATCTGGAAGTGGTTTCCCTATCCAGAAGTTTTGGTTTTTATCAGTTTCACTCTTTTTTTTTTCACTGTTGTATTTAATTGAAGTTACGTTATTTAAACTGTATTGTTTTATATTACTATTATCTTTTCCTTTTATGACTTTTTATTTTGCCTGTACTATATGGCAGTTTTTAGTACTTGAATTATGACAGTATTTAGTACCTGTATTAAGAAAGTTTTTATGACCTGTTTTATGACTTTATTATCACTTGTTATATGTAGAAATGATCATAAAATCTGCTAACTTTGATTTTATCACCGTCTACTTTTCTTTTGATTTGATCTCTTGCAGCTTTTGTTCACTCTCGTGTATTTCTTCGTGCTCTATCACTGTTTTGATAAAGTTCATTTCATGTCGGTGTTTTAATGACTCTTGAATTTGAATGTTATTAATTTTTCTTTTATATCCCTGTTCTGTTGTCCTTGTATCTTTTTACCTATTATATATGGCCTGTCTTGTCACGTTGTATATATGACTGGTTTATCACCATTTATGTATGACTTTTTATCATCTTTTAAAACCAAGTTTTATTCTTTATATCTGTGTGTTAATATGGTTTTTTCCCATACTTTGACAGTTTCTTATCACTTTTTCCTATGTATATTTTTTTATCATCGTTTTAATGGTTTATGGTCTAAAAATGCTCACTTATATGCTTTTTCCGGGAATTTCCATGTGTTTGGCGCAGCATTTTCTCTCTGGACCTTGCGCCATTAAACCCCAGCCAACCTACCGAAATGCTGCACTGATACAATGTTCAATTTATCTGGAGTAACATTTCTTATACTGAAAACCAAACCCGTCAGTAAGTATTTCGGAATTTCAGTCAACAAGACATTCTTGGATGAGATTGACTTGAATACTTCCTAATCTTTCTTCTGTATTTGCATTTTTCTTTACTTCCCCTGAGAAATGAGTTTGAAATTCATTTTCATTTAAACTAAAACATGTTTTTAAAAACAGTTGAGAGGGGAGCTCTGGCTGCAGTCTCTATCCTAGAGTATATTACAGATAGGTTTCGTAAGTTTTCCCCCCTCTAAACGTGCTGTTTAAATTTCTAAAGTTTGAGAGAAAATATCTTAATATTTCCAGGAATGAAATTTACCGAAATGTCTGAAACTGAGAAACTAACTTCAGAAACAGAAAAGGCAGAAGCTGATATCACAGAAACAAATCCAAAGGAAGCAGAAATTCAGGAAGCCGTGAAGAAAATGAATGACCACATGCAAGGTTTCGGAGACACTATGAAGAAAGTCGTAGGAATGCTTGGAGGCCCCTGTTCGCATCTTAAATTAGAAGTTCCTGAAAAACTTCTCAAATATCTGGAAGAGCATCAACAGCGCTAATCAGTGTCAATCTGGTATATTTTGTACTTTTAACGAGGGTTTGAAACAAAAGAAATGTAATAAATATCGGTGTGCAATTATTAAAAACATTTTGACCTGTTTTGCCGAAACATGGTTATTCATTTTTTAATTATTCCTAAGTTATCAATATAAACAGAAGGATCAACCGTAACACCAGCCTAAAAGTTCTTTACAAATGCTCCCTTATTTCTATTAACAAAAGAAAATATATAGTAATTTCCCTTAAATAGCTAAACCTATATATATTGCTAAACGGGACATCAGTTTGTCTCTATGCCGTCAAAAGCTTTAGGATAGTTCAAAGCTCTGCATGTTCTTAAATCTATTAATTTATCGCACTAGAATATTGGATACAGAGTACTATGAAATTAGCTATTACCTATATACTAGATCAGGGGTTCCAAACCTTTTTCCTAAATCGACCCCTTTTAAAAGAATGTTTTTCTTTATCTACCGCCTCACATTTTTCTCTATAATATACAGTATACAACATAATTTTAATACTAATAATTGCACATAAAACACTTGGATAACAATTTGATTAAGAATACGAATTAAAAATTATAAAAATGGTTTATTAGGTTTTTAATACTTTTGTGTTTTCATTTTTAATTTCACAAATATAAACAAGACTTCAGAAACGCAGATTGTAATTGCACAAAAGTTCGATTTCAATTAATGTGGTTGTGCTTGATGCGTTGATACTTTTTTTAAATGTTTGGCCTGAAATTGCTTATCGTATAGTCACAATAACTAACATAACGAATATCTGTATTTAAGTTGCTATTCCGACTTTTTGGGCAGTCCGTGAGAGAAAACTACTGCATAAATTTACTTATTTTCGGTCTTAAACGAAAGATTGTAATCTGCAGATTTGTCAAATTTGGCTTTTGTAACCGCAATTTCTATTAATTAGTGATAATTTACAATTAAAAAATTGTTTTCTATGCATGCTCAGTGGCATGTTTAAATCTGGATTTATAAACACTTACATAGTTGGAATGACACCCCGGGTTGGACCGTCGTAGCGTACCGCTGACGATCACTCCACGGAACTGTTTTTCAACTTTTTTTTTTTTATATAAGAGTCTTAATTTGTCCTCGTTTAGCTCGTATAAAAAAACAATTAAAGACCCTACAAAATGTGGTCCTCACAATAAAAAAGAGGAAATATCGGAAATTCATAAAGATAAAAAAAAATCGTTACTAGGGAAAAAGCAAATCCTGCCTTTGCTAAATTATCTTTACTGTCTTTTATGTAAATACAGCAATGGCTAGATATACAACGCGAGCTAATAAGAAAACTGTTATCGGTCTGATGGTTAATTAACGTATGGCTACAGAAACAGCAATGGGTTAGCACATAAACTGATAGTAAATCGCCTTTAATTTAACGGATTATTTTACTCTGTTAGTCTTGTTTTGAAGGTCATTTTTTTTACATTGAGTTTTATTTGCAATGTAACTAAAATTATCGCATGTCTTTTGTATCCGTAAAAGAATGCCTGAGATTCGTGTTTTATATTGAAAGAGCTGGTAAGAGGGAGTTATAATTTTTTTTTTTTTTTTTTTTTTTTTTATAACCCTAAAAGAGTAGCACACTCGTCTATATTATAATACATATTTTCGAACCACTGACCGAGCATATGGAATTTACGGTTCATTTTTATATGCATGTGTCATACTACTATGCTTTTTAGTGGGAAAGAAATATTAAATCACCTCATATGACCGTAACGTTTAAAGTTATGGGTAGTATCTCTTTTCATAAAAATACCCACTGTTCCATTAGCTGAAGAAATTTACATTTTTATGAGAGATAGGATTTATTCTCGTTTAGTTCTTATAGAAAGCAACTAAAAACTCTACAAAATGCTGATCATGCGATAAAAAGGAGGAAATGACGAAAGTTCATTTAAAAAGTCAGTCTCTACCAGGGGTGGACTTAAACGGACACTTATAACTCGCAAGTATTCATAAAGACTTATGATTACTCTGATGAATCAACCTCACATAAGCGGTGAGCAAACGAAACGCACAGCACTTCTATAAGAATATTTGTTTAATCCATCCTGCTTATAACGAGGTGTTTGTTCTATTTGCGAGTTGCAGGTCTCTAGTAAACGCTCGGTATTTCAGTGGATTTGGCTGAAGTTAGTTTGGTTACTTGTAAAGAGTGCCTATTTGAATATTTCTAAAACAGTTACAATTTGCCTTTGATTAGCCACGGAAACTTGTTTCCATACAAGCTAATTTAATCAATGAGGGCTTTAAAACGAGTGTTTCGGAAGGTAACGATACAATGTCGAATATTCATTCAAAAAATATTTAATTGATAAAAAGTCCATTATAAATTAGTTACTGGTTCATGGCTTATTTTTCGGCCTAGTTGCCACCATTGTCCAATCATTTGTTAAGTCTGGGTACAAGCTTTTGTATCCCACAGTCATAAAAGGTTGCTGTCTGTTGTCGAAACCACATTTCAACTTCAATTTCAGCAAAAACAAAAAAAAATAAATCATGGCTTCTGTTTTCTGGAACAGACAAGGCATTCTTCTGATGAACTTCATGCCTCCCGGTAGCATAACACCATTCCTTACATGAATTCACGCCCTTACATCGTTGGCGGCTGCTGATTGGTCAATTGAGTTTACATCGGTATTTGTGGCGCTGATGGTTATGAAAGCATGTCTGTTTGTCAAGAATCAAAATTTCCATCACTATTTTTGGTAATTTTTAGAAGTGTATAATTTTTATTTTTTTAAGAGTAAGGTTAAAAACTAAAGTGTGCAAAACAGCAAAAAATACATAATTTGCATCTTGCAATTAAGATTTTAATTTAAAAAAATTTACAAATTTTTTAAAAAAATTCAACATTTAAATTTAAAAAAAAAGAAAATCTTTCCTTTTTAATTCAACAATTAAATTTAAGAAAAAATTCAATTTTGAGTAATATTTACTCTATTTTATTCTACTCCTAAAATTTTACAGTGAAATTACTACGGAAATTGGTAATTTCTTAAAATTTTCCATGCACAAAAAAGAAATATGAAGGCATTTATGGCGAAAATTTCTTTTACAAATAGCTTGTCACTTTAAATTACTTTTACATTAATAGGTGGCGCCACTTAAAAAAAAATTCATGTTCCTTACAAAATATGGCGTAAAAATATTTAAAGATGAAAGCAACTAAGAAGTATATTTTACCATTTATCTAATTTAAAATGCGCTTAGGATCAAATATTATGGCAATTACCGATGCAAACTCAATTGACCAATCAGCAGCCGCCAAACGATGTAATGGTGTGAATTCATGTAAGCAATGGTAATATGCCTCCCGGTACCACAATTAATGGTGATGCATATTGCGGGACTTTGAGACGTCTTAGAAAGGGCAATTCAAAACAAACGTAGGGGCATGCTGACAAGCGGAGTCTGCTTGCTTCATGACAACGCTCGTCCTCACACAGCGCCTTTAACCAACGCTCCACTCAAAAGTTCCAAGTGGGATGTTTTTTAGACCATAGCCATACATCCCGGACCTTGCATCCAGCGACTTCCACTTATTCCTTCATCTGAAGAAACATCTTGCAGGGCAAAAATTCCACGACGATGATGAGATTTTAAACTGAAGTTGAAATGTGGTTTCGACAACAGGCGGCGAACTTCTATGACTGTGGGATACAAAAGCTTGTACTCAGATTTAACAAATGCTTGGACAATGGTGGCGACTATGTCGAAAAATAAGGCATGAACCAGTAAGCAATTTGTAATGGACGTTTTATCAATAAAATTTTTTTAAAAATTAGTATGCGGCATTGTATCGTTACTTTCCGAAATACCCTCGTATCTGGATATTTCATGTCTGAGGGACATCATATAGCATAACACCATTTCTACGAAAAAATACCAAGGCAAAATACAGCATGTTTGAGAAAGATCTTTATTATTCTAAAGATCAATAACAAAAATACGAACAGGTCAAATGAAATGCAATTTGCGGAAAAAGTATGAAGAAATCTGACAGTTTCCTTTTTTGCATTATCTTCAATGTAGCTCTACTTGAGCTCCGTTAGTAGCACAAATAATGTTGAGTCTGTAGTCGATTTCCCGCCAAGTGTTTTTTTAACATTCGCGGTGTAAAAGTGAGGATTGCGAATTGTATCCTTTCCTTTAAAGCGAAAATACCACGAACAGGTGTTCGATAAACAATGTCTTTAATGTAGTCCCACAAAAAGAAATCCGGTGGAGTTATGTCGAGTGATCGCTGAGGCCAAGGTATTGATCCGCCACGACCAGTCCATCTTTCGGGAATTGATACTAGAAAATGTAATTGATACTACCTCAGGCAATTGATTCTAAAAAAAAAAACTGTTAGGCCGTCTGCACACGGAGCAACTCAAAAGAAACTGATAATTGACTCCAATCACAAACCAGTCCGTGATGAGTCGTAACCTATGTAATTGAATGGAGCCACGCACACGGCGCAACTGGTTACAAACCCGTCCGACGGATTTGTAACCAGTTAAATAAACTTTCTTTTTTCAAATTAAAAATAATAATTCTGCGTTTTATGACAAGATATAAAACTGTTGATAATATTGAGATCTATTTATAATTAAAGATGAAAGAATGCAGATACAATCGCCTCATTTCAAAACTGTCCGGTTTATTGGATCTAAACACATCTTGCGAATGGATTCCTATTATGTCCAAAATCCTAAAAACCAATGAGAGAGTCCATCTTCGTGATATGCTGGATACCATGTAATAGCTGCATATTTGATCGATTACATCAACTCCTGCATTTGTCGTGTTGTAATCCAGTATAATCGCTGGTTTACCACGGTTAAATCACAACTACCAATGAATGGAAAGGAATAGAAACGTCAGAAAATCAGACCCGCCTTAGAAAGGCTGTTACTATAAATAGAAACTGCTTAAAACATTCAAAAATTACATGTAAAAACAAACCATTCTAAATTACGAAAAATGTTGCACTTTGTACATGGGCGCGCCCGAAGAAGGGTTAATGTTTAGAATAATACAGATCTTTCTCGGACACCCTGTATTGCTTTTAAAAAAGGATTTGAAATGAAAGAGATCAATGTAAATCAGGAACAAAAATTTTGACCCTTTAGCCCGTCTGCACACGGAGCAACTCAAAAGAAACTGATAACTGACTCAAATCACAAACCAGTCCGTGATGAGTCGCAACCTATGTAATTGAATGGAGCCACGCACACGACGCAACTGCATGGTTACAAACCCTTCGGACGGGTGACCAGTTGCGTCGTGTGCGTGGCTCCATTCAATTACATAGGTTGCGACTCATCACGGACTGGTTTGTGATTTGAGTCAGTTATCAGTTTCTTTTGAGATGCTCCGTGTGCAGGCGGCCTTAATCTGGTAAACAGTTGGATGAGGTAAAACACCGAGAGTAGATTTCGAATAAACAACTTAGAAACTTAAGCATTTTGCCTAGACATTCTGATCTACTTGTAGTTAGCCTCATCCCCGATGGATACGGTATGTAGAGAGAGAATTTCTGTGTTATGCCATTTACTAATAATTTTTCCTGACAAAGCTAATAATTAAATCATACCAATAATTAAATCCTGCTTGTTTCAATATTTTCAAGGTTTTGCGTTGTTACTCGTTTTAGTAATCTGATAACTGAGTTATTTTTTAAAAATAGCAGACTTAGCTTAGTCACTAGTGCATAACTTATTACATAAAAGCTAATATGATCAAAGAGGGCTTTAATATCTGCATATTTTATGTCTGAGAGACATCATATGACATAACACCATTTCTATGAAAAAATGTCAAGGCAAATTACAGCATATTTTTGGTATCTTATGAAAAGATCTTAGATTTTTTTTTATGAAAATCTCGAACAAGTTATGATCGCAACATTTTATTTTTGACTCCATTAATCATTTTCTAAATTCTGTAAAATCTTTCCTTGGCCTCAAAACGAGCATGTTTTCTTGACAGAACTAAATATGATGCTCACAAAATATCTATTTTGTTGAGCGCATAATATGGATTATACTGCTCACACAACATTACCACGCCAGTTAAAAAAATTTCTGTCCTTGCCAAAGAGTCACAAATTATGATGGATATTAAATTTGAATAGGACTAAATATTCGCTTACTTAAAAGTAAGGTATTTTGAGCAACGTAATTAAGACTGCTGTGTACTGACCCTATCGGATTCGCTCACCTCAATGTTTACCTATGAAAATAATTTGTCCAAGGATTGCCGACTTGGATTGAAAGATCTAGAAAAAATTGTACTTAGTAATAGAGAGATAAATTTTACACCTTGGGGCATTTTAACATGGGGTTACGTTCCTCCATAACGGTCCTTCGGACAGCAAAATTTCAGACGCTAAAACCGTCCGTCCATCAGTCCTCGCGAGTTAAAATTTTGGCAGCGTGTCAGATCGAGTCTCTATCGCTTCAACAAGTAGTAAACAAAAGCAGAAAAGCAGTTAAGCAGAAAAGTACAAAAAAATTTGTTACCGTTAAAAATTTGACATACATACTTATATATATATATACATACGTACATAATATAAATACACATATACATGACACATACATACATATACACATACAAAAGAGGTAAGCAACGCTAAGTAATCCTACGTTAATAACCTGCATTAGTTTCGTTAGAAGAGACTACCAGAATTTCGTTTTTTTTTGTTTTTTTTTAAAGAAAGGCAAATAATATTTTAAAATCTAATTTGTTCGGTGAAAAAAGCTGGTATATTGTGTTTTAAACACTCATCAATTCCTTTGGTGGACGAAATTTATAAAATGAATCCTGTTGAAAGAGCAAAAAAGTTTAGGTTTCTTGAAAACACCATTTTTATTGGATTATCAGAATTTATGTAGCTGTACATAGTAGACAAATTTTCTCCATAGGTTAACATTGAGGTGAACGAATCTAATAGGGTTAGTACACAGCAACCTTAAGGGACAAATCAGTTTGTAAACTGTGTCCTAACATTCAAATATAAAGAACTTGGTAGCAATGATATCATTTGCTTCCATTTCTTTCCTGGCGAAAAGATGGCATTTCAGTCGTTAAGGATGAAAAAAGTGAACAATTTACTTTTACATTTGTATAATTGCGATTTCATCTTCTCTGGTGGGAGGAATTTTATTATCCAGTAGTAAAAATAAATTTAAAGAATTACATGCGTTTCCATGAAACGTATGTAATTCTTTAAATTGCGTGCAGATTCCTATCTGTGACGTAATAATAACTGCATACGTTGTTTTTATATGACATTATTGTTCTCTATTTATTGGATGCTAGAATTTATATTTTAATGCAAAAGAAAATATCATTGATAGATTTAAAATAATTAGTCTTAATGTTGACCTTAAACTTATGAACTTAAAATAATTTTTGTCTTGAGAAACGCATGATAATTACTCACAGTTAACATGTGATGTGATTAAAAGTCTCTACCGTCGACTTTTACTTACTTGCCCTTTATAGCTGTATGTAAGGACAGCTGGTAAGTACTGTTTTAGGCCTTTTGATTCCGGTATTTTAACATGCATGTAGATATGATTAAAAATCTATATATTTGAGAAAACATAGCTTCGTTGTATCTTTTTCGGTAGGGCATTGTTAAAGAAACGAAAGTTTGATATTTTGATTAAAATAAATGTCCAAACTTCGGGTATTTTCAAAATAGAATGAATCTGCTGTAATCTAGAGCTACATTTTAGAGACATATTTAATTTTAGTAAAGAAACATAGCACCCGTAACTTACAGCAGAAAATTCTTTTTCACACATTTGTAAATAGAGGAACGACGTGTTAGAATTTGTGTTGATCTCGTTATTGTTACATTATGATTTTCAATGCAAAAGGACTTTCTCAAACATTTTGATACATGAGGAATAATCGTGCGAAACATAGCTATTATTTATGACTTTTGGATACGTAATTTTCGTATTTACGAAATAGATGCTAATAAATGCGAAATTTGCCGATATCAGCAAATAAATGCGAAAATTATTTCATTACTACTTTTCGGCGAAATCTCTGTGATAAACTTTTCATATTTAAGATTTCCTAAGTAGTTTCTTTTGTTCTATTCGTTTTGGTTATTTGTCATGGTTCCCCCTTGCATTTGTGCTAAAAAAAGGGGGGGGGGGATCTTTACATGGATTTTACAGTTAGCTTTGATATAAATTTTGGATAATTTTAACGTTAACCATGTGCATTGTAATCTTCATGTTCCGAATTCCAACGCCGGAAGATGGCCGAAAGGCTAGGCTGCTGGCACTCGGTACTAGAGTCTGCGGGTTCAAATCCCACTCTTCTGATGAACGTTTGTAGCCAATCGGAATCGGATTTAAGCAGTAGGTCCCGGTTAAATTAGCCCTCGTGTAGCCAAAGTTGACCTTAGCGCTCCAAACAAAACAAAACCGAATTCTAACAGTTTCCTCAATTTCAAAAAGATTTTAGTGTGTTGATGCTACAGGGAATATGGAATTACACCCATATCTCGCTTTACGGCCTAGATACGCTCCTGAAAAGTTGGCCGTAAAGCGAAAAAGCCGTATAACGAAACAATTATTTTGATACAAAATCCATACATTTAATTGGATCTGTTCCAATTTTGTGTAAATAATATAGTTTTTACATAGTTCATAAAGCATTTTCTTTTTTATTTCCCATAAAATAAAAAGTACAAAACAATATAATAATAATAAAAGTACAAAACAATATAATATAATAAAAAGTACAAAACAATATAATAATAATAAAAGTACAAAACAATATAATAATAATAAAAAGTACAAAACATATAATAATATAAAAAGTACAAAACCAATATAATAATAATAAAAAGTACAAAACAATATAATAATAATAAAAAGTACAAAACAATATAATAATATAAAAAGTACAAAACAATATAATAATAATAAAAAGTACAAAACAATATAATAATAATAAAAAGTACAAAACATATAATAATAATAAAAGTACAAAACAATATAATAATAATAAAAGGAATTCAAAAAAATAAACATATAAACAAAACACAAAAGAAATCATATGCACATATGTATAAATATAATAAAAATACCTAAATAAAACGTTTAAAAACTGTTTTAATGTGATGACGAACATTAACACGAATAATCACTATGCTGTCATCATCACTTTCCGCTGTTGTGGCCGTATAACGAAACATTGTGGACCGTAATTCTAAAAAGCGCCATAATGAGAAAAGGCTGTTACAGCAAAATGCCGTATAAAGAGTGGCCATATAGCGAGGTATAGGTGTATTTATGACGAAAAAAAATTATTTCCTTAAAATAAAACTTGTTCTTATCAAACTATTATTAAATTTGTTTCTTGTAATACATTCCTGAACTTTGTGCCTTTTTAGAAATGATTTTAGGTAAGAAAATTTATCCCACTGTAGAATTTAATTTTAGTTCTGTAGCTATCGTGATTGGAGCTTATGTGCGTTAAGAAAGTTTAATTGCAACGTATTAATTTACATAATTTCGTTCATGTCTCCCTACAGAGAAATTATACTGCATTCGTATTAGAAGCATCCCACGAATACAGCGGTTTGGGGTAGCCAACTTTACTTGTTATGTTTGTACACTGTAACACACCAGGAACTGTCGCATTTATACAACTGTCCGATGTTTATTTACTCAATTCATCTATATATATAAAACAGTTCCGTAACGGACTGACTGACAGACAACGCACAGACCAAACCGCTGGCCCTAAAGGGCTGAAATTTTGCATGGCGATTCTTTTATACTGTAGGGTGCACTGAGAAAGATGTTTGAAAAATTCTACTTAGATTTATTTAAAATAAAATTTTCAAGCTGTTTTTGTAACTTTATTCTAAGTTTGCATTTAAAATAATTTGAGGGTTATAGAATTTGTATCACGAGAAAGATCATAAAAATTCATTTAAAATATCTTTTTGGAATGGGCTTGTGGCGGCCCTGTGGTACAGCGCGCTGGTTTTCAGTGCTGAGGGTACTCAGATCGAATCCCGGCGTTGCGCCTCGAAAAATGCCTCCGTTTGTGTCGTCCCTTCATAGGTGTAATGCTGTCCGCCTATGGTGCCCCCATAATAAAATGGGCAGTAAAATTGCTGCGTAGTATAGGCCAATGTTGATTACAAGTGCCTCCGCATTGGTTTAAAAAAAATATCTTTTTGGAATCTTTACCTCCATTTCCTGTTTTTAAGTGAATTTTTAAAGATTAATTTTTAGAATTTAATTTATTAAATGCTCATCACGTGGTTTCTTTTCTTTTTGTGATACTTTAAATAAATTTATCGTCACGTGCATAAAAACGAAATAAATTGCAACAAAATATTTTTTTTCTCTAAGTGGCAGACGATTGGACATTATCCAATAAAGTATTAAAATACAGTAAAAGAAATGTTCCTCAAACTGTACTATGTTAGCTGTACTATATTCTTTCGTATCTTTTATTAGATTTAATTTTAATATTTTCTTCTACATTATTTTGTCTTTAAAAATATCAGTTAGGATTTTTTTATAATTTTTGCATTAATTGCATACATTGACAGTTGTATTTAATTTGAATGTACTCCGTAGCGAAACACGGGTATTTAGCTAGTACACAGATAAATATGTGTCAGAAGTGGGGTTGTCAATTTTATCTTCAATGTCAGAGTAAGGGGTAAATGACATTGAGCTAATTACAACAGGAGAAATTTGATTCTTTGTCTACTTATATTTTGCATGAACCTCACATAGGATCTCAATAACCCTTTTAGGCTCGTTCGTAATCTTACTGATGACATCTTGAAATGTCCTTTTCAGAACACACGTCTATGTCAAAAGCACGTTGGGCAGCTCGACTGCCATCGCTAGGATAAAAGTGAAGGTTTAACTCTGATCACTTTTAGAATAGTGTTTTCTTCAATTTCACTAAGAAAGCATATCAAGGGAAAGTCTTTTAGTACGTTTCCTGTATTTCAAACTAATCCGTATGTATTCAGTATGTGTTAATCTCTAATAATTCATCAATAAACATAAAAAAAGTGTCAAAATTTCTGAACTTAAAGTAATAAATACGCGCATTTTCACATTTTTTCTATAAGTAAAAGGAAGCAGAAGACTCAAAAGCAAAAGTAGTAACTATTTTGATATCAAAGACACTAAGAGCAATTTTTTTTTTCAATTTTAATATTGTGAAAATAATTTTGGTAGTACGAAATTTCTCAAAACATTCGTCAACATGCCTGGCATTTTCAGGAGAAGGTTTGCAATAGAAGCTGAATGTTTTCAGCTTCATTTTCTACCGCTGCACATTTCCAATATTTAATGTTGAAAGAAACTGTCCTCGCATTACACTTTTTATTGTTAATAATGGTATATGCTCTTCATGGAGTTCACGTTCCTGTGAAAATCACCCACCATATAATTAATTCAGCCTATGAAATAATAGGTAATAGGGACTAAACATTCGACAACAGATTTTTTTTTCCACTTTTCCACAGAAAGACGCAAGAGGTTACACAGTGATTAGCGATAATTTGTCCAAGTTATTGCCTTTAAAAAATCCACAGGTTTTTACCATAACTTTTATTTATATACTTTTCTTTTTACGTGGATTCGAGCCCAAAGGCTTCATTATTATTTCAGTACAAAATCTGGACGTTCTCTCCTAATGGAAATAATTTGAATCTATTTATACACGCTTCGGATGAAAACCCATTACATCATTGAAACGGGATATTTACAGGAAAAAACAAACAAACAAACAAATGTTAATTGTCTTATTGATTTCTTACTAGTGAAAATTTTCTCCTGCATAAAGATTGGGAAATTTTAAATGTTCAATTTTCAGAAATCGTGTAATTTGTGCGCCCGCAACGGCAAAGCATGAAAACATAAGTTGCGCTAGCGATATTGTATACGTAACACTTAGGCTGCTGTGTACTAACCTTATTGGATTCGTTTATCTCAATGGTAACTGTTACCGCTTCTGTGGCCTGTTGGCGCTATTTTTGTTTCCCCTTCTGTGACGCATTGGCGCTATTTTTGCTTTGTATGGCAACCATGTTGATGGCAAAGTTCGTTCTCCTCGAAGCTTGTTGTTGTTCGTAGCTACAGCTACGTCTCGTTGGTGCGTTGTGTGCACATTTAAAACTCTCATTGTTTGTTGAAAATAAAGCATTTCGAAAAAACGTACAGTCCATTAATTAAAATATGTTAACAAACCAGCAAAGTTAAGGTGGAAAATCGTACCAGTAATCTATGGAGAAAATTTGCCCAAGGATTGCCGACTTGGATTAAAAAAATTTTTTTAATTGTACTCCATAATAGAGAAGAAATTTATGCTATGGGGTATTTTCGTATTTTTTAATGGAAATTTTTAAAAATTTGAACTATTAGGGGGGAAAATCTGGTATAGTGTTTTAAACGCTCCTAAATTACTTTGGTCGACGAAATTTATAAAATGAATCCTTTTGGAAGGTGCACAAAATTTCAGGCTCTCCGAAAATAACATTTTTATTTGATTATCAGCATTTTTGTAGCTGTAAATAGCAATTTCTCCATAGGTTTTAACATTGAGGTGAGCGAATCCTATAGGGTTAGCCCACAACAGCCTTAAATGAAAAGAAAATCCAGCACTTATAACTGGAGACGGTCATAATTTTGAAAATGTGTTATCCTCTAAAGTTTAACTGTAAAGGTAATTATGTTCAAAAAATACTCACTGTCTAAATTAATAAATTGTGAATATATTTACGTTATTTTCTTTCAGGTCTGCCATGGAGTTTGACTCAAATAGCATTTTAGCAAGTATTATTTCAGGAGGCTTGATTCTCGTGATTTCTTTACTATGGATAAAGTTTCTCCCTCACACATGCTGGAACCGCAGACCAAATAGGACTTTCGATATCCGCACCATCTACTGTTTCAACTGCTTCACTGCGTTCGTTTCCTCTAATCGGACTCGAAAAGAACTAAGCAGAATATTTCTTATTTTTGCCGTTGTGTATTTTGTATGCGTCTTGAGATTGGTTTTTTTTTATCACGAAATAGATGTTTCCGGATTTCTACTGGTTTTTATTCATTCTGTCTGTCTGCAGTGGTTTCTTATGATTGTCGTCGACTCATTCCTTTTCTAAAAATTTTGTTGCCTTTCCTCGGTGGATGCGCTTTTTTTCTTGTGTTAGCCTTGTATGCCAGTTTGAGTGTTCATTTGTTTTAGGGATAATGGTCACGTGCCTGTTAGTCTTGGTGTGGTGTCTAAATGTAGTGTGGATGGTACGAATGGTGAACATGTTGAATGAGAACTTGAATCACCATTTGAATTCTGTTCAAGGGGGTTAATGTTGATACATCCACGGTAAAGTGCCACATGAACGAGAAAATGTCTAAACGTCTAACAGCATATAAAGTTCAAGAAACATGTTGAGCAATTCTGAACAAGACTTGGAGCTTGATTTAATGTAAATGAAAATTTTATGGAAGTAAAGATTTATTGTTTGAAAACTCATGTGGGTGTATGTATTATTAGGGGTTGTGGCGTCACGATAGATGGCTAAGGCTAAACTCTGAGGCGTTACTAAAATTTCTACTTCTGAATCCATGACTAAGAAAGACGGAGTCCTAATTAAAATGCGAAGGCCAATTTTTTAAAAAACAAAAACTTAACAACTTACTTACAAATAATTTAACCTTTAAAAAGTACAACATAATTAGTTAATTTAAGTGCACGATTCACAATACAAGCTCCGGGACCCATGGTCCCAAACAAGAGCTTAAAAAAACACGTCTGCCGACGGAAAAGGATTCCCGACTTGGATTGAACGATTTTTTTTTAAAACTGTACTCCGTAACAGAGAAATTTTACACCTTGGGGTATTTTTTTTTTCAAAAAAGCAAATTTTTAAAATTTAAATCAGTCTAGGAGGGAAAATCTTTGTAGTGTTTTAAAACGCTCGAAAATCCTTTGGTGGCGAAATCTATAAAATGAATCCTGTTGCAAAGCGCAGGAAAGTTTAAGTTCCCTGAAAAAAAAAATCAGTTTCATTGGATTATCATTTATGTAGCTCTAAATATTAGACATATTTTCTCCATAGGTTAACACTGAGGTGAGCGAATCCAATAGGATTAATACACAGCAGCCATAAAACGTTGCAGTAAATGTAAGAAAAGTTATTAAATTTTAAGTTCTCGATCGTACTATTGTTATAAAAACAGAAAAGTAATAAACACTGTTATTAGTAGAAATCAATTTACTTTAAAGTTACATTTTCGATTTACTATAAAAGTTTGCAAAGCTGAAAAACATAAAGATGTTACAGAAACACACACATATATAAAAGTACACTAATTTAATATTTCAGGTAACTGACTCATACATTTAAGATTTTCATGACATTGGCTTCGCAATATTTCTGGATTCAATGGACAGCAATGAAGGGATAAATTTAGTTTACAGTTATTCGAATTTAAACGCAGAATTTCGATCTATATTAGATTACAAGTTAGGAGAGTGCAAATTGAAAAAATTCAAACGACTATTTGGTTGATGATTTGGGATTTCGCAACGGAGCTACAAGAGGAAAAAGAAAAACCAATATGCCTTTCAACTTTCCCAGAGATTTTCTACGCGTTTTGATGTAAAGTATTTGAAGGGTACTTGGTGTAAAGTTTTCTTATTAGTTTAAATTTGTTCTCTTAATTTAATTATTCACGGTATACATCAGTGATTCTAGTAAGTGATGACAAAGCTTTCCAAACTAGCACTTCAGAATATTTAATACGAGGTTTGTAAATAAAGTAATGGCAACATATCCAAAAACATTTTTTTATTGAATGTACAAGCAAAATTACATTAAATTCTTTCAATATAATCGCCATTAAAGTCTTGTACCTTTTGCCAGATGTCAGGAAGCCGTAGGATACCGTTGGCAAGGTGTGTGTTGAAGTCAGCTACGGAGCGCCCTAATGCTCGGATTACAGTCAGGAAATCTGATGCCTCGAAGGGGTTCTTTAACTTAGGAAAGAGGTCGTAGTCACAAGGAATCGTGTCAGGTGAGTCGGGAGGTTGTTCCAACACCTCCCAAGACCACCGTCGCAAAAGATCACATTTACAGCTCATGCAACATGACAACGAGCATTGTCATGCAACATGACAGGGAGATTGTCCCGCAATAAAAAAGGACGTTTGCGCTGTATAGCCGGGCGCAGATGGTGCTGCAGTCACGGGCCACCTCGATTTTAATCCCCGACCGCTGATTACTTTTTGTAAACATGATTTAGAGGAGTAGAAACCACATTGTCCACTTCAACGTCATGCAGCAACTAACCCTTCTTATGAATGGACGATTTTATGCACTCTACAGATCGACAACAGCTCCACCTCACTCTTCCGATATCCTGTTTGCACATGCCTGATGTTCTACGACTTTCTGGGCTACGTTGTCACTACTTTATTTACAACCATCGTATGAAGCTTATAGTCTCAGTTAAATTTTTAGTTACTGATTGTGTTTTGCATGATATTATATCTAAAATAGAAGCTATTTATTTGTTAAGACATTAAGTCTATTTTGAGTTTACTTCGAATTAATAAAGCAGAAATCCCTGACAAGTTTTTTTCATTACAATTATATTATTTCAATTGTTATAATATGACAATTTCATGACAATATTATGACAATTGCTTATAACCTTTTGTCGCACTTTTCGTTGATGTTATTAGAGAGAAGCAAAGTTGATTGCTAATTTGTAAATGCTACAAAACATAACAGAAAAAAATCTTTAAAGTAAAATAAATGCAATTGAAAGATTTACAAAATTATTTCTAATTTATAAAAAGATACAAAAGTAAAAAAATACAAACATCAAGAAATACAGGTACGATTTCTTTTCCATTCTACATAAATATTTACTAGTGTCTAAGTTGGGATGAGGTTAGGGTACGTCTGGAACCACCCGAAATTGCTACGGGAATTGAGTTTACGGGTGGTTATACGACTGAACCTTTGAATGGGGGTCCATAAAGGGGATGAATGCAATGTCCTCCACAATGCCATGAACTACAAATATTGGCAAAATTAAAATTTTGTTCCGAAGTTCAGATTAAATAATGAATATCTTCCGAATATGGTTTACTAAAGAGATGTACGGGTGGTTATAAAAATACTGGAAACACTAAGGAATAACTTTAAATCCTTTATTAATATGGGGTAGAACCACTTTTATTTGGTATGTGGTACGCTTGGATAGGCTTAGGAATAGAATTATACAAGTCATGAGTAGAGTGGTTAACGGATTATTATACCATTCTTCACGAAGAAATCTTGATAACATGTCTATAGATTCTGATAGTGAATATCGATTCCTGACTCTTTTCTTTGAAATAGACCACGGTGGTTTGATGATAATTGATTCGGGGAACTAGTAGAGCTAGATATGATGTTCAACTTCATCTTCATGTTCCTTAAACCCTGGCTTGACAGATCTAGCTGTATGGATTGAGGCATTATCATCCTAGAAAATGCAATCTCCTACAAAAACAATGTTTGTACATTGAGATGGCCAATAATGTTTGACTTTTAGCGTTCCCAGTCAATCTCCCTTTTAGGGTTACAGGAGGGCGTGCAGAAAACCATGAGATGGCATTACAAACCATGACAGCCCATGTTTGACAGTTGGCCAGAGAAAACCAAAATGACATTTTTGTGTAGGTGTTCGTCAGTCGTACGCACGTCCTGTTTTGGGGACCAATGTGAACGATGATTCGTCTGACCAAGTTACTCTTCCACACATCACTCTATCAGAATTTCTGATCATGGCACAACTGTTGACGACCTTTTGCATTAACATGTTACAAATGGCCTGGGAATTGCTACTCTTTCGAAAATGTTTTGTTTATAACTTTCCTTCCTAAACGTAATGATTGATAATTTAACTTGCATGTGTAGATTGAGCTCTATGGCCACTTTGGCTGCAATCTATATATATAAAACGCGTAGGTATGCGGCACAAATATCGACGATATTTTTACACTTCGAATGGCAACGGCTGCCACTACCAGATGTAAACATTAGCGGCCGTCCGAAATTTGCAACCGCGTGTCAACATGGATTTACGCACTGAAATCAGGAAATGTTCGAAAGCGATGTGCACGATCAAGTGAAAATTGGGAATAGTCTCAAGAATAAAACCGAAGAAATAATTCATTAAGAGAGAGGCGTGAAAGAGAGAGCATAAATAATCGCGACGTTAGGCTTAACCGTCACCGGCATAGCAATAAATAACCAGTAATATTTAATTTTCTACACTTTTTTCAGTACTTGCTGAATTTTTACTCCATTTTATGAGTGAAGAAATTTTTTCAACAATTTATTATTTGATAGGATTAAGTGTAGATATCTGAATTGTGAACAGTAATACATACAGAGAGTGATGTAATCAACACTATATTTTAAAATTTTCCCCAACGATTTCTATTTGTTGTAATGATAAAGTGTAGATATCTTAATTTTGAAAAATAGTACGTACAAAGAGGGATGTAATTTTAAAATCATTGATGTTGGGTTTCTCAATCTTATCTTTAACTCTTTTCTGAGGTAATGGAAATTCACATTTTTGATCACGATGTTCTAGAATCAGCCTTATAGAGAATGCCCCTTACAACATATATTTGTGATGACAGGTAATGGTAACATTCCTTGCATATGTTACTTTCAGTTGCGTTGTTTTGCAAAAGAAAATATAATACTAAAAGTGACCATGCTGGTCGCGCAGCGGCTAGTTGTCTTCTTATTCGATGTCACAATCCGCTTCAATACGCAATACTCTCTCTCATTCAGCTTTTACTTTCCTCCACTATTCTTTTTTGCAGGTGGTGTTTTTCCGATGTTATTGATGCAAAATTAGTTCTGTCATTACAGGTTATGGAACTGAAATTGTCATTTACCTATGGGGAACTTAAAAGACTCGCAAGTATCATGAAACATAAACGTTTTTCTAGGTAGAGGTGGAAAAATGAGAGCATGCATAGATTCATAACATACACATTTCATAGACAATAAATCTCTGTCATATTTACGAAACAACTTATTTTTATTTTTTTGTTTTAAATGGTGATATGGCCATCAAACCTCTTATTAAGGTTAATGTAACACACGGGATATGATAGATGACTATTGGTAATTCCCTAATCAAGCGCTAGACGTTGAGAGTATATGGAAGTTATACGATAGTTTTTGTTTTACTGACGTAATAAAATTCAATGTCATAAGCATAAAATGTAAAAGTACGAGTGTTGGGATGAATCCATATTCAGCATAGACAAAACTATGCAGAAACAACCAGCGTTGACATACACTCAGGGGACATAATTGAAGAGGGGGGAGAGAATATTATTCCTTAAAGAAAATCAATGATTCTTGGTTGTTTGACGGAACTGCAAAATATGTTTGAATTATATGTGAAACAATGTATAAATGATTGAAAGTCAAAATGAACATGCTAAAATTAATATTTTATGCGTCCACCTTTAGCAGTTAACTGTTTGCACATGGCACGGCATTATGCGATAAAGATTATGAATTATGCTAAAGATTATGAATAAAGACTATGGATAATGCGATAAAGACTATGGATTTTATAAGATAGTCGCATTTCCATCCAGTTTTTGAGTAATTGGACGAGAGTGGGTGACAGAGCCGGCTTGTCCATCCTGCACCAACTAGATCGTCTGTCTATGAAGCATGATATCCATTTGCAAGGGGTCCCCTCTCATGGGGGCCTATTTAGAAACGAGATGGCTGACATCCTAGCAAAGGAGGATACTGCTGAACGTTCATTAACTTCTTCGGCTCTTACTTATCTGGAGGCATTTTCCGTAAGGAAATCCTTTATCCAGAGTACTTGGAGATCTCCCCCGGTCCATGACTGGTAGATTGGTGTCTGCCCTGGTAGGGCTCTTGCCTTCAAGGTTGATAGAGCTGAGCAGACTGCTATCTCTAGGTTTGCAAGTGGCCACTTGAGGTAGTATCTAAAATTTGATCACCAAAACAAAACCTTTCCCACTTGTGAAAAGTGTAATAACGAGCAGGTCATTCCTGGTCACATCCTAACTTGTCTAAACTGATCTAAGCAGGATATAAATACCGATCCTCACGATTTAACGGATCTACTGAGGATATATAGATTCATGGTCTTGACCTAGCGCCGCTAGATTTGGAGGTATAAGTAAACAACAATGTCGTGTTGCCTGTCTTAAAATTATTTATTTCTTTGGGCGAGATTCGTATATTATTTGGGTTAGTACAAATTATTTATAATTTATAGGTATTTGGGTGCGTTGTGTTTTTTTTATTTATTTTCTTGAATACAACCCAAAGCTCATAGACAGATTTGCAACCGAACAGGTCAAACAAACTTTGCTTCTAAAGCCTTCCTTAGATCAACTACACAAAACAAAGATGACTGACTCCAATGTAACAAAATAAAATTGATTTATTTACAACCTTATCTATTTACAATTTAACTCAAAATAACCGAATCACCAAATCTTCGTACACAGTTTACACATTTTACTAATCTTTTAGCATTTTCTCCTGGATTCATATCGAATGACATGTATTTAATTAAATCTACACCTTTTGGATTCAGGGAGCATATAATTATTAAACTAACTCATAGCCAAGAACTCCTATTCATCAAAATTATCTTTACAAAAAACACTGTTTCCGCACTAATCTTTCATTTAGCTCGGTGGGGTCTGAACAAACAAAATGATTTTCACTCACTCAGTTTGATGATGTCGCACTGGGACTCGGGTGTCGAAGCTCTGCTTATGCTTGGGGTATCGCTCCTTCCTTCTAGGTAGTGGGTGCGCTGCGTCTCTAGGCTGTCGTGGGTATTCTTCTACTCTTTTCAAAATGATGGGGCACTCATCAGGAAAATGATGACACCGACTTCTCTTGATCCAAAGTCACGCTCAATTCCGGGAACACTCGACCAGATCTCCAACATTAAGGCGCATCCTCTCTATAACCCCGTTTCTATTCTCTTGCTCAAAATCACTCTCAGCTCCGGGAAGACTCGTCCGGATCTCCAATATTACATCGCATCCTCTTTGTCACCTCGTCTGTATTCTCTTGATCAAAAATAACTCTTAGTTCCGTGAAAACTCGACCGGATCTCCAATATTTAAAACTGCCAATCTTTTCATCACTTTCGATGCTAAGGCACTAGGAAAGATCAACCGGTCTCCGGAAAACGAAACCTCTTTCTCGTACTGTCGGACAACTCCCGGGAATGCTCAACCGGTCTCCGACGTTTTGAAATTCCAATCTCTTCATCCCCCTGCAATGCTAAAGCACCGGGAAAAGTCAACCGGGCCCGCACGCAGAAGAGAATCCTTTAAAAAAACTCTAAGTCTTCTATTTATTTGTTTTTTTATAACAATGTCCACGCCTTCTCGTGACTCCTAATCCATTCAGGAAAGCTTTCAAAAATCCACCACTTAGCCTCCATTTTCATTTCTCGGATTGGATAATCCCATAACCCATGCACGTCTTAATTACGTCATACAGAGACCACCCAAAGTCCAGTCCACGTGTTTTGCGGTCTACAGGTCCAATAAATCCTTTACAATAGGGTATTTACTTTAATGTCAAACCCTGGTGCCATCTCCTTATCTGCGTCTGGAATCACCTACCCCCTATCGCGCACCGCCGCTTTTAAATTGGCTAAGCGTACAGACTACTGTTCCGTCCTCTAATCAAAGGCGGCTTCCTAGCATTCTAACCGAAATGTGATGAAAACAGCCTTCGATCACTTTATCTCTCTAAAAATTTTAATTTTCTTACAAATCGAAAGCGCTTCATCACAAACAACAACAACAACACTATGAATGACTATTTGTGAAATGTCAATCCCCCCAACCACACGCATCCACAATTCTTCAGTTGTGCTTGCTGTTGATGATATGCTACCCCATTTTTTGAGTAATCTTATCCCATGCGTATTTAATGGGGGACAAATCGGGTGGCTGAACAGGCTAAGGAAGTAGTGGTAATCGTTGTTCACAGAAGAAACGTTGGGAAATTCATGCGACATTGGGGTCCGCTTAAGGCGAGAGCGCGAATGACATGAAATAGCATTCAAAATAATTACATTTGGAGTTGCACCAATATGGCGCTCTACAATAGGTTCATCCTGATGTCGTTACCCATAGTGTCTGCGAACCGGGATCCGGCAGTCATGGTTCTCGAGATTAAGGCCAGGCTCGCCAAAAAAACGATTCTCTACAATAGGTTCATCCTGATGTCGTTACCCACTGTGTCTGCGAACAGGGATCCGGCAGTCATGGTTCTCGAGATTAAGGCCAGGCTCGCCAAAAAACATGATTCTCTACAATAGGTTCATCCTGATGCCGTTACCCACAGTGTCTGCGAACAGGGATCCGGCAGTCATGGTTCTCGAGATTAAGGCCAGGTTCGCCAAAAAACATGATTCTTTGGTCTATGGTTATAGGGTTAAAGGAAGTCACAGTAACGGACGTCTGATGTGTTACCATCCTGTTGTGCTAGCATTGCGCATGTGACAGTAATCTACAATAGGTCAACGCTTTGGAAATATGGTGTCGATTTACTGTCATTGCCAAAGAAACGTTGACAAGAAAATAGAAATTGCGTTGTAGTAAGTTTTTATTGATCTACTTGTAGAATAACGCACATTTACAATCCCTACATGATTAAATTTTTAACGTTTGTAACAATGCCACTCTATATTTCATTTAACTTAACTCAATGGGGATAATACGATTGATTCAGCAAATTAACAAAGAATAAAGAAGAAAAATACTTAACCTGTGGTGTATGAATCGTGCGATTGTTTCTTCGTTACATGGAAGTATGGGGTGTTTTATATTCAAAGTTATGAAATGAACTGGATTTATTTTAGCAATGTTATCAATCAAATTTAACATCGTATGTCGTCCTGACATTTCTATGTGAAATTTTCAAAGCAAAACATCGTCTTTTTTATTGTTTAAAAATACGCTGAGTAATGAAAAACAAAATCTGTGTATAGGTAAATATTTCAAAAACTCTGAAGTTTATTGATCAAATTTCTGGCAACTTAGAAACTTGATAAACACCGATTCAAAGTCTTGAACATAAGATCTGCGCTTCGACACTACGCATATGGTCACTAGTACATGCACTGGAGCTATTGACTGAAATGCTACCAGTGGTAATTTAAAGTTTGATTACTTAAATCAGTTTAGTGATCTACGAAACATACGTAAGTTAGTCACAATCAACCTGTGCTTGGCTTATAAGTCTGTTCCTTCAGACTGCCAATTTGCTCTTAATACATTTGTTCTCTAAGAAGTGCTTGTAAGTATTGTCTTGAAGCAAACGAACATTTCCAGATTTTATTTTAACTGACAATCACTATCAGAAAATTAACCATTTTGTCTTAACTTAACCAAATTAGTGTACATTAAACATCAATATAAATTTATCGAATGGAATATCATTGGACCCCTCTTATTTTACGAGAAAAACTATTTTAAGTCAAATAAAAGTGAAAATTCCTCTTGAGACTTAATATTTGAAAACAAATCACTCGTTTAAATCTATTTTTCAATTGAAATTAATTTAATAACACTGAAAATTCACAACTTAAAAATTTTAATGGTGTATCTTACGAAATATTATGAAAATATGAGGTTTCTTGCATTCATCGTAATGTATTCTTGGTTTATCGACTTATTGAGTTGTTTAATCCTTAACGTATCGTACAATTCTTTCAGACTTTAAAAACCTTTTATACGTCTTTATAGAGGAGGCTCGAATTAATAATATATCACATAATGACTAGATATTCTAGGAACTCTCAGAAGTGTGTTTGTTTGCTGAATAACACTTTTTGTTGAGTATCTACTTTCTGAATAATCGAATTTTCTTGAATGTAAATGGTTTTCATTTGTTCAAAAACTTCCACTTTTATGTTTGGTAAGTTTTTGAGAATTATTACAATGCCCTATACGCTACCATACAAATGCATCCAAATATTTTTATCGTTACAATGTAAAAATGATAAATATTTGTGTGTCATTAATTTATGGTTTCGTTTCTAAGCTTGGTTTAGAGAAAAGTAAAAAAACGAACGAAATTATCTTTATGTAGAGAACTTTAATTAAGAGTTCAGTATTTCTTTTAAACACTTGTGTAAAAGAAAAAAGGGGGAACACCACTTCTTCCACATGTCAGGAGTTATCTCTAATTTTAAGACTAACGTTTTTCAATATATTTCTTAAAGATTTTGAAAAATTGAGGCTCTGTTTATATAGTCATATAAAATAATCATTTCTGCTCTGTAGGAATCGTTAAATGTATCGTAGCTAATGAATTAAATTGAATTAAATTTACTTTTGAAGGCAGTTCGAACTATTTTTTTAACAAACATTAACACACCACTGTGCATTAATTTTTTTTCTGGATAAACTAAGAAACTATTTAATTTAAAATAGTTAATAAACAGTTTCGTCCATGAAGTAAAACCACGGGTGAAGCTCTTAAGTGGGAACGGAAGTCATGTTATACGGTACAGAATTCATTCGAGCATGAAAATGTTTTGTAAGGGTAGAAGATCCTAGCTGTAGAATTACGTAATTTTTTTAAAAATTTCTATTCATAAATGCATACTCTATAAAAGTATTTTAGGAAGTATGTGTAGAAAGAATTATTTTAGTTATATATGTCAGAAGTATAAACCTCATTTAAATGTTCTCAGTAATAATCAGAGCCTGACTAAGGCAGGGGCATACGGGGCAGTTGCCCCGGGCCCCCATATTAGAGGGGGGGGCCCCAAATCGAATAGAAAGTATATTTTATGTTTCCTTTTTTAATGAACTTTTTTTAGATGTGCTATATCCCTTTTAATGATGGACATAGAATTGTCAGAAAATCAATAAAATGGACAGAACGATATTTCGTCTGACCATTGGAGGGGGGGGGGGGGACTTTATAGCTATTTTAGGTTCTAGTCAATTTTCTTGTTATATATCTATAATGAGGTGAAAAATTTAAATACCTCCATAACGTTCGGTTCTTCATTACTGAAGTAGTGAAGCAGAGAGGGGCCCCCAACGAAGTTTTTGCCCCGGGCCCCAATTAGGCTAAGTCGGGCCCTGGTAATAATAAGTAACGCTTAGAATTAAACTTGAAGGCTTTTGAAGCTTACTGCCTACGCAGTCGTACCCGAGTCAAAATGTTTTGTAGATGTCTCAACTTTTGTCATTTATTCCAAAAATTTTAGCATGAGTGTTTAGGAAGTGTTTTAATCTGTCACATTTAAAGTATAGTTAAAATAATAATAAGGGAGCAATATTAAGGGAAAAATAGACCAGGCTATGTTCGTCCTGATTATTTCTAACCTATCTTTATATCTCATAATTACTGCTATAAAGGAATTGTCATGGTGACATACTATAAACTATATGCTAATATAACCTCTTTTGTATTTTAGGTGTACCATGATCAATTTTACACTGAACAACTTTTTCCGATGTTTTCTATGGGGGACTGTCATCGAGGGCCTCATTTTCTTGATACACCATTTGGCAAATGTGATTCCTCACACGTGCTGGATCGACAGTCCACACGACAGTTTTGACAGAGGCACTATCTTTTGTAATCGTTGTCTTGGACACATTTTTACAATGTATTTCACTAGGCCGAGAAGATTAGCACTTGGAATCGTTCTTATCGCAATTAGTCCCGCATACCTAATATATACGTTGCGTAGGGCGCATTATACTGTCGAATTTAACTTATCCGACTTGTTGATAGCATGTTTAATTTGTCCCCTGACAATGTGTTTGAATTATGATATTTATCGAGCGTATCCTTTCGTCGATACTCTGCTGCCGGTAATAGCTGGATCTGCGTTTATAGCGCTTTTCACGTTTTATACTCGTTTGACTGCTAAATTTAGCTTGGTAGCAATGGTCCTGTGCTTGATTTATGTGATGACGCGTGCACTTCTACGCTTTATAGAGGGGATATTTACACCACGATTGGAAATTTGGAGTGCGATTCGCCGTCCATAACTTGATGTTGACGATGAACATGCTGATGAGGATAATTCAAATGCTGGTCCCAGTGATCCAACCGTCCTAATAACAATAACTAACAGAAAAGAAAGGAGTATTTGATCGGTGGAGACAACCGTCAGCTGAAGTAAAAATTCAAGAATTATACAATAACTGTCGACTATTTTGTATCCAACTCAGGCGTGATCGGGAAGTGAAGTTTTGCGACTGAGAGTAGCTTGAATTTTTTAGAAAAGTTTTCAAGTCACTTAATACCTTACACCCAAATGAAATTACAAATAGAAAATTAATATTTCCTAAAATAAAAAAATAAAGTTTTCGTTGAAAGTAAATAATTCTGATGTCTTTTATAGCTGTTATTTGAAATGCTTATCCACACGACTCTTTTGTGGATCTGCATATTTTTTTTATAGGATCCCGGAGGACTATTTTTTCTTATTTTTTTTTATTAGTGTATGTTTGTGATTACTTTTGAGTCTTTGAAAACAGTAGTTGCATGGGCTTCAGATTCAAAGTTATGGGGTGTTTTATATTCAAAGTTATGGGGTGTTTTATATTCAAAGTTATGGGGTGTTTTATATTCAAAGTTATGGGGTGTTTTATATTCAAAGTTATGGGGTGTTTATATTCAAAGTTATGGGGTGTTTTATATTCAAAGTTATGGGGTGTTTTATATTCAAAGTTATGGGGTGTTTTATATTCAAAGTTATGGGGTGTTTTATATTCAAAGTTATGGGGTGTTTTATATTCAAAGTTATGAAATGAACTGGATTTATTTTAGCAATGTTATCAATCAAATTTAGCATCGTATGTCGTCCTGACATTTCTATGTGAAATTTTCAAAGCAAAGGTGAAAGTCTTGAAAGGAAGCAAGTGGAAGACTTTTATTTTTCCTAATTTAGGATAACCATTTCCATTATTAATGTTAAGTTTTGTGCCCTGACGAATTCGGATATTAATACTTGATCATCAAGGAGTCTTGTCTTATAGCACCGCATTTACACAGACGCAATAGCGGCGAGTCGAATCGTGGGGGGGCGAATGTGTAAACGGTGTTCACGCCGTTTCTCCTCGCCAATCGTGGGAGCGGTTTTCTGGCACGAGTCAAAGGGGCGAATGGTGCCGTTGCGACGGGAAGTCTTGTTCACAGCAAGAGGCGGGAATGTGAGAACGGTCACTCGCGTCGATGTAGGAACGTGACTAATATATCGTGAATGTGTAAATGCGGCATAGAATATTCTAGAATTCATGGTTTAAAGTACAATTACGTGAAACTGAAAGCTATTGAATCCCCTTTCCTAAAAAAATTGTTTCGCTTTTACATCTTTCGGTTCTTGGAATATAAAAAAGACAAGTATTAAAATAACAAATTATAGAATTTTCAATGGAAAAAAACCATAGGTTTAATTCTTATCTAGCGAAAACTTCGTCAGCTTTTTAAAAACTTTTATACATGTACCAGATTTACAATTTTAACGTTCGACAGAGTTAAGCTGCCTGCTTTACCCACAGGGGGACTTAATGTTTGATAATGTTAATTTTTAATGTTTGTCAAATGAGAACAAAAGTTAAATTGTAAAAGTTATTTTAGTGAGGGAGGTTTCATAATTTTTTATGGGCATTTATTGGGGGGGGGGGGAAATAATGAAGCAAGACAATGTGATATAGGTATGTTAACTGCTATAAAAATAACAAAGAACACTGTTATATTCCCTAATATAAATATTATAAGGGTATGACTTATTATTTTAAGTCATACCCCTATTCCCTTAATATTTATTCCCTTAATATTCCCTTAATATTTATATTAGGAAATCTAATATTGTAACAGAGAACAATACTTTATCCCCTAATATAAATATTATAGGGGTAGACGAGTGAGTACTAGAGGAAATATGGATAAAAGCAATTTATTTTCAGGAATGTTCAAGCATCTTGAGAGAGAAAAAAAAAAAACCTAAACCAGTATAGTTGGTGCATGTATTCACATCAGTCAAGTATTGTTTTAATATCTCCCACATATTAAGTATTGAAAAGAAACTAAAGCAGCTTGTTTTGATATAAAAATCAAAACATTTAAAGTTCATTGTAAAACTTCCTTTTTTTGATCGAGTATTTCAGAATTTTTGCTGTCATTCATATTTGAATAACGATTCCGTGCAAGAGACACTTTTTGTTGAATTTTTTTAACATAGGATTGCATTCCTCAATAACGGGCCTGCGGAGAGAAAAAAAATTTGTCCGGCGTAGCGAGTTATAATTTTGGAAGCGTGCCAAACCCAGTAGCAGTAAACAGGTAAACAGAGAAGTATCAAATTGCATGAAAACGAAGAGATAAGCAACAATAAGTAATCCTGCGTTAATAACCCGCGGTACTTTCGTTAGAAGAGATTACCTGAAATATTTTTAAGAAATCATTTCATTTAAATAAGTGCATTTCTTTTGAAAATAAGATAATTAAAGTTTAGTGGCACAACTGCTGAATATTCAAAGCAATTTACCGGTAATTCAAAAAATGGTTTCCAATGTAAATAAGCTTTTACAAGACATATACGCAACAGGCAAATAATCGCGCAGAAAATTTGTTTAATGCTATATTACACTTCAACTAAAATATGGACGTGGAGTAGCACGATACAATCTAAAATGGTCTATACTTTCTGCTACTAATTCTCTGCCTTCCCGCAAATGTGTTTGGATTGTTTTAATTTTATAAATCAGTGAGAATGATTAATTCATCATGTATATAGTTTAATAACATAGCACATACCATGCTCAAAGTAGGGAAAAAAGGACACTCGTTCATTTATATGGTGTGTAATCTATTTAGATTGTTTTTAAGCTTATACAAACATGTACTATGGCTTATTTGCAATATCCAAAACTTTAAAATATATTGTTTTGAATTGTTTTAATTTTATACATAAATGCTCAAAGTGGGATAAAGTTCATTTATATGGTATGTAATGTGCTTGGATTGTTTAAATTTTATGCATAAATAAGTCAAACATGTATGGCTTATTTTCTATAGGTCGTAAAACACATTTTTAAAATTAAAGTTAGTATTTTTAATTCTTGTACGAAACAATTAGATTAGCAATCTTTGCTTCCTTGTAATAAATACTTTGTACGCTTGCTTCCAATAGGGAGCGAGTATTCGCTTAGTTGACAATATAAAGTATAACAGCTGATAATACAGTCGATTCGGATAAGGCGAATTATTAATATGAGAATAAATTCATCAAACATTGAGTATATAGTTTAACAACATAACGCATACCATGCTCAAAGTGAGAAAAAAAGGGGGATCGTTCATTCATATATTAATCAAAAAATTTTCCCTCCTTCCTGAACAATTCATCTCTTGGGATTACGCTTATTGCGAACAAGTCATCTGTATAAGGAAACGTTATTAAATAAAATGTGAACACTTTTCAATAAAACAATTTAACTAGCCGGGAAAAAAGTAACAAAAAACTTGGTTTTAATTTTTACTAATCAAAAGTTTAATTTACCTGAAACCAAATGCTCTTAAATTTTAGCAAAGCTTTTAATTTATATGCACTGGGATTTTATAATTATAAGTTATGTATAATTTTAGCGGAATTTGCACGTCCTAATTCAAGCATGTCAAACTCACTGCCCTCCACGATTATCTGTGCGGTCCAGGCCCAGCCAATATATAGTCTGGTCAGTAAGTAGTGTAGCGTAATGAAAGTATGGGGTTATTTTTCCCCAAGACCTCACAGGGTGCACAAACACAGCTGCATGCTTATCGGAATACCATTTTCCAGTTCCCATCGTTTTGAACACGTGTGTGGATTCCGAGCGGATTAAAAAAAACCGATACCAGCAAATGCCGTCCGAATTTTTAGCCTGAAAGTTAAGTCCAGGCATATCGGTTTCCCAAGCAAGCTGTGGGAAAATCTGTTTTGAAAAAAAAAAAAAAAGCGTCTCCCATCGCCTCGTAAAGCTGTCTTTCTTAGCAATAGCTCAATGCGAGTTTGACACTGGAGTGCAATAAAGATGGCCGAACTATTCATCGATAAGAACTATCACCAACAAATCTGCCCCCCCCCCTCTCTGGAAAACAGACGCATTTCGAGGAATCGAGATGTACGCCGACAAAGAAAGGACCGCGAGACATAGTCGGAGACTTGGAGATTTTTAGAGAGATCCCTCATGTAACGGCTGGCTAGTCGGACGTGTTTTTTAAGCTCCTGTTTGAGACTATCCGGGTCTCGGAGCGTGCTGCTAAATCTGCACTTAAGTTAAAATTCAATTGATTATGTTGTACTTGTTTAATGTTAAATTTCTTTGTTATTAAATTTTTAAGATTTTGTTTTAAGATGTGGCCTTATCATTTACAATTAGGACTCTCTTTCTTGGTCCCGAATTTAGTAATTTTTAAAAAGCCTCGGAGAACAGCCTACCTACCTACTATAATGTCACAGTAGTTTTGTACGAAGAGATTTGTTTGGTGGTTGTAAAACAGGTTATATTTTGTTTTCGGAGAACGCTTAATAATTTGTGCAATTATTTAGTGTCTGTCAAGTTAATGTTCAAGAAAAAGTGTTAGGAAGAAAATATTAATAATACTGATGTTCTGGTTTTTTTATACTGTACTTTTCGAAATAAACTGATGTTTCTATGAAAGTTCCTTTTGAAGTTCTTTTTTCTTCGCGACCCACATAAACTTAAACCTTGTTTATTTGATCCATGCCAGCCTTTGAGTTTGACACGCTTGTAATTAAATGAATGACGCAGTCGAACAGAATACAGTGGTGTCATTCATAAATGAATACGTGGCATGCCATGTGTTAGGAGGTGCAGTACACACAATTTAATTCAGTAACTGTCAAAATTAAATTTCATTAAAATTGTAAACAAGACATTAACTATCCAGTATAGGTTAGCAACCACTTTGTATCTGAAGAATACTTGAATTCTTTAGCTAGCTTGTGAAACCTAGGAAGCTAACCTTTAGCACTTTACAGAGACAAGATAAGTTACTATAATGTTTAAATATTTCCTGTCAAACATGAAAATAAAATTAATATTTTAATACTTAATTATCCTTATGAAAATTTCTAGAGACTATATTTTGATTTTCAACATTGTTTGGAGGGAAAATATGCAACGGAATTTTTGAAATCATTTAATCTCTATAATGTCCCATACTTCAAATTTTTATTGACTGATGGTTAAAGTGGTTCCAAAAAATATATCAGCTATGTTGTTGCTGCTGCTAACGTGGATGCAGCTTTCCGGAGACATTCGCACTGTGAAGCCCGGTAATATGTTAACCAGCTATGTACTTTTAATAAAGCATTGATCAACACCGTCTGTTAAACTGAAATGTGTTCGTACGAAATAAAGTGCCACCTGACGAACTGCATCAGTTATCATTGCGTGTGGAAACTCGCCCTAGTGATATATCTATTGTATAATTCTATTCCTTTTCACACAATTAAAAGTGTAGTGAATTACAAATATACCGTATTTCAGTGAAGAGAGAGGCAGTTTTATACAAAATTTAATCCAAAATCTTCGTAAAAAGAGAAATGAATGAACAAGTAACATGCATAAGCAATCTAAAAGAACAAACTTCATTACATCCGCAGCAGTCCAATGTAAAGCATGTAAATTCTATCATACCACAGTTTGTATGCATAGTACACTGCTCAAAACAATTTGGGGAGCACATAGTTTTAACGAAATTACGCAAATACTTACACCGATAAGTAACATAAAATAAATCATCCAAAATTTAAAGCCTAGCAGGAAACAGAAGAAGAAAACTTCATATGCAAATCAAAATTCATGACGTCAAAAACCAGAAAAAGAACATAAGGGCGGAAATCGGGATGTTGCAGAAACGTCTGTTTCACTGCCTTAACTATGAAATTCGATTGCTCAGTTATTCTTTTTGAGAAAAGGTGACTTGAAAATGTCTTAACAACGTGATTTACTGGAATCCATGGCATTGCGTATTATAGCAGACTTGAATCCGGGCAAACATAACGTAGTGTCGCGGACGCTGTTGGAGTCGCCAGAAGTATCGTTGCAAGGCTGTGGAATCGATTCCAAGAAACAGGGAATGTTAGATGTCGACCAGGGCAAGGTCGGCCACGCGCCACTACAGCAACTGATGACCGGTATATACTGTTAACAGCTCGTCGAAACAGAACAGACAATGCTACTCAGCTGCAAAGACATTTGCTCTTGGCAACAGGACGAAGGATGTCCAGCCAAACAGTACGTAATAGGTTTCATCAGGGAGGTCTCTATGCACGTAGGCCAATGGTCTGCATTCCGTTGACCTCACGCCACCGGCGGCCCGAAGAAGATGGGCTGCTGAACATCGAGATTGGGAGCAACATGATTGGAGCCAAGTGCTGTTTACAGACGAGTCCCGATTCAGTCTGGAGTGTGACACCCCACGTGTTTTGGTATGGAGGGAAAGGGGCACTCGAAATAAACCCACATTCGTTCGTGAAAGGTCACAATACAGACGAGCTGGTTTTATGGTATGGGGTGGAATCAGCATAGGTGGACGTACGGACCTGCATATCATTCGGAATGGTACTTTGACGGCCCGAAGGTATGCAGACGAGATACTGAGACCTCATGTCATACCTTACGCTGCAGCCATTGGAGATTCCTTTGTTTTCCAGCATGATAATGCCAGACCGCATACAGCTCGTCTTGTGGAGAACATGCTTGAAGCTGAAACAATACAGCGTATGGAAAGGCCAGCGTGCTCTCCTGACCTGAATCCAATCGAGCATGTTTGGGACATGCTCGGACGACGCATTGCTGCGAGACAAAGGCCTCATTTTACTCTCCAAGACTTGGAGATTGCACTTCTTGAGTAGTGGAACAGTATTCCCCAAAGTCTTATCGATAACATCATCGCATCCATGGAAAACAAGTGTGCAGCAGTCTTAGCTGTTCGAGGAGACCACACGCCATATTAAAAATCTTGCATCATTTCTAAACAATACTTTTTTTATCGTTTACATGTAACCAAATTGTTGCCCTAAATCATCTTTTCATGTTTTTTCCATATTTTCAAAGAATTAAAGCTTAATTACAAATTTTTTTACGTCTTTTTTTTTTTGTATTGCGCATTGATACGCGTGTACTATCCATTTTATGCCAATACGTGGCTGTCTCGCACGGTTTTCTTAACTTCTTTGCTTGCTCCCCTAATTTTTTTCGCAGTGTAGTTCATGAGCTATCAGTCGTAGTCTTTCTTCTAATTTGAACATTAGTTAATATCTGCTGGGTTATGATTTTTGCATTCAATAAACATGAATCTGTTGATGATGAAATAATTAACTTTAGAACAGAATACCATGTATTTTGAACATTGTGAAAGAGACTGGTGCTGAAATTGGATAGCTGA
This sequence comes from Dolomedes plantarius, assembly GCA_907164885.2. NCBI lineage: Eukaryota > Metazoa > Arthropoda > Arachnida > Araneae > Dolomedidae > Dolomedes > Dolomedes plantarius. The sequence goes on from OU015490.1 coordinate 241,892,333, forward strand.
AATAACACTGCTCGTTTGTAACACAGCGGCTCTTATAACATGTAATGCAAAATTTCACGTTGGGACGTAGTTATCAAACTTAAATTATTCCCTTATAACACCAAAATAATTTAACCGGGAAATTTTAACCAGCTCACAATGCTCTGCTCAATTGTAAAGAACAACAGCTAATTGATTTCATACAGTAATAACCGAAAATTAGAATCTTACGTCTGCACAAGCCTTTTAAAATTCCCTTAAAGTGGCCATACACGTGCAGTAAATCCTCAAGGAAAAACTGCAGGATTTCTTTGAGGATTTCCTCAACCAAACCGTCGCACACAAACGTGAAATGTTTTCCAATCGGGATTTCGGGGACTTAACAGCCCACCACCGGTCTCAAGGTTTCCCCACACACGACGGGGAAGTCCTCAAGGTTTGTACTGAGCGGTCAAAACATCAAGGATTTTCTTTACGTAAAACTAGCATCTTTAAGTAAAATCATCAGACTTTTAAGTCACTGGGTTCTTCGGGTGGTTTTTTAATTTAAAATAATACAGCTATCTTTTGTTGCACAAGGGCTAAACAGATGATAATCTACAGTTTTAAGTAGATTTCGAATTTCTGCAAAAACCCATCTCTACCACGGGATTATTAAAATCTCCAAACTATGGCCTTAACGGTCAGAGCAGAAACCATCCGGCAACCCCCCTCAGCAATTGGATGCATTGTCGATTGTATATGGTTACATTCCACAAGCACCGATACGGTGCCCCTATTGATAGCAACCAAAGAATCTCGTGGATTATGGGCGAATGGAAGGTGCCCACAATTTGAAACGCGTACCACAGGTTAAGAACCTCTGTCTTAGATGATACTACTAACTGCTGAGTCAGAATGTAAGTACTTTTCACTAAACGGCAGAATCTAAACAGCAGCTTGCATATTTACCACTCCGTGACAGTTTATATGCCGTCATTCTCGAGCACACTCTAAAGCAGAGGTCTCCAAAGTGGGGTACGCAGAAAATTCTAGGGGGAACGCCACATTTATCTTGAAAATACTTTATGTCTTCTCGCGCGCACAAAATTATAACTAAAAAACAAAATTTCGACGATTTTTTTTTTAAAACTGACAACTCTGCTTTCACGTCTAGTGGTCTAGTCACTCTAGTCATACGTACCAATCTCCTAGGTCGTGGAGACCAAGGTAGTACCTAGGTCTCCATGTACCTGTGTGAAGTAGCATTTTCTGCAATGGCAATAATTAAAACCATATACAGAAATAAATTAGAACCATATATTCGAATTACATTAACAGAGGGAATCAAGCCAGATTTTTCCAAAATTAGTCAACAAATTCAATCACATGTTCCCATTAAAATATAATTTAAAATTTCTCTTGTAATTTATCAATTGCATGTATATATATTGTTTCATTTAAAATAAATAAAAAAAATAACTCTTTTCTGGATTTTTTTCGTTCATTTCCTGAAAAAAAAATCATTTTTGACACACACGCTATATATATATATATATATATATATATATATATATATATATATATATATAATTAGGGAGTACAATTTATGATTATTTTCGTTATAAGGCTACGCGGTCAAAAGTGTTGGAGATCACTGTCCTAAATTATTCTCACTGAAGGTAAGCTAAGGTACAGCTATTAGCCCTTTGGGCTGATAGCATGGATTTCCCCCGGATGGATTTCCCCCGGTAAGATGGATTTCCCCCGGCTCTGAAGGGGGAAATTTCTCCTCCGAAGGCATTTCCTTTGGGAATTGCCGTTCGCCTCAAAATTTATGTTTTTCAACTGGAGGTTAAAGTGAGGCACGTTCCGTCCCACTAGGTACTCCTTTAACCCATTACCTTACCTTTACCTTATTACTTCTGAAGAAATCCCCTGTGATAAAGTACTTCAACCAGTAAGAATAACTTAATACCTCTACTTTATTCGCAATATATGTTATTTTTACGTCATTGTCCAGCGTGACTATTGTCGGAGTAATAGACTAGAATCCCACGAATGAAAGCTCTCATTATGGGGAGGTAAATTAAGGCAGAAATCAAAAGTTAGGAGGTAAAAATTGAAAACAAGGCTTTGAATCATCGTTGTATATCAGATTTGACACGATACATAACATCAATGCGGTTAAATTATAGATTCGCGGGCCTGACCTTATAATCATGCCTCACAGTCTGTTATCTTTGAATACGAAAACAACAAAAGGTTTCAAAAGGAAAAAAAACGCTTAATTAACTTTAATCGTAATAATGCTGTATAAAATTTGTAATTTTCCCCTCAGCAGCTAAAAAATTCATATTATCAAAAAAAGTACAGAAATGTAAAATTAAAAGAAATCTTGATTATTTGTTTTTAAAATTAAACCTGTTATCATGTTAACGTAACAGTTATTGAATTTTTTTACAGTGAACCGATATACTGCGGAACACATGCAAATTATTCTCAATCGACAATGATTTGCTTAAAAGTCTTTAACATCGATGTTTCCTTCGCTTAAAATTTCTGTTTGAGTCACTATGAAAAACAGTAGTAAGTATTTTTTCAGACATTAAGAGTTCCTAGATTATAGCTAACATACACTGAAGTTACAAAAGGCATGGGGTTGAGCATGCATTTTACGAAATTTACACAATTTTACAAAAGTTAAAAATGATTATTAAGTCCAAGGTAGGTGAACAGTGGTTCTTTTAAAGCTCGAGTTTTACTTGAGACTGGAACCGAACCGATGAAGAGATATTATTGTAAATTTCTTGCATACATATTTAGTCTATAGTTTTCAAAGAAATACCTGTTTTAATATTATCATTTTAGTAAAAGTACATCAGAGGAATTAACACTAGTTTAAACCCCAAATTTAGAAATATACATTAAACGGTAAGTCAACACAGCGTAATTATAAATTTGTAGTGTATTTATAGCGAAACATGCAATAACTTACTTATCTGTCGTATCCACTCTAACCTATTTCTACTAACTTAACTCTATGTGTAGAACAGGCTTTGCTCTAAAAAATTCACAGCAACCAACCCTACCTATCTTCATTGCAATTATTTTTTATAAACTATATTTCAATGAAAATAAATTGCACAGTTATATTACTGTCAATTACGCATGTAATAGCTAAAACAATGTAGTCGTGAGTTTTAACATAAAAAAAATATTTTTTTATATTACATTAAATACACGTGAAAGCTAGTTTCCCTTAAGTTTAGTTTCTTTGACAATGATGTGCCTTCTAAACTTTGGGATGTTTATAAATAGAGTTCCATGAAAACTCTATCACGGTACCGAAGTTGACATTTTACCTGTTATCTGAAAAGAGTTTGAGATAGAAACGTTAAAATTAATCCTAAAGAGGACGAACATGAGACTAAAAGATTTTTTTCCGCCAAAGGAGAGTCATACTGTTTATGATATAAACATTGCTTACATCCATTGTTTACCATAACAAGAAATATTTCATGTATCTATAAGTAATGCATAGTGTAAGAAGAAGCGTTTAACCTGCATTCGGATAATAGCCAAGGCTAGGTCTCGGGCCTTTGAAACCAGAATCTGTAAATTCACGTTCTGTGTAAAGAAAGGCAGGTGAAAATCCACTTGAAGCTGTCTAGCTCTCGTGAATGAAAAGATCAGGATTCAACAGGCGAACATAATCTGTAAGGTTTAGTTCAGGATTAATTATAGTTATTTTATTTTTAATAACCTGTATACCACTCTTAGTGTGCTAGTATCTTAACGTTCGCTCATTCATTGAGCTTGTTAAAAGTTTGTAAAATTTTTACCAAAGACATTTAAGTATAATTAAATCAGAAAATACTTATAATAAAATCTTTGAAATCCAATTAGAAAATAGTCTGAAATGAACGGAAGCCTAACTTTCGAATACCTAAGTAATGACTCTAGTAACACAGTTAAAAAAAATTCTGGGAGTAAAACGACGTCAGTGTTATTAAATGTATAGGAACTACTTATTTAAAAATATGCATTTAAATATATATAATATTTACCGTAATGTATTCCTTTATTCTAGATAGTATGGACGACGAAGATTATAAGTACGTTTATAGGAGGTTCTTATGGGGAGTACTCATTGGTTGCCTGATTTTTTTGTTGGGGAAGTTAAAAGCTCATATTCCTCACACGTGCTGGAACAACAACCCAAATGGTGATTTCGATGATGGAGCAATGTTTTGTATTAATTGTGTTAAGCAATTCATGATAAGGTGTCTCAGTCTACGCAGAAGGCGACTAGCTAGTATGATATTGATGGCTATTTCTATGGCATTTGGAGCATATACGCTCATTTTGTCGTATCAACAAGAAGAAATAGACTACAATTATTTGAGATTGAACGGTCTATTCTTTGTTTTGGCATTATACCTTTCTTATGATTATAATCTTATAGTTAATTATATTGACAGTTATTTTACGATGTGTGTCGGAAGTTTATTTCTTATACCTGTAGCGTGGTATTACGAGTTTAGTGCTGATTATATCTCTGGAGCGATGATATTGTCGGCCATCATCTTGATGATAATGGGACACATACGTCGGATAATGGCCGGGCAGCCGCAACTCTAAAGCTCTCCTTGACCTCCAATTTTTACATTGGCCCTCTTATTCTCTCCAATAGTTCGTCATATTTATATATCGCAACAATACATGTTCGTCTAATGAAGCCCAAATGATCTTCAAGAAATGTGTTTACGATTTTCATGCTAGTTGAAACACTGTTTTCATGTAACTCAGAAATTTTTTTCTATGAAACTTGGAATAAAGATTCGCTGTTTCAAAATCTTGTGCTCTCAGTGGAAAAAACTTCTAATTTACTTATTGTTGATCCTTCAGTTTGTCATCCTGTTAGTTTCCAGAAACTTTTGCTTGATTATTTTCCAGCTCTTAACCCTTTTTGCGCTGAACTGCTTGAAGTTAAATGTGTGCTTATTAGCTATGCATATTTAATGCCAAAGTGCATGATGGGTGGTATAAGTTTAAAGGGAAATTGATTGTAGATGTAATGGTAAACATCAAAACTCTTAGTAAAGAGTAACTCTCACTTTTAACAAATGCGCAATAAATGTACATAAAAGCTTGATAAACAATTTTGATAGTTATAAGCGCGCTGTGGGAGGACGCATTCTTACAAAGGCATTGTTTATCTTCAGGAGTACAAGCATCGTTGGTATCGAACGTATATAAGCGTTTAAATCCCAAACTGAAAATCAGAAGTAGGGGGTGGAAACGCGTAAATGGGTTCATAGCCTATGAATGATTTTTCGGAGCGTATACATGGGTTCATAGCACTGAAACGGTCAACCAAAGAGTTTTGATTCAATATTTACTTTTCAGAAAAAAATAACTATTAAACGTGTAATTGTATAAGATACTGCAGTTCCAATTTCTTTTTGAAAGCATCTAGAAAATGTGTCTGGTCACTTTTGGGAAACGCTCTCAATGCATGCACCTTTTTAAACGATTCTTTTATAATTTTGGTGTTTTTGAGATTGGTATGATAAATTAAGGAAAAAAATATCGGGCTTTTCATTAATTTGAATCAATTTGAATGGAAAAAAATTACCACGCCTTGTATACAGTGGCTCTTAAAAGTGTTCATACACTTAAGATTTTCAATGAAATACGAGTCTATCCATTAATTAAAATGAATTTCAGAATGGGTATTTAATAAGATCTATAATCTATTCTTAACAAAACTACATGAAATATTTTAAAAACATAGAACTTTATTTTTAAGAAACCAATAATCAAAAAGCAACAAAAACTTTATCTCACAAAAGTCATCGTACACTTGTAAAAAATCTCTACATATTAGTAAATATTCTAATTTTTCGTTAAATTAATATTTATTAGGATATCCTTTAGCATCCACAACAGCTTTTAAACGTCTGGGAATAGATTGCACTAGTTCTTTTGTAATTTCTGCATCAATGTTCATCCATTCTTCCATCATAATTGGTTTTTAGTTCGCTTTTCCTGTGAATGTCGTGTTTTACTACTCGAACCTCCAGTTCACTCCAAATATGTTCTGTTGGGTTTAAATCTGGCGATTGAGGAGGTGTTTTCAAAACTTGTGGACAATTATAGAGACACCAGAGGCGAACGTTGAGAGCCGCGTGCTTAGGATCGTTATCTTTATAAAAAAACAAAAGTTGTTTCCAATGCCCAAATTTTGAGCTGATAATTTTAAATTGTCTCTTAAAATATTTATATAAACAGCATGATTCATTATGCCATCAATAAATACCAAATTACCTAGTCCTGATGCTGACATGCACTCTCCACACAAGGACACCTCCACCGCCATGCTTAACATCCTACTAAGTTCTTGAGATTAAGTTCCTTATTCTATCTTCTCCATACAGTTATACACCCATCGGAACCAAAAATGTTAAACTTGCTTTCATCGGCAAATAAGACATTATTCCAATACGTTTGGGCTTATTTATCCTTGATAGTGCGCAGGAAATCCTAAGCTTTCTGTTTTTCTCACTCACAAAAAAAATTTCTACGGGCAGAACGCCCATGTAATCCAGCTGCTCTGAATCTCGTGAAACAGTTTCAGGTGAAATTGAAGTAGAAAATGTTTCATTAAATTCTTCAGAAACTTTTGCAGCACTCAAACGTGGATTTTTCACAAATTTTCTAATTATAAATCTCTGATCACGTTTTAACTTTGCCGGACGACCTTTTCTTACCTTGTTGTCGGTCCGATTTTTTTAAAGCGTTTTATCACATACTGCACAGTAGAATGGGATAAATTAAGTAATTTAGCAATATTCCGAACTGATTTATCACTACTATGATGAAAAATAATCAATTTTCGAATGCTGTTTGTTTCTTTACGACTACGAGCTATTTTTAAATAGTAGAATGTTGCGGTGTAAGCAAGCCAAAAATTAAAGCCAAACGATATTTTAAATGCCACCACAATTCAAAAATAAAGCGCCAGACGATAATTTTAATTATGAATTTATCCGAAAATATTTTGGTGTACGATGACTTTTGTGAGATCAAGTTTTTGCTACTTTTTGATTACTGGTTTCTTAAAAATAAAGTCTTAGTATGTTTTCAAAATATTTCATGTAGTTTCGTTAAGAATAGATTGTAGATCTTATTATTAAATACCCATTCTGAAATATTCCTCTTAATTATGGATAGTCCCCTATTTCACTGAAAATCGTAAGTGTACGAACAGTTTTGGGAGCCACTGTATGCAGTCATTTGTCACAAACGCTAGATGGAAAAATTGTCAGAGATGTGATCATTTAAAATCGAAGTATGAAAGTTCTGAGTTTGTAAACATTTGTAACTCGACAACTAAACGTGAAAAAAAATGGAGAATGAATAATGTAATGTGACTTGGAAAATTTGCTATGGATTTATTAACCCCGAATTGTTAATACGGAAAATAAAACTAGCGTTGATACACACACTGGCAAATCAGTAAAACAATTTATCTCTAGTACAGTCGAGTTTATCACTGTTTAGGCCAGTGGTTCAGTGGTTCCCAACCCGTAGAAGTCTGCGGACCACTAAGCCAGAAATTGAACCATGTACGGTACCCCCCCCCCCCCGACAACAGACTTGAGAGGGGACCTTCCGGGGGGGTATAGAATATACCACGGGGAAAAGGGATACTCTAATAAAATAAGTATGTTAAACTTTTAAGGTGACTGCCTACGTTCGGAGCCAATTTTTTAAAAAAATCGTTTTTTTAAGGATTTTTTGGTCTCTTATGGTAAAACAGCATTTAAAAATAAAAAATAAAACTTTCCTGTAAATACCATACTTTTTTATAAATTGGTCAATTTGAAGTAATTTTTAATGAAATTTAGCTAAAACGCTTATCACTCTGAACAAAATTCTAATGCTACTATTATAATTTCCTTCTTACACATGGTACATATAACAGTTATCTTCAAAATGACCTACAATCTAAGAGAAATTTTAAAATGCAAAAATAATACAGACAATTTTATGTCCCAATATGAAAATTTTCCCCAATTCGTCATTCCTGTCATTATAAAAACAGCTCCAAACAAAAAACTATTTATTATACATCAATTATTGTACGTCATTTCATTAACAATAGCATCTAAAACCTTTCCTGAAAATTTTATCAAATTATATGCATTATTATGTGAAATATCATGATAACGGTAGAGATTTGTGCTAAAAAACATAATTCTGAGAAAAACGCCTTTAAAGTTGTTTGTCACTTCAATTTTGTATTAGACGATGTTTATTAAAATAGCTATAACTCTGCTTCTAATTGATGTAGAATACAAATCTAAGCGGTTTTGAAAAGAGAAAACATTGATTTACAAGATTCTTGCAAAAAATAAAATTGACCAAAATAGTCAAAAAATGGCATTTTCAACGTAGGCAGTCACCTTAAGACATTTTAATTCAACACCTGATAGTCATCGGATATATTCGGTCCATCTAGTTCAATGAACATTTTTAAAATTTTTTATTTCCAATGGTGGGCTAAGGAAACATTCAAAAATATATAAACATAAGAAATACAAGTGAAGAAAAAGAATAGTTGTAATGAACATTGCTTTCAAAATCTCCCCTAATTTGGCAATTTTTTTATATGTGGTGCCGGACCACTCCCGAGGCTCTCGGGGACCACCGGTTTAGGCAAAACCCTTTTTTCGACTTTTTTTAAAAATCTGCACATCTTAGGGTTTTAACACACTTTAAGTAGCTTTTTTACATGGGGAATTTTGAAATAGCCGTAGCTTTACACACTGATCTCAGTGAGACCTCTATTTCACCACTTTTATAATTTCTCTGTATAACGCTATATTACACATCAGCTATTTTTTTTTTAATCCATTCGCGACTTTAAATATTCTTGCTTCATAATGACAGTACACGTCTCAAAATACTGCAATTTTCATTTAAGATTGTCTCAGAAATACCTTAGAGTTAAAGAATCTAACTTGAAATAATAATAATAAAGGAAAATACATCAAAATCCATCGTGTCTAGACCGGATATGGGCACGTTAAGTCCTTAGACCGGAAAGTCCTCCTATGAGGTCAGTGGGTGGGGAAGGTACGATCCCCCATGTCGCCCCTGGGGTGCTCAGTCAAAATTATAGTAGCACCTATCCAAATCAGATTCCAACCCTTGTGATGCTATTATAAACCGTAGCCTCGAACCGAAGCCTCTATGGGACCTAGTCTGCAACTTCCGGCCAGTGGGCATTAGACAACAACAACATCAAAAATCCTAACCTGAGTCTGTTAGGCATCTACAAAATTGCTTTAAATGAGACCCATATCGCGTAAAAAAAAAATCAGTTCTAATCTGATTGTATGGTTCCAAATTTTCATGGGGAGATCCCATAATCTCGATTTTGTAATTAACTGATTCCTAAAAACTATATCTTTACCACTTTATTGATTTTTTTTTTCCTTCAGAGTAATTTTTGATATCCACATTCAGTTATATGGGCTTGTGGCGGCCCTGTGGTACAGCGCGCTGGATTCCGGTGCTGAGGGTGCTCAGATCGAATCCCGGCGTTGCGCCACGAAAAATGCCTCCGTTTGTGTCGTCCCTTCATAGGGGGTAATGCTGTCCACCTATATGGTGCCCCCATAATAAAATGGATAGCAAAACTGCGGCGTATTATAGACGAATGTTTGAGTACAAGTGCCTCCGCATTGGTTTAAAAAAAAAAAAAATCAGTTATATGCTCAAAAATTAGTCTTGTGTGTTATAATCGGTTATACATTTTCATATAATATGTAAGCCCAAAGAATTTATCACACTAGCTTTAACTGATGTCTTGTTTCTTATTCAAATCTAATGTAAAAGTGAACGTTTTTTCATCTTACTATTTTCTCAATATTTAGTTGGGGCATCTCTAGGATGGATGCAAGCTGTTACCCGGCATAGCATAGATTCATAATATTCACAGACGGGGGCTTGTGGGATTTCCATGGCTTCAGGAGCTTCAGGAAGAGTAGTGGTAATTGCAGTTCATGGGGCGGGCCCTCCACTGTAGAATAATATGGCAATGCATAAGGGCCTGTTCACATAGGAGTCCGTTGCGTTGCGTTGCGTTAAGGAAAAGATGACGTTGAGACGAAAATAAACCAATCATAGGCGTTAAAAATTTCATTGCTAATCGTTTGGAGGCATATGATTGGTTTATTTTCGTCTCAACGTCATCTTTTCCTTAACGCAACGCAACGGACTCCTATGTGAACAGGCCCTAAAACTTCAGTGATCAGCAAAATACGAAAGTAGGAAGGAAAATAGAAAGTGGGGAAAACAAAAGCTTCGATAGTACAAGTAAAGGTAAAACATGGGGCAAAAAATGAGACAAAGCGAACAAAGAACAGGACAAACAATTAAAGTTACGAGCAAGAGGTTTCCATGGTGGCATCCAAATGGTATTCATCTGGTGGGCTAATTCGTCCAAATTGTTAGGAGGACGGAGGTGACGCACATGCACAATTAAAGTACCAAATCTTATCTCTATTGAACGATTCGTTCTGGGTGTATCGATATTTTCGTCACAAACTGTATTTTTTTACAAGTGTACAAGCCCATAAACGTGTCACATCTGCTGTCTGTGTTTTATTTAGCAGAATTTTCAAGTCTTTTAAAAATGCACGTCTTATCAAAAATTCAAGATTCCCAGAATAATCTGAGTAACTCGAGTTCTGAGTTCATGTAACAAGGTCTTGCACAATCTGCCCTTCAACTATCTTGTCTGGTAACCTGTCAGTCATCGGACCATCGGAACAAGTGTTTAACTGTGTTTCCTAGGCCAGAGCCTTCAAACACAGATATTTCGTGATTGTGCCATCGGAGAGCAGAAATATCACAGAAAATAAAAAGAAAGTTCGATGAGAATCAATAAAAGTTCAGGAAATTGCTACACAAGAAGTGAAGCAGTGGATCTTCTGGTCAGAACTTTGGATGGTGAAAGGAACAGTTCTGATTGGATGTCTTCTGGATCTTCAAGTAATTCGCTGATGTGGGTGGAGTTTACGGCTGTCTGTAAGCTGGAAATCAATTGGCTAGTGAAGCGAGAATAGAGAAAAGAGATTGGATAGAAAGATAAGGTCTGGGATCCGTGAGTTCAATAACTACAAAAATGAGCAAAGCCAAAATGGATTTGCTCAGAGACAGATAATTAAGTTAATAGAAAGTTTAAGGATAGGAAATAGATATTTATTTTATTTTATAAAATTTTATAGTTGTTTTTTTTGCCTTGGCGAGCCAAGTATTGTTTTTCCTGTCAGTCATACACGACCCAGCAACTTAAATAGAAGATTTTTCTGAAATCCCTCTCAATATTACAGTATCCTTCAATGACATTTATTGGCTTCTACTACGTACGACTAAAAGTGTTAACAAACAACCTATGCAAATGCATAGGTGGAGGGGAAAAAGAGATGTAAGATTTGAAAATGCGGTTTCCACTTAACAGTGACTCTTTATTGAGGAATGCGCAGAACTAAACAAACAACCTGAGCAGTTCGATTGCGCATATTTGAAAATATACACGTTGTTACAATCTTCTTTTGGTGTAAAACATCAGCTAACCAATCGGTTGCTCAAATGAAACATATGTCAAAACAGTCAAGTGACGTTGTTTTATTCTTCTGTTTGTTTCTTAGTACAAAACACTTAACTAAATTAACGTTAAGTCATAAAGGAACAAACTTCAAAATCATTGGTGTTTTTCACGATAAAGAATAGGGATAAAAATTGACAGAATATTATTCATGTCCTGTTATAATGCAAATACTTTCTCATTATTGGGTGAATGTAGCCGCTTGAATATTTTGCCACTCCGGGAGTCAGATGCCCATGCCGTAATAACTGTACTGAAGGTCGTCAAAAAAGATAAGCAAATAAATTTTTTCCGTAATACTTTTAATTCGTAACACTCGCTAAAATTGTTACATCAAGTGATTAATAGCAATTGAATGTTTTTTTTATGATAAAAATTAGGCGTTAGTTATCCAAAAAAGAAGAACACGAGAATGCCAATATAAATGCCCCTACCCCTTCCACCTATAATTAGATTTCATGTAAATATCTTTGAGCAGCAAAAAATTTCCACTCATATATTCTGGCAACCCATCTTGTCAGCCTTATAAAACTATTTGTAAAAGAAAAAATGATATATTTGGATGAGAAAGAATGAAGTGAAAGGAATTTTTGTTCGTGCAGTTTATTGCATTGATCTGACCTTTCAGGAATATTTTTTTTTTTTTTGTGCGAATAATTTGTAATTTTTACGGACCACAAATTCGGTTTGATCTAGATATAACTGAAGCCATGTTTTATTTGTAAGTACAAAACTTCTATTAACATAATTAATTTTTAGAATTTTTATGAGATATACTCAGACATATACGAAGGAAATATTTAAACAAGTAGGAGTTTTCGAAAGAAATGTTTACTTAGAAAGTAAGCAACATATTTTAAAAAGAATGCTCTAAAGAGATCTAAAAGAGAATGCTCTTAGGAACTACGTCTGTAGTTAACTATAAAGTTCTGTATACCTGAATGACTCATACTTAATGTTTGGTTATGCGTAAAAGGTTAAAATTTTAATTTCTAAGATTTAGTGAAAAGTTAGCTCATAGTGAAAATATAATGCATGATTAATCCTAAAGTGGATAACATCTGTGTGACAAGAATTCCAGTTGCTTTTAAACTTCAAAGTCACATTTTGAAAGTTATATTTTAAAGTAGTTACAACTAATGTAACTCCACCCGTTAGGCATCAACGTTCAGTTATTTTTTATTATGCTATTTTACGTATAAGAAAGTCGTTTTAACGCATTATATCGTCATATTTCCCAGAGAATAATGAAATCGAAAAACTGATCCATGCTTCTTTCACAAGCCTATCAACATTCTTGCAATCATCATAATTGACTCTATCCAGTGTAAGATAATTACAAATAAATATACATTTAAGTGCAGTTTCGTGTCTATGTTTGAAGTACGGGTTGATAAGCTAAGTAACTCGAATTCTGACTTCATGTAACAAAACTCTTGCACAATCAGCTCTTCAACTATCTTGTCGGGTAATCTGTCAGTCAGACGACCTAGAAATTTTAACAGAAGATTCCTCTGAAATCTCTCAATATTACAGTATCCTTTTTTTTAATAAAATTTATTGGCTTCTATTACGTATTGCCTGTTAGCATTTACAAAATTGCTTTAAATGAGACCCATATCCAGTAAAAGATTTTCAGTACTAACCTGATTTTATGGTTTCAAATTTTCATGGGGAGATCACATGATCTCGATTTTGAAATTAACTGATTCCTAAAAACTATATCTCTCCCACTTTATTGATTTTTTTTTTCCCCTTAGAGTAATTTTTGATATTCACATTGTTATATGCTCAAAAAATTAGCCTTGTGTTACAATAGGTTATACATTTTCATATATGTAAGCCCAAAAAAATTATCTCTAGTTTTAACTGATGTCTTATATCTTATTCAAATCTAATTTAAAAGTGGACTTTATTTCTTCTGAATATTTTGTGGAGTAGTTCAAATGCACCCAATACTGCGCTTATTCAAATTACTCTACACTGCATTGTTCAGGATATATTTAAAGTGAACAAGGCATTAGCACAACCTCAGATAAGGCGTCTAGTTGAAAAGGGTGGTTAAAATCAGCTTTCGGTTAAAAAAAATACTTAATCCCAGTCTTTTGAAAAGATCGTCTAAACAAACTAGGAGGGATATCTCTAGGGATGTAAATATACTTTAAAACCCACTTAAATGATTAATAGCCTTTTTCATAGCTTTCAAACTATACCCAGAATGAAATGCCAATCCAAAATAAGTTGGATTTTAATTATACAATAAATGGATATATAGTCAGTTGTTAGTTTCATTTTGGTTTCTGGGGATCCCTAAAAGTGCAAACGAATGGGAAAGTACAGCTTTAAGGGGTCATACGACTGTTAAACCGTCAAAAAAATGGATTTTTTTGAAGAAAAAAATATATGAAAGATTAACCATTTTGAGTATTTTAAGACAATCCGCTTGAAAAAATTCCCATAATTACGGAAGTTATGAAAAAAAAAAGTGTCAGATATTTTCTGTAAACAGATTTAAAGGGCAATACTTCAAAGTGATATATCTCAAAATGTGTTTTTTCAAATAGCGCACTTGTTATCTCTGGAACTGTTTCATATTTTTGCATGAATTTTCACAGAGTACATATTATCATTTGCTTGAAAGTGAACCTAAATTTGTTTACAGATCTCTAGTGAATGTATTTTTCATGCATAGATAAAAGTGTTATTTATTAAGAAAAAAATGCACTATTTTTAGTTTCATTGTAAAAGAAGAAATATACCTTAAATATATACAAATTTAGGTTCAAATTAAACTTTGCTTTCTGTTATGTGTTAAAAGCAGAAATTTTGTCTTAAACTCAATTTTTTTTTTTTAGAGTATTTATGTGCGTTAGCTTTGATATCACTTTTGTCCAAAGCATACTGCTTATTATTTATAACTATGTAACACAAATTATTTTTAACTATCAAACAAGAAACAGGTATACATTCATAAATCAAACATTATTCTATTAACACAAAAAAAATTATTATTTTAAATCTTATACTTTTCAAGATATAGAATGTCGAAAGTGACACGATTTTCATACTTTATCGACTTTTAACAGTCGCATGACCCCTTAAGTTCTGGAAGAGCATCAAAATTTGCTCTGTACTTCTTAAACGCAAAGTATTATGGGGGATGAAGTAAATGATCATTAGATGGAAGGTTTCATTGAAGTGTTATTGATCGCTAAGCCAAACTATATTTATTAATTCTTTTCAGTTTGGACATGGATGAGCGTACATGGAATACAGTTCTGCACGTTCTGACTTGGACATCCATACTACTTTTCATAGTTACCGTGGTGACGAATATGAATTTTATACAGCAACACAAGTGCTCGGATTTTCATCCAGAGGGTGCCTTCGATGTTGCAGCCAGCCTCTGCCCCTACTGCGTAAGAGAATTCATTTCAATCTACCTCACTATATCTGGGAGGAAGAAAATCTCTAAATTGCTAATCTTCGTTGCATTGGCACTGGGAACGCAAGCTAATATTTCAGCATTTTTGTACGGCACAACTGATTCCATGTACATGAAAGCAGGGTTAGTACTCGCTCTGTCATCAATTTTTGCCGCTCACGGCAACAGATTTCGACCAAGACCTTTAGTACGGACTTTTGTATATTGCGTGGTCGCAGCGCTGATTTTCTTGACATTTCCAGCCATGTATCTACGGAATTTTCCTACCATTGTAGAGATGGGTTTCATCGGCGTATTCGTCATTCTTGCGGGACAATTTCTGCACTACTTGGATTCGGCCCTTCGTCCTCCTATACGTCCCATTCAAATCATTAATGCAATTAATGACCTTCAACGAATGCGGGAGATGGATCCGGATTGGGTTGAAGTTGAACCAAATGCACTCAACGAGGAAGAACAAAACTTGATGTAACGTCTTGAACTTCTCCCAAATATGGACTGGCATTTTCTTTTTTTTATATATATATATTCTCTTGTAATTTTAAATTCTATTCCATTAAAAAAAATTTTAAAGTAATTTGAGTAAATAAAGTTTAGTGTAATTTTCAGTCATCCATTAATTGTTTGATTCCCTAATCTGTTGCTGTTTATCCCCATATATATATATATATATATATATATATATATATATATATATATATATATATATATATATATATATATATATATATATATATATATATATATATATATATATATATATATATATATATATATATATATAAAAACAGTTCCGTAACTGACTCATTCATTCATTCATTCACTGACTGACATACAACGCACAGACCAAACCGCTGGACCTAAAGGGCTGAAATTTTGCATGGCGATTCTTCTAATAGTGTAGGGGTGCACTAAGAAAGATTTTTAAAAAATTCTTCTTAGATTTTTTTAAAATTAAATTTTTAAGCTGTTTTTTAAACTTTTTTTACGTTTGCATTTAAAATAATACATTGCGGGTTATAAAATTTATATCACGAGAAAGATCATAAAAATTCCTTCAAAATGAAATTTTTTTCGAATTTTTACCTCCATTTCCTGATTTTTGGTGAATTTTTAAAGATTAATTTTTAGAATTTAATTTATTAAATGCGGATCACGTGATTTCTTTTTCTGGTACTTTAAATAAATTTTTCGTCACGTGCGTAACAACTAAATAGACAAAAAAAATATTTTTTTCTCTTTCTAATGCAGCAGACGATTGGATATTATCCAAAAAAATGTATATCCCTTACGATTTTTTTATAAATATATATATATAGATAGATATATATTTTACATCAATTGTATACATTGATCATCGCATTTATTATAAATATATATATTTATTTTTTGGCATAAATTGCATACGTTGACCGTTGTATTTAATTTGAATGTACTCCGTAGCGAAGCGCGGGTTTTCAGCTAGTGTATGTATATATATATATAACAAAACACATGTCTCGATAGTACTATTAAAATAAATTGGGAAATATTTCTGAAGTAGAAAGGTATAAGGCGCCTTGAGTTCATAATTAATATTTAAGGTTACAAAGTATGAGTTATAATTGTTGTGCGCTGAAGTATACATTATACCATTTACTCTCTCATATAAAATGGTCGGTGGAGTCTAAACTAAACTCTTGCCACTAAATCATCCGTACAATCGAAACTCAAACGCATATTTAATTTTAAGCAGTCTCTATTTTCTTTTAAGTACTGTCTCGGTTGTATTGATGGGAAATGAAAAAGTTAAAAATTTAAGAATAAATCTGTCGAATTATCCCATTAATACTAATTATAATAATATAATTATAAATTTATACTTACGTACATAACAGAATATTGAAGGAAGGCTGCTAAACTTGAGTTTTCCTCGATTGAACGCTAAGGACAGAGTCCGGACGATCTATTTTTGGGGGGAGTTAAGTTAAAGGCATAATTGAGTGCCTCAGCTAACCGGAATATCTGTGGGTAGTGTTGACCAAAATTAATGATCATTTGGGTCTGGTACTATAATTTTCGAGCTGTATAAAACTCTATAGAGTAATAAAGTAGCAAGGAAAAATGTTGTGTATAGGTGTATTGCCATCTGCGTCGAAAGAAATATCTTAAATAATCCTGCTGTTCAGCTAAATTCTACCGATTACATTTTTTTTAGGATAGTTTCGTTATTTTTGTTAGTTTTCTTGGCTTATAAATGGATTAAATCCTGCTATTAGACCACGGTATCCACATTAAATTAATATTTATTGGAAGGGTATTAAACAGTCGCTATCACTCGATACGGATATAAATCTTTTATACCTAAAAGTTTCACCTATTTTTAAAGAATCTGTATTTATAATATAGATTTTCATTATTTTCTTACTTCAAAACTCTACCTTTGGTAAATTGAGGAGATTTTGCAAAAAGCACTTTTCCCCGAGGAAAATGTTTTGGACTCCTAGGAAAATTTTAAACTTGTGCTAGTTCATACCTGTTAGAAGCAGAATACTCTACCTCCCCAGCCGCCCAAATAGCGTAGTGGTTAGTGTTCTGAGCTGCCCCATAGGACCATAGGAAATGGGTCGCAACTGCAATTCCTGGGCCACGCCCTCAATTGCAGACTTTCAGGTAATAAGCAGAGGGGAACAAATGAAACAGAGTATAGGAAAGGAGAGAAATGATTGGGTCGCTGCAAATGAAGGACAAAACATTTAAGGAAATGACAGGATGGCTCTAGGCCGTTTCCTGTTAGAGGGGTCAGCATGATCACAATTTGCTAAATCTTTAAGTAAATCATTATCGATATTGTAGTGAAAGTTAATGGCTAGATTTTGAAGGTGTTTTTTAAGAGTGGGGAGACCGATTTCATTGTAGATGTCAACATTACGGAAGTACCAAGGGGCATTTATTATTTGTCTGATCGTGCTGCTCTGCTGAGAAGCTAGTTTTTTAATATGCATTTCAGCACAGTATGACCATGCTGGCCCACCATAGGTTAGTATAGGACGAAGAAACGATTTATACATGAGCAATTTATTTTGAATGCTTAATTTGCTGTTCCGAGCAATTAAGGGATATATTAGTCTGCGAGCTGCTCGAAACTTGTTCCTAACGTGTGTGATGTGATGTTTAAAAGTGATATTTTTATCGAGAACAATGCCAAGATATTTTACAGTTTCAGACCAGGGGAGATTTGTGTTTCCGATTTTAATTTGATGATTTAGGAAGGATTTTTTACCCTTTGAAGTGAACATAACTGCTATACATTTTTCACTGAGCTGCCCCACAGTGGACTTGGGTTCATATCCCGATAAGGCTTGTTCGTTTCCGTGTCGGCCCCCTCATAGGGGGCAATGGTGGTTCACATATCTGGTGCTCACATAATTAAGTAGCCAGAAGTCCCAAACACTAGTCCCAACGAAATCATTTAAAGATTTTTAAAATACGCTCTGATCTCTTAAAGCAGACTGGTATACTTCAGAAAACATCCTCCCCTTTATTCGGATTAAGTCGTAAAACTTAGGGGTACGAATGTTTTTTCACACATAAAATATGCACTATATGCTAATATTTTCTTGAACGATATAAGAAGTACTAAGGGTTATAAATCCTTTGTCCGCTTAAAATATACCAAAAATACCAATACCCGTCCTGTGCAATTTATTGACAGTCAGTGATACCACGATATGGGCATTAGTCCCTCTCCCGAGTTTTACCGTAGGTACATACGACGTTTAAAACCAAACACAAAATTGTCTTATCATATATTAACTGTCTGGGAAATATTTCCATTAAGTCTTATGTTCCTTTGTACAAAATTTATCGAACATCTAGATGCTATTACCCGTCTGTGATTATATACAAACTGCGTTATAAAGAATACATGCAAAGATTATAGCCTACCTTGAAATATTGTATCTTATTTTTAAGTGTTAAGTTTCAGAGGAAAATAAAGAATTCACGTGTCTAACAAGCTGAGAAATCAGAAAAATCAAAACTAGGCAACTTCAAATCCTTTATGATGTCGTGGGAACAATAATAGTTATAATTATACTGATGATGATGATATTGAATGAATGAAGGAAAGAAAGAAAGAATTAATATACAGTGATTTCCGCTTATAAGAATCTTGTTTGTTATTACTGTTTTTGATTCTTATAAGCGGTTGATTCTTATAGCCGAAATTTAGGTTTTTGGACAGGCACACACACCTATATATACATATATTAGATAATTTACCATAAAATACTCTTTGATTTACGTTAATTATCTTTTATTAAAATTATCTTTTTTTAATTTTAAAAATACAACTTAATTTTTAGACCTATAAGTAGATACACATGATTATAGTAAGAGAAGAAAAAATCCAATATTTGTTACAACATACCTGCTTAACAGTTTTAACATTTCAACTACAGGAAGGGAACAAGAAAAAGTTTTCTATGGTAGTTTGAAGGTAATGAAGTTTTCAGGAGGCTGTTTATACCTCTTTCAATACTAATAGTCTCAGACGAAGATTCACCTTCTAGCTTACGTTTCACAATTTGATAACGTGCTGAATCTACTAATGTCACGTTTGTCTAAGTGATAGTGGACGACACTTCCTCGAAGATTTATGTGTTTCGGGGTCCAGGAAGCCGCGACCAGGATGTGGGAGGTGGGAAAAAAGATTCCCTCTTTTTGTTTGTCAGTGGAGAAAAGTGAAATCGGACCCGGACGGGTAAAGATGCCCCAGGTCAAGCTAATAGGACAGTGTTGTGCAAAAGCGTTTAAGGGAAAACTATTATGTTATGTCTAACAAAGAAAGAGATGAATTTTACAACTATATTCCATCCCATCTTATCAATCTTTCTTTTTAAAAAATGAAAGAAAGAACTTCGTGCCTTTTAAGGGTTTAAGTGACTTTTTTGGAAAAATGCAAGGAAAGCGGCGAGTGTAAACTGATTCTTAAAACCGGTGGATTGATTCTTTAAAGCGAAAATTTTAACATGGAAATAATACATTTGTTTTTGTTTTCGCGCTATTGATTCTTATAAACGGTTGATTCTTATAACCACTGATCACTATAAGCGGTGGTTACTGTATATGAAATAATAATAATATGGGAACTATGCGATAATGTGGGTCAAGTTGAAGTTTTTCAAAAACAATACTTATAAGAATAGTAACTTAAGTTGTTGTTTTTCTGATTAAGTAATTTGTTGCTATTTCTGAATGTGTCTTCGCCGAATCACTCGGAAGGGTTAAGATTTGCGAAGCTGTGGGGTTAATAAGTTGTAAGGGTTGCATTAAAGCGCTGCTTGCAAATATCGCAGCTGATGATTACAGGTCTATTCAATAAAAAGTGATATTTTAGTTTCTTGTCTATTTTTCTTACCTGAGGATCACAAAATACATCATTCATTCTTTACCAGAGCAGGCTAGTGCTTTCTCCTCTCTTCAAATTTTTGTTACGCTTTTTTTTTAAATTTTTTTTTCATTGTCCATCTGTTCGGCGGTTGGCCGCTTTGTGCCTCCTGCTTTGCGGGGCTTGCTCTGTGGGGTCTACTTGTTTACTTGTTTGGGTGTAGGCGAGGAGTGGCTGCCTGTTGTGGTCTAACCTTGACCTTCGAAACTCGGGTTTCGAAGGTCACGGTCTAACCCCACCGGCGGGAATTCAACTCAGTAGGCCATTGCGGCCATGTCGGGTCCCACCTGGTGTTTCGGAGATCATTCATTCCTAACATAATTCCTTAACCCTGTGTAAATGTGGCATAACCCGAGTCCAGCCCGTCCACCTGTTTTCCGCCCTGCGTGTGACAAACGAACTGAGCTCGCGCACCTGGTTCCCCTGATACAAGGAAAGAACGAGTTGCTCGCATCAATGGATTTCGCTTCACTGGGACAACCTGAGCTCAACTGCTATTTTATATTGATAGTGGAGTTCCTGGACCTGCTGGTTTTAACTCCTGTCAGCAAGATATTTCGTGGTCAATGTTAAAATGCTCAGTAGGATTTATCAGTGATTAAGTTAAGAAGGTATTAAGAATAAAGGTCTTTTAAGGTGAAAAAATTAAAGTCCTTCATAAGAGGAAGGAATGCTAAAATTTAAAGAAGCTGGTACTATTTAATTACTAGTAAGAGAAGAATTAAATTTGAAAGTTAAGTAAGTAGATTATTAAGATGGATTTTAATCCGGAAAGGGAGGTTACTGGCCCACAATAAACTAGATATTAAGTTTAAAAAAGAAAAAAAAAGGCCCCGTTCAGGGTCATACAATAATAATGTGATAATCGCAGAATTCCGCTGGGGGAAAAGTGAAAATATCAAGATAATATAATTTGGACTACGCGACACCACCTGGGCCCGAACCCATAACGTAGGGCTTACTAGGCCAGCGCGAATGCACTGCGCTACGGCAGCGACGTAAGTAGGTGGGAAATAAGTGAAGAGTATCGCGGTGCGGAAATTAATGTTATCTCCTAAGGAGACACGCCCGTGGGCGTTTACGATTGGCAGGGAGACTGAAGTCGTAGTCGGGGAGTTCTGCGATTACCATATTATTAATATTAGGCAGGTTGTTATAAAATTTCTTAGAAATCTTATAAGCCTGCTTAGTAACAGTAGAGATGCCGAAGTCTCTTCTAATTGTCTCGTTCGACATATAACGGTAAGCTCGGCGAATTCTTCTGAGAGTTTTATTCTGGAGTTTTTCGATGTTAGTAATATGCGTTTGTGCGGCGGAAAACCACACCGGGGCAGCATACAGAGCAACGGGTAAAATGCATTGCTTGTAAAGTAGTACTTTATTTCTCATTGAGAAATGCGGACTGAAAAATAGAGTTCGGAGTTGCATGGTGACAGCATTGCACTTGCTAATAGTGTTCGTAACATGGGGTTTCCAAGTAAGTCTGCGGTCCAGAGTTACGCCGAGATACTTTACTGTGTTCTCCCATTTAAGTGGGGAATGTTGGATATAGAGTCGCGGAGGATTGGTAAAGCGATTACTGAAATAGATCGCGTGACACTTTGAGGGGTTGATTTTAATTTTCCAGCGTAAAAACCAAGACTCAAGAGTGTCGATGTGACGCTGAATTTGGAAAGTCAGGTAGTGGTCGTTATTGGAAGAAGATAGGATAGCTGTGTCGTCCGCATACATAGCGAGAAGAGTATTAGTTCCACGTGGTACATCGTTGGCGTACAAATTAAACAAGGTCGGTCCTAGGATCGATCCTTGTAAAATTCCCGACGTGATGTACCTATACCGGGACAGGTTATTGTTAATGCGGACGGCAAAATTTCGATTACGTAGGTAGTTGTGGATCAAATGGATGAGACAGGCTGGCAAGTTAATTTGGATAAGTTTAAAAATAAGTCCCGGGTGCCAGACCTTGTCGAACGCGCACTTAATGTCTAGAAACAGAGCAGCGGTAGGTTGTTTACCCTGTAACCCATCGCGGGCAAATTCCACTACCCTTAGTAGCTGCTGCGTCGTGTTGTGCTCAGACCTAAAGCCAAACTGCTCTGGTATAATTATGTCGTGCTGGTCGAGGTGCTCATTGATTCTGTGAAGAATAACGCGCTCCGCCACCTTACTAAGGGAGCTCAGCAAGCTGATTGGACGATAACTCTGGGGAAGGTTACGATCCCCCCCTGGCTTGGGGATGGGGCAGATAATTGAGGTCTTCCAACATGTGGGGAAATAGTTAAATTTAAATATGGAGTTGACAATTACAGTAAAGTATAGGATTATATTAGTTGGAAGATTTTTGAGGATTAAGTTATTGATGTTATCTATGCCAGGCGCTTTCTTATTATTAAGTTTTTGAATAATATCAATGATTTCGTAGAAGGTAACAGGGGAAGTAGAATCGGAGGGGGGGGTGGAAAGAAAATTTTGAACGGTCGTGAGGACAAGTCTATCATTTTCCTCATCGACCAGGTCGTTGTTAGGAGAGAATTGCTCTCTGTAAGAGTCTGCAATGGCGTTAGCTTTGTCCAAGTCATTCATGGCAACTCCGTGTCGGCCTTGAATGGGCGGAAATTGCGTATGCTGTTTGCGGAGACGTCTGACAAACTGCCAGACGGAGTTGTCTTCAGGATCAAGCCCTTGTATGAATTCAGCCCACGTGGAGTTTCGGAAAATTCTAATATCGCGACGAACGCGCGCTCGAAGGAGATGATAATTACTCCTAAGCTGGGGGAGACGGGTGAATTGATATAATTTACGTGCCACGTTACGGTCTTTAATTAATTTAACTATGTTGGGGGGGGAGATTATGATAACGTGGCTTTTTCAAAGCATGGGTGGATTTAGCCTTGGCGTGTTCGATGGCAGTAGTTAGGCAGTTGGTAGCATGCTCTATGTCATCCGGGCTACGAATGATGGGGTAATAGAGGGTGGAGTACTGGAGAATTTGTTGGAACTGCTCCCAGTTAGTGCGGGTGGGGGGATTAGGATTTTGAATATCGACCTGCCTATCGAAATTTATTAACACAGGGAGGTGGTCAGAGTCGAAAAGGTTAAGAGTTTCTATGGTGTAGGGGTAGGGTATATTTTTGGTGAGGGCAAGGTCGATTGTGCTTGAGCCCGATCTGTGGAAGTGAGTAGGGGTGGGGGGGGCGATTAATTTAATATTAGCGTTGTCGGTGACAAATTTTTGAAGGGCTCGGCCAGAACGGTCAGTCCTATGGCAGTTCCAACCTGTATTGTGTGCGTTGAAGTCACCTGCCACAATACAGTAATTACTATGATTAAAAATACTTTGAAATTCAGAGCACCGAAAATTTTTACTGGGGGGGATGTAGATGGAAGAGATTAAGATTTTAGTGGTTCTGTCTGGAAGAAACATTATGGAAGTGCTCTCCACGTTAGTCGTGTTAATATCATTAAATTTAAAGTGATCCAGACCCCTTCGGACATAGATAGCAGTGCCACCTCCAGGGTGCTGATAAGAGTTAGGGGGGCGAGGGCGGTCGGTTCTATGGAGCGTGTAGTTACTAATGTTAAAACGCCAAGGTGCAGAGAATTTAGTTTCCTGGATCAGGGCAACGTCTATATTGGAATTTTCCATAAACTCCCTGAATTCACTCATTTTACAAGAAAGACTGTTTGCATTCCAGAATAGAACTCTCAGTGAATTTTTAGAGGAAGAACTACTCATGACCGGTTGGTGGGTCTAAGTACAATGCAATTTCATGAAAGACGGCCACCATTTTTGAAAATATATCGGTATTAGTTTTCATGTGTGCGGAGATTTTTCTAAAAAGCAACATGATATCCGCAATGTTATATTCGGACATGAAGTCCTTAATAGCGCGAAAAATAGAAGCAAATTCTGCAAAGCTTGTTGTTGGCCGCTCGTCGTGAGTAGTTTCTCCGCTATTAAGTGCAGCAGTAGCGACCGGGGCAGCACTGGGGATGGTTTCAGTGCGCACTTTAGGATTGGATCTCCTAGGCGCGCTCTCATTGGGTGGATTTTGATCCGCTCCTTGTCTATTTAAGGGGGTGACTTCGGCATTTCTCTGCATATCGCTGGGAGTCGGTGCAACGCTCTTATCGCTAACAACTTGTTTCGCTAGGGGAATATTCCATGCCGATGTTTTTGGCAGGGGAGCGGGAATGAATACAGCTGGTTTACTATTAGAGCTGTGATTGTTACTAGTGGGCTTAGGGCCCTTAACTTTAAGTTTATTTTTATTTTTGGGGTTAAGGGGACACCCTCTGTAGTTCGCTGTATGATTGCCCTTGCAGTTTGCACAGCAAGTCTTATCATCAGTGTCCTTCAGAAGGCATTCCCCTGGGACATGAGAACCACCACACTTTACGCATCGTGGAGACAATTTACAAGTCATTGATGAGTGCCCGAACATCTGACACCTATAGCACTGGCTTACGCCAGTTTGGGTGTAGTGTTCGAAGGACACTCTCAAGTAATTAATTTTATTTAGTAAATGCAAGTTTTCTAGGTTGGGTGAGGGTCTGACAGAGACCAAGAACAGCGGCATGGGTTTTTTAGTCTTTCTATTAGTGAGAAAGGCAGTTTTAACAGGTTCTAGACCGAAATTACGGAGTGCTTCCTCTATGTCACTCACGGGAGTGCATACAGGTAAGCCTCGTAGAACGTACTTCCTCGGCCGCTCAGATCTAGGATCCAGCGTCCTGAAAGGAATTTTCTCGTGATCGAGAAAGTTTTGAATTTTGCGGTAAGAATCTACCGATCTAATGGTGATTTTAATAAGGGAGCCGGTTAGCGTTGCATCGACGTCCTCTGCAATTTCATTGATAATTTTAATCGTGTCGCGCCAGTTATCCCTGACCTCGAAGAAGACTTGGCATCTTTTCGAAGTCGGAGTATCACTTTTTTTGTCGCTCTCTACCGGGCCTGTAGTGTCCATTGGGACAACCTGAGCTGAACTCGTCTTACTTATAAAGGGGCATGCTTTTATTGTGAAGGAAAGAATAGGGGCTGAAGAAAGAATAGTTGGGGAATTTCTTACCACAGTTTTAAATGAAATACGGAAAGTCAAATGTCATAATTGCTGCTAAATTTTTCTAAGCGTATTTACCCAATAAATATACATATGCATAGATGAAAGCCTCGTTTTGTAAAATGTTCGGCGGTTTTCGAAATCGCACGTGTTCCTTCCCTAAGCGGTTTCGCCATACGAGATGACCGTGGAGAAAGCGAAGCACGTGCCTAAGAACACTCAAAGGGTTAATATATGTCAATAAAAATGGAGTTTTCTCATGCATCCAATATTTTTTTTAATTCAAATTTTAGCCAGAGAAGAGTTTTTTTTTTAAATTTTAAATGCGAAGGGGTGGTTGATTGGCTTTCTTTCAGCAATTTTGACATCTTTTACATCACGTGGACCAAGCAGACCTAGATTTGCTGCTTACAAAGGTGACAAACACCCTTGATTACTAAGAGATTCAAAAACACACATTCGTTCTGAAAAGCAGCACATTACCCAGGGGCTATAGTGCGATAGTAAAAGGTAGAAGCTACTGACGTCACAAGTGACAAATATAGAATCCGCTAGATTCTACAGTTAAAAAAAATTAGTACTTGCTTCTTTATTAGACAATGGCTAGAATCATTCAAGGTTGCTCCCACATGGTATAGTGGGTAGCGTCGGGAGCTTCCACGCAGTGGGCATGGGTTCAAATCCCGAATAAGGTTTGGTCATTAAAGTGTTGTCCCCTCATAAGAAGCAATGGTGGCTCACCTAAATGGTGCTCCCATAATAATGTAGCCAGTAAGACTTTGCGGTGAATAACAAAAGGCGAATGTCTCACGACAAATGCCTCCGCATTAGAAAAAAAAAAAGAATCATTCAAGATGATTTTCATGTCTTTCTTTTTCTGTTAAGAGATTCAACATAAGATTTCCAGAAGAGGAAACTTTTTTTTATTATTATCATGGAAAAGCATTAAATGCTGGATATCCGACATGCTGGATTAGTTAATGTTAACTGACAGATTATAACATTTATACCAAAAATCTAAACAATGCCCTTTCCAATCACAATACGGACGTCAGAAGTTACCGGTCTTAATCAGCATTCAAATTCTAAACGAAAATTCAGATAAATTTCCAGTGAAAACATGTTGAGCGTAATGGCCGAAAAAGTTTTTGATAAGTTGTCCCTTGTGATAATACGTTCAAAAGCTACTCAACCAATAAGACTCGCTGAGAAGTTTATACGTCACAAGTTATATGCGTCATATTTGTGTCATTATCGCTGGTGACAGTTATAGGTAGAAATTTTCTAAAACGCCTCACGATGAAAAATAGAGGAATTGTTAATTAATTTAATTTAACTCCATCGTAAACTGACTGTGCATTTTCACTATCCAAATTAGCATGACCTAAAGTTTTTTATGAAGTGATCCGAGTAAAATTTCTCTCTTGGACGTCTGTATATGTTGCTGTTAGATATATTAGTCTGATATATTACTCTTTTTACCACTGTGCTTGAATTTTTCTCAAATTTATAAAGATTTGTAAGTAAATTATTTCATTGTAAAACAAATATTAATTAAATGTATACTGGCGTTTGGCACATTAAGAATTTTAGAGCATAAGAGCTTCATAAAGATGTAGATGGTATATAAACTCAAATATTTTGTTAATTAAACACTCATTTAAAAATTCAATATAATAATTGGTAATAATTTAAATTGTTTATGAGATTAAAAAAATGATTTGTTTTATCACAGACTATTATTAACCTCATTTTCTGAAGCATGTTAATGTTTAGCTTTTTCTGAAATTACAGTTTTGAGGTTTTAGTGAATTTAATATTAAATAATTTTCAGGAAGAAAAAAGGTCTTTTGAAAAAACATGCCAGTTTATAAAGCAAGTTCACTTGTTGCACAATACAAAATAGGCATACAATTTATTTTCTTTTGTATTCGTCTAGATGGTATTTGTTGTTACCATGTTAAGTTTTCAAAAATTAAGCCAAACATATGAATTTTATTTGCTCGTGCGAATTTATATTTCACGATTTCAAGAAAGGTGAAAAGACGTTAGCCAATTTCTAAAAGCTTCTAGTTAAGAGAATATTTACAGGTCATTTATAGTTGTACATTAAGATCCCCTCAAGTGGTATGTAATGACTTAAGTGGTATATAAAGGGTGTTATGTAAAGTATAGTAGCTTTAGATACAACTTAAGTGGTATGTAAAGCTACATGTTTCAAATACTATAAGGAAACGTATTCTGTGTACTGTAGGAAGCAAGGATAGATTATTTTATCAACCCCTTTTCTAAATAACTTAGATGATGTATGTTTTTATGAGTGTCTGTAAATAGAGTTCAGATTCTTTGAATTTAACAATAGGAAACAGGAAGAAACATTTTTTCTAAATGCAGAAATTGGGAAAATTTATTTAGATTCCATTCTAGAAAATTATTTTAGATACAAACTTCTCACTCTGAAGATCAACTCTAGGAATATTTCCTCCGTGTTAAATGCTGCAGTGATTCTTACCAATTATTTTTTTCGTTAGGATATCTCTTGTTGAATAAGGCCAAGCGCCCACTGGTAACTAAATAGTTGCTTTGCACTCAGTTTGAAAATAGATTTCGTGGAAGCTGCATGTGTTTGTGCCCTCTTGCTCTACGGCGAAAACGTAAACAAAGCCACAGAAGATTTTGGGTCAATCCAATAATAAGTAGGACTTGGAAACTTTCCATTGTGGATTGTATTGACTGAAATTTTGCTTCGGAATTTTTCTTCCAGTAACTTATCGTCTCTCCTTCACTGAGCTAGCCAGGTCGATGGCCGAATGGTTAGGGCGCTGGATTTCGGTTCAGGTCCTGTGGGTTCGAGTCCCGCTGTGGGCATTAATGTTTGTAACCGTTCGGAATCTGCTTTAAACTGTAGGTCCCGGTCTAATTAGCCCTCGTGTAGCAAAATGTTAACCGTAGCGCTCCGAACCAAACCAAATCAAAATCAAACCTGCACTGAGCGGAACACCCTCAATAAGGGCGAAATCTATCCCGATGACGTTTAGAAGACCTGGTGAAGCCTATATCTGCATCTTTTACACCTCCAAACAAGGTGTATTCAACTCAATATTTCAATTGCATCGGCCTGCGTATAGCTATGAATGTCGATAAGAGCTATCAAAAGTGTTAGCAAACGCTAGGAGGTCAGTCATGCAATGACAATGAAAAACCATTAAAACTACAAAGAACGAAAGAAAGATAAACTGAATTTAAAGTAAAATTTCGGGCGAAAAAAGTATTGCACAATCTCTATGCATATTATGCAGGAAAAAAAAGGAATAAGCAGTTTCCAATTTTCCACAAATTTGAATAAAATCTAGGATATCTAAAGCAGACAGAAAAAAAAAAAAAGCTTTTAATGTATTAATTCTAACGCGGCTGGTTCTTTACATCATGATTTTGTTGGACAGTTTATCATGAGAGCATACTTCCGGTGAACCGAAACTTCCTAGGTGGGAACGTTCATACCTTAGCCTGGATTAGAACCGGAGCCCACTTTGTGGAAACTCGCGACACCACGTTGAGTATTAACGTTGTAGTTAATACTTAACATTAAATAATTATACTTAACATTATTTAATGTTAAGTATATTAACTGTCAAATGTAGAAAAGTAAGATAATTGAAACGAAATATTTGCATTTTCATACAAATTGAGGCATACTTTAAACTGAATTTCGTGTTTGTTACAGATAAGATTTTCCTAGACATCTGATTTTGAGATTTATACGTTTATCCACGATGTGGACTGCTTTCACTGGGAAAAAAACTCTAATATGTTAATTAGAAATAATCTTTTAATTTCCCTCAAAAATAGCTGCATTGAATTTCATACTTTTCTTTTACAGAGTAAACATTGAACGAGCCTGGAGTGAAGATGTCCAGTACATTTGCAACTCAGCTGGATCGAGCAATAGCCATGTTCTTGGACAGCATTGAAGCACTATGTTTTGATTCAAGGATATCTTTGATAAATTCCTTTATCGTACTCATTCCTTTCTGGAGTCTGGTATTGATCGTCGACCACCTTGGTAGAACACGAGAAAATTCAAGAAGAGTTTTAAAACTGCTGAATCAAATCTTTGTCATTGGACTGACAGTCAATATTTCGTTCAATACATATTACTTTAGCACTAAAGGTATTGAAACTCTTCACGGGAAAATGCATCTAGTCGCAGCCCTATGTTGTCTACTTTTCCTTATATATCTGTCCTTTGATTATAAGGCAACGTCAGATGTTCGGTATGGAATTATGATATCGTACATGGGTATTAGCCTCAGCTTATTCACTCTTCCACTTGAGTTTTTCCCGCCGATAAATAAAGCGTTTTCTAGCTTTTTCCTGCTAGGACTTTCCATGTACTTTTTTGGCCTCGTTATTATCGCAGTTTCATCTAAAGCTCAGAGATTAATGCGCAGGTTACGTAGTAGATAGTGCAGCGAAAGATCTGAAAGAGTGACTGACATAACTCTCTTATCTTCTATGATTTTTGAAAAATATTATAGAAGTAATTCAATATTTTTGTCTTTGTGTTGACTTTTAGAGAACGTTTGTGTTATCGAGAATATTGAAATTTAACATTTTTTTAAAAAAATTTTCTACTTTAATCGCATATGCATTTTAGAATTTATCGAAATCTGTGAATATTTGCTGTATTCAGCAACAGATAATTTGTAAAAATTATGTACTGAAATCCTTATGTCCTGAAATTAAAATGTAAAGAATATGAAATATTTGCAGAGGACAGCTATTCTGCGCATTTGTTTGACATGTACTGCAGCCAACCTAAAAGATGTTCGACCTCCCATAGATACTAGTTAAAAAAAAAGAATATATGAAATTCTTTTTTGCTAAACTTGTTATTGATCGAATATTAGTATTTTAGAAACCGTGAATGCTTACTTGATACAGAATTTTTTTTTTCAATAAAATGCTTCCAATCTGCTTATTGAATGAGCTAAAAACGGGTTTAAAATGAGCTGTATATGAATTTCAAAAGTAATTTGCTATTTGTTGTGGTATTTTTAATTATCTGAAATCTCCCCACCCCTTATAGAAAATTTAATATTAAGTACAATTTTAACTGTCAAATGTTGAAAAGTAAGATAATTGAAACGAAATATTTGAATTTTCCTACAAATTGAGGCATATTTTAAACTGAATTTCGTGTTTGTTACTGATAAGATTTTCCTAAACGTCTGATTTTGTGATTTTTAGAAAATTTAAAATTCAATAATTAAGATCTTGCAATTCATTTTATTATAGTCTTTGAAGTAATTACCTAGGTAACGAAATTATACAACTTTTACTGTATTTAAATGAACACGCTTGTTCCCAGCCAGTAATCCTTGGTGTACTGTGACATACTGGGCCATTGATTTTAATTATAATATTTTACTTAGTTATGTGTAAAATAAACATTTTTGTTCTTGTCTAGTGTTTTGTGTCAGTATTGTATTATACGAGAAATTTGGATCGACATGCTATTTACATTTTGGATGTTTCTCCTTTTAAAGCCAGTAAATCGATTTTGCCTCATAAGAACTTTAAATTGTTAACGTTGGGTCAAAGCCAATTCAATTTCATTAAATTTATTTTAAGGGAATTGAAAGTATTATAGAACACTAGTTGATACCCGTCAAAACATGTCGGCTAGATAGTAAATAAGTGTACTAATACACAAATTATACTCAACACATCGCATTGCCAAATGTTGAAAATCATAACAATGCGCAGAAACAAATTAATGTGTTTAAGGGGAGTGGTCACTTTTACGTACCTTTAAAAGTATCATTTTTAGACCTATGTTCGATTGTATGTACTACTCATCATTTTTGCTTCATTTACATGAAATTTTTTGAGTAACTGTCTATAATACTGTTTATTATTCATGCAATATTTCAAGGTAATTAATAAAAATGACTTTTTATGAATAAAAAGTGAATATTTTTTTTTTTAAATCGAGCATTTTGCAGTCAACTACTGTGCGCATTCTGTCAAAATAAATTATTAAGGTACATTAATAATTTTTTACTATATGTGATTACAATACTTCAGGCAACAATATCCAGCAACATTATTCTAAAATATATTAAAACATTTTAGTACGTGCTATTTTTAATTAGAAATTTCAAAAATGACTGAGTAAAAGCTTATAAAAAAAAATTCTTTAAAAAAATTAAAATATATTAAGGTTAAAAAATTTTGGTGGATTTTGTTGTCTAAAGTGTTGTAATCACATATAGTAAGCAATTATTAATGTACCTTAATAATTTATTTTGATAGAATGCGCACAGTAGTTGACTGCAAAATGCTCGATTTAAAAAAAAAATATTCACTTTTTATGCATAAAAAATCATTTTATTTTTTTTTATTAATTACCTTGAAATATTGCATATATAATAAACAGTATTATAGGCAGTTACTCGAAAAATTTCATGTAAATCAAGCAAAAATCATGAGTAGTACATACAATCCAGCATAGGTCTAAAAATGATACTTTTAAAGGTACGTAAAAGTGACCACTCCCCTTAAGCGGCCTCGTGCTTAGTGAGTATCTAAAGGCAGATTTAAAAATGTCCCTGAGCATGCGCAAAAACAGTGAGTCTCTAAAGACTGATTTAAACATGTCACTGAGCATGCGCAGAAATAAATTTTTAATTGTAAATTATCGCTAATTAATAGAAATTGCGGTTACAATAACAAAATTTGACAAATCTACAGATTACAATCTTTCGTTTAAGACCAAAATGAAGTAAATTGATGCAGTAGTTTAATCTCATGGACTACCCAAAAAGTCGGCTTAGCAACTTAAATATATAGATTGTTGGATAGCCACAAATTAAAGAATTTAAGTAATAGCCCTGAAAATTTGCATTCAATAGCAAAATCGTTTCTAAAAATCTTATTCACTAGGACTTTTGGAGCCTATATTAGAAATGTCGCAAAAATTAAGCTTAAGTGAACACTTTGAACAAAACACTTCAAAAGTGTCTTATCTTTTAAATAAAGAACTTGTACTAAACCGGAAATTTTACCTCTGAAGTGCATTCCAAAAAGTCTGAAAGCATAATATTAGATGCCGTGGATATTTAAAATTTCGCAAAAGTGCATCTTATAGAGATTAAAGGGCTTTGATAAATCTTTTTGAAGAGAAATACCCGTTCATTCTGGTACACCGATAAAGTTTGATTAGTTACTGATTTACACTGATACTGTCAAATTTTTTCTTACATTTCAATTGCTTAACTGTTGATTTTCAAACTTATTGAACGGACAAGTTCTATTTAAGAAAGTTTACTGGTCGAAAAAAAGTTTTTTTAAGGCGCACTTGTCAAACATTCGTCTGTACAACGCCGTAGTCTACTTTCCATTTTATTATGGGGGCACCATATATGCGGACAGCATTTCCCCCTATGAAGGGAGGACACGAACGGAAGAATATTTCGGGACGGGACGTCGTGATTCCATCCAAGCACCCTCAGCACCGAAAACCAGAGCGATGTACCACAGGACCGCCACAAGCCCTAGGAACTAAATGTCGTTACTTTGATTAGGCATGAAGTACAGTTGAAAAGACTGGAATTACCCAATCAACACTTTCTAAGGTATAAAACATGCAGCAGTAACGAAATAGCCTATTTTGGACCTATTTTTAAAGATTTTCCCGTGATCTTGTAATGGCATTTAAGGTAACGTTGAAAGATTATTTTTGAGACAAAGATGAAAGATTTTGCAAAATTTTGCACTCTCCCTGGGAAAATTTTTTTTGGGATAAAGATGGTAAGATCTAACTTTCCTTCAAATATGTCAAAAATTAGAATTTTTATATTCCAACACACAGACTAAAGGCAGTTGATACGATTCTGTTTCGGTTTGTTGGTTTTGGATTTCTATGATTGTCTTTAGTTTCACGGAGGTAAAAACCGTAAATCTATTTCGGCTTCTAAGGTCAAAAAACGTTTTCATCATGAAACGTTTTCATCATGAAACCTTTTTTTAGTATTGCGAAGTTGTATATCTTTCCTACAAATACTAGTTAATTAACCATAGAGGAGGAAAGATCTATTAAGATGTAACCACATCTCGACTAGGTCGCTTTGAACTTCTACATGCCTTGTGCTTAGGATTGTCACGAATGCTTTTTATAGTTCATTTTCTGTAAGGTAAAATTTTTAATATTCTTGAAGATGCTGAAATTCTTGACAATGGTAACCATTTTCAGTTATCTACTTAAATGAAAACAACTTCTTTGCTTTCGCAATTTTTCTTTATATCTGATATTGGATTAAAATGTTTAATACCCCTTCAATATTTCCTTTCCTCCGTTGAAATTATCAACTTTAATATGGTAATTAAAATTGTGAGTATCAGTGATATTTAGTAATGTTGATTCCTGTTGCACTGCTTGTCATATGTAACCTACAGAGGTATCAAAAAGGGCATATCTTTCTTTTTATGTTCACTACAAATTGAGATTACATGATTCATTTTCGAAACTTTACCTTTTGAGAGTGATAATAAAGGTAGATAATTTCGGTGGAATGGCATATTTTTCTTCATAGTTTCATCCCACATCTTAAGTTATAATTTCGGACTTTTATACACCCTGTATTCTGTCAAATTCTGCCTTCTTCCTACCTTTAAAGCAAAATCCATACATCCTCCTTCTGTCTTTGTTTGATCAATGGTAGGGTATTGTATCTCGTACAGACAAAACCAAGCAAATTCTCTCAAAAGTTAAGCATTACTTATAATTTTCACCATACATAGTAAATTAGAGTTGCCCAATTGTAACTCTGAATGCAACATTATAGGTCCTGATTTCGATCGAAATCTCATTTATTAGTTTATTATTATTTGAAAGAAACTAAACAGAGATAATACCATTGAAGTCGGGATTGTCAGTGTTGCATCAGGTTGTAACTCGATTCCGTTTATTACTGAACAGTGTAATAACACAGACGAGCACTTATGTACCAAAACTAACCGTCTCGAAATTGCATGGATGTAAATGCATAGCTCATAAATATAATACAGATTGTGGGTTAAAAATATAGGATTTACTAAATATTTAAATAAAATGCCCTCGTATGATTTAAAATTAACCTACACTCAAATTTTAAAATTTTACAATATATGGGAAAAAGCTTAATTGGGAGGGGGGGGGGGTCACTGTAACAACCACTCACTGGTCATTATTTTCAGTACGCTTAACTCCTCAATATTTTTTATTTAACCCTTCAGAGGGCTCGCCAGTATATAAAGTGTAACATTTTCGTATTTTGAATGGGTTGTTTTTATATGTAAGGTTTGAATGTTCTAAGCAGTTTCTATTTATAGCTACATCCTTTCTAATGCAGGTCTGATTTTCTGACCCTTGTATTCCTTTCCATTCATTGTTAGTCGTGATTTAACCGTGGTAAACCCCCGATTATACTGGATTACAATACGCCAAAAGCAGGAGCTGATGTGGTTGATCCAATGTGCAGCTATTACACGGTATCCCGAAGATGGACAATCCCATTGTCTTTTAGGTTTTTGGACATAAAAGGAATCCATTCGGAAGTTGTCCTTAGATCCACTAAACCGGACAGTTTTTAGATAAGGCGATTGTATCAGCATTCTTTGGCCTTTAATTATAAATATATCAATATTATCAACATTTTACATCTTGTCATAAAACGCAGAATCATTATTTTCAGTTTAAAAAAAAAAAAAAAAAAAAAAGTTTATTACAAAAGGAACAACCAAGGTTGAAAGAGACGTTGCACTTTGTGCCACGCGTGCCTGCTGGTGTTCCAAAAATTGGCACGCCCGCTGAAGGATTAAGAAAACCATTTTTTATTTAAGGAAAACCATAAATATTTTCGTTGAATTGGCTAATAACTAGGATTATATTTTCGTTTATTGGAGCTCAATAGCACCCTTTACACGTACGTTCTTTCGCGAATGCTTGGAGCGTACGGGATTGCGTGCGGGAAAACTTGCAGTACGCTCCAAAGCAGCTTTCCCTTCCTCTCCGACACCTTCACGCGTGCACTCAGTCGCGCGGGATCGTGGTTTCATGCGGGAAAGAACGTACGTGTAAAGGGCGCTAATCTCTTTATAGCACATGAGCCAAAGCGATCAGCTCATAATAGATAACGTTTGGCTGAAATCAAGGTTATCATTAGTTACCAGCACTAGAATTTTCGATACTCTAACAATTTACAAAGGCTAAGCAGTTACAACCCATACAGTGGTTGTAACATGTCTATGGCCTCGAGAGTAAATAATTCCTTGCCAGAAAAAATTTAAATACTCTATCCTGTCGGAGTAGAAAATCTGAGTGAATATAAATACTCGATCAATCTGAGTAGGAAGAATATCTTAAGGTGATGTTATTCCTTTTCACTTGGTTCATTCAATCTAGGGTTATATATACTTGAATCTTTGTTTATTTTCCCTGTAAAACATAGAGAGTTATTTTTCTTTAAAATTTATTCTTAATTTTCTTCTCGTTTATTTATTTATTTTTTTTTAAATAAAGTAATGACGAAGTTGTAAGCTAAGACAAAATGATCATTTTCTAATTTCCCTTTTAATACCACAGCAAAATATATCCTTGAAATTTGTAACTTTTCTTATTTATGCGGTAGGCACTTGTCCGGAGGCATTAGCCCATGCAAACACCGTGAATTTTTTGGTTTTCTTCGTTATAGAGCACCATACAGGTGAGCCAGCATAGCTCCCAATGTGGGTGGACCGAGCCAACACCTTCTCTCAGCGGAAAGCCCGTTCCCGCTTCTGTGACGTCACTGATGGAGGCTGAGAAAGTTTCGTATGACGAGCACTTTTTTAGAAGTTCATATAGAGCGCTCGAAATTTATTTTTGCCTACTTAATCAAAAATTTTCGAAGCATTAAAATATTTAAAAGGTAGATAAAAACTCATAAACGGTTTTCATTTTGTCGTATTAATTTTGCATAGATAGATTGAATGAGGATTTATCAGTTTGCAGCTTCTTGGAAATTCCTTACAAGTTAAATTATGAATCGAAAGCTTGAAGTCATTATATTAATTAAAGACTGCATTAAAAGTTACTCATAAAATTTCCAATATCTTTAATTTGTACTTTTAATATTTTTCTTTAAAAAGCTTTAATATGTATATCTTATAAAAATATATGTTTAGAATAAATAACACATAATCATCATGCATAAAATTTTATTGAAAACACATTTTTATATATAATTTATCTACAATGTTTTTCAGGCTAAAAGAAAATATAATTTGCAAAATATTTAGCTATTTGCATACAACTAGAGAGAATCATTGAAAATAAATATACTAGATTAACAATTTTTTCTTGTGAATTTAAATTGTCATTTCTTATTAACATTCAAGAATCCCAAATGGTATTTGAATAATAGGTAATTTGCATTTATATACTATTTAGTAAGGATTTACCAATCAATTTAAATGAAGATTTATGAATGTGCAAATTCTCAAGAATTCCTCATGTCAAGTTATAACATTAAATGTTTAATATCAATAATAAATAATAGAGTATATTAAAACTTTGCAAAGTATTTTAAATTTTTTGCATATATTTAGAAAATTAATTCTTTGAAATGCACTCATTTATTTGTATAATATTTTGACAAATAAATGAGTGCATTTCAAAGTCTCAAATTTTGACTAAGCTAAAAAAAAATAGTCAGACATTTGGGCAATTGCATACAAGTAGAACGAACTGTTAGGTTATATATGTTTGACAGTAAAATATTACATAGCTAATGAATTATATATTATCGTCAATTGGTAATAATAATTTTTATTGACATTAAATGTATTATGGCTTGATTTGTGCACTATGCTGTTCATTAATTTTTAACTTTAAACACCATATATTGCAGTATAATATTTTTGAAAAAATCATTATTACATATAGTTTAACTAGTTTTTTAATGTTTGGATTTTTATTTTTTTATTTTGAGAAGATAGAACAATTGAATCATTTATTTTTTTGCACTAATTTTTTAAAAAGATATTGATAGCAGGTTTAATAATATAAGTTATTATATCCATAGCCTTATGATCGTTATGACATACATCAAATGGTAGATACACTTCAGAAGAAATTAGAATATGTAAAACTATATTATGTACAAGGGATCTATGATTATGAGCTTGAATAAAGTTTTTTTCGAATTCCTTACTCAATAATTTTGTTACTACAACATAAGTATATTTGATAATAATAATTTCTTCACAAGGATAATTTAATCCTCCACGATCCATGTTGCTAATTAAAATGAAATCTTGTGAATCTGATGGAGATAATAGATCTATAATATCATCATATACTAAATAATTTTTACAAAATTGACATTTAACTTTTTTCAAACATGCATGAGCACAATAACCTGCAATATAAGTCAATACAATTTCAATATTTTAAAGATTTTTAAGATCATTATTTACAGTTATTTTAAAAATTTCTAAACTATCTTTTTCATCAAAATTCATCTCAGTTTCATTGTTGAAAGTGTCTAATGAGCCAATTTCTATATTCCCATACTCATGTGATGCAATCGTTAAAGGAATTAAACTTCGGATTCTTAATTTCTTTTCACTTTCAAAGAGTTGTGTCACTGAAATATTGTAGTGACCACCAGCTATTTGTCTATAAAGTCCAAAGCGTCCCTCTAAACAATCAGTTTGAAACTTTGCAGTAAGTACATAATTTAAATTTAACTTTTCTGTACAATAATTTACTATTTCTATTAGAGCATATGTTGTTTGTCTTAATGCAAGATGAGTTTCTTTACTTAATCGACCTGTATCACTATCAACACAACTCCATCGTTCGAGCCAATCCAAAAACTTGTTTAAAAATTTGATTTTTTCATCATTTGGAGAGTTAGTTAGAGGTTCTTGATAAACGTTTTTCTTTCTTTCCCCTTTATAAAGGGACCCAACATTCATAATTTCCCACCATGTGCATATGACATTGATGTATTGAGCTGTAGATTCATAATTAAGAACATCATATACAGGACCTACAACTTTGAGTCCTTCTATTACACTACGATTAAAAATTTGTACTACTAATTGAACATTTTACCTCTATGTTCGTTGGCGACAAAGCTTTTGCAGTCAAAGTATGGCAATATTTCGTTATTTCATTTGATTCAATCTGGTGTATTTTTCTAAGTGTAAACAATGATGCAGCTTTTAATTTATTATTAGTTTTATCAACCATTGACTCCTCGAAAACAGGAAAGTACATACATGTGAATTTTTTTGGTTCAGCCAATTGTTCCTAATACATTTGAGTAAATGAACACTGTCTATTACATAAAAAAGTGGTCTAGACCCCTTTTATGTAATAGACAGTGTACCCAATAGAAATGAGTATTATCTATTGGGTGGCAGTAGACAATACTCATTTTAAGAGGGTTTGCAAAAAAAGACATGGCTTTCCTGTTAATGGCATTATTGTCACTGGATATGCAAAAAACTTTAAATCCAATCTCTTCTAAACCACAAATTATTTTTTTAATTAAATCATATAAAATTTCACCAGTAATTTTTTTTTACAGGAAGGATGTGCACAGCATCTTTATATGAAGATGTTAGACTTCGAATCATGAAAACATGAGCAGAATTTGCTACACCCTCAGAAGTATGATCTATGCCTAACAAATTTCCTCCTTTAAAATCCAGAAAAGGTTTTAAATGAATTTCGTCTATTAATAAAATGATTATTTTATCTTATCAGCTTTTAAAAATGGCCATATACCTTTAATGTATGAAAGAAAATTATCATCAGATTGTTCATTTTGAGGGTCAATATTATAAGCAGCACACAGTCTTTTTAATTTAGAAGGGTGTGGTATAATTAGATATTTATTGTTGTAAAGAAATCTATATGCATGGGGTGATATTGAATGCAATATGGTGTTTAAAATTAAAAATTCAGGGCTGTATCGTCTTTGAAATTTTTTACATTTAAGAAATTTAATTTGCTCACAAATGAAATTAATTAATTTATCATCATCTTGGATTAGTTCACTTAATAAAAATAGTGCATCTTCAATTAAATTAAATATGTTATTCACATTAACCTTTTTGGTGCTTAAAGAATATAAATTTTCCATAATTTGTAAAATATTTTCAACATCAAATATATTATCTATTTTAAATGGAAAGTTATATTTCTCTAGTTTTGTTAATTTAATTTCCTTATGGAAAACTGATATTTGCAAATTTTCATCTATGATTATGGAACAGTTTATCTTTGGATAGGGTACATATTCTATGTTCATAAACATCACACGTTCATCTATAATTTTTACCCAAAATTCAGATACTTTTATATAATTCAAACAATTTAATAGACCTTCACAATTTGAAAACATATATTTCTTTTCGTGTTCATTTTTAGTCTTTAGGCTTTCTGCAATTGAAATAGCCAAATGTTTATTATCTAATCTAGCCTTTTTTTGACATGGAGATTCTCGTAATGTTGGTGAGGAGGACAAATATTTCGGGCAACCTTCAAAAATTGTTGGAACTGCATCCTTCACAAGCCGAGGATAATGCAAATCGACTACCACTTTCTCGCCGGTTTCCTCATTAAATACTCCAGTGGTTCTTTCAATGAATTCAGGTTTAAAATGGAGGTCACATACCTATAAAAATTAATAATTCTTGAAAATATATATACTCTCAATTGCAAGAATATATACACTCAGTTGCAAAAAGTATGCACCATTATGCTATTCCTAAAGAGTGAAATTGTTTTATTTTATATCTTCAGAGAGAGTAGAAATATAATCTAAATATCAAAGCCAGTTCAAAATATTGATTAATAGCAATTGAAATTTAAAATGTTTCTTAAATAAGCTTTTAATTTAATGAGATATTCAAAATAAAAATTTTTTTCAATGGTTGCTATTGTTGCAATATTATAATGGTCCAATAGTATTATTGTTGCATATACTTGACATATGAATACTGATTAAACAATATTTTGATCTGGTTTTGAAATTTTAATTATATCTTTATTCTCGATGGACATAAAATAATGAAATTTCACCCAGTAGGAACAACATATACATATATAGCAACTGAGTGTACACATATAACATTATTAATAGAATAAAAAAAAATCTATTTTAAGGCTATTAAGATTATACATGAAAAATACCTATTAGTATTTAGTGTTTAAATTAAAATACATAATTATACTAAATACATTCTTTTAAATTATGATCACAAAAATTTTAAGAATATTTGTTCTTTATTTATTTATAATGTATAAAATGCACAGTATTTTATAAAGATTACTCAAAACACAATTTTATAAGGAATTCAATAGATCCTTTTGTATGATTTACAAGTTCATTTTTAGAATGTTTTATAATGTGGAATGTTTTTGAATCAATTTTTGAATCCATCTTTTAACATTTAGACATGGATTATTTGTTACCTATTGATATCTGGCAATAAGAACATTGTCCATTTTCCTATTAAATATATTTTTCAATTTTTCACCATTGAATATTTACTAGCAGCAATCATGTGTAACTGATTTATCATGCAGTAGTAAAAAAAATTTTAATTTGGATTAAAATATAAAAAAAATATCATCACAATTTTCTTTCCAATTTCTTTTAATAAATGAAATGGAAAATATTATACTGGAAATGAAAATACATTTTTATTTTTCAACTGTGTAGATTTGGAATCGATATTTGTGCTATGTATTTTATACTTTCTAAGGGATATAAAAATCTAAATAGTGCGTACAAATTACAATTCTAAATAATAATTTAATTAGCAAATACTTATATAAATAAATATAAAATTTCAACTTACTCTGGAATTTTTTGTTACTTGGAAATTTTCTCTGGGTATATTATATATCCACTTTTTCAAAACATCTTAATCTTTGGGAAATCTGAATAGAGAAACTTTAGGTCCTCCATCATAATTTCCCCTACAGGATACTACAGAGCACTTATAGGGCATCTTAAAATGATTTTTCTATAATATATCCAGAAAACTGTACATGAAAATGCACTGAAATGAGCAGAAACAAACACGTGTGCATTCACCTTAATGTAAAGCTAAGTGTCCACTTGAGAGAAAGTCTCGAGATTAATCTCAGGGGGTTGTCCATTTGAGATCACCCACGCTCTCGACACAGGTTCGTGAGACTCGATGGTCACTGCAGTCTCGAGAGCGGGAACATTTCGTGTCGACGTGTCGACTTGAGAGTGAACTCGCAGTCAGTTCTGTGATTTGATCGCAGTTTGTTTGTTTTTCTTCTTTCAAAATGGATTCGCGTCAGGCCTTTGTTTTTGTAACTGCCTATAAAATTGCGGAAAGTGAAAAAAAGGAGTGTTGGGTGAGAAAATGAGTGGATAGAAGAAATGAATTAATTATTTTTTGTTAAATAAAATAATTAATTAAATAATTGAATAATTCTGTTTATTTAACAAAACATTACAATACAATACAAAATTTTTAATAATACTTACGGCATAGTTATCATGAGAAAGATTAATTTTTTCTCGACTTTTTTTTCACGTCAACAGTTTTGAATTTTATATGGTTTTAAAGAAGAAATTTAGATCTACAAAATAAAAAAAAAACCCATCTCAATACGACCAGTATTACCGAAGTTATAGCGTATTGAACAATCTTTCGTACGGCTTATTAAATAATTTTTTGGTCGATTCCATATGTTGATTATTTAGGAAATATTAAACCAATTCATTAAGAGTGAAAAACATTGAATTAAATTAATAAATATATTCACAACGTTTGACGTAGATTTTGTTGGTGTGAAGCTAGACACAATGAACTTTAATGCAGAGAAAAACTTCCATTTACTATCGTATCTGTCATCTGCACCATCACCACTCTTCAGTCATTTCATTTTTTGCATTTCGTGTGATACCTAAAAAGTTAAGAGTGACAGTAAATTTAATTAATCAGTTAAGTGGCAGCGAATTTGGGTTAGTTCAATTTAATAAATATACATACCTTACCTGGTTACGTAAGTTATGAATCTTCCGCTGTACTTCATTCCCATCACAATTTTTAAATTTTCTTGCAAATTCTTCGAACACGCTCATTTTTTTCCCCGATTCCTGTAAAATTTATGTGTAACATTCCATAAAAACTCCTCTTCCTCATACAGATGGATTAACTCAAACACTTCATCGTCTGTCCACCCTCTTTTATCGGGTAAAACCTTCTTTTCACCCATTTTTAAAGAACATGTAAAGAATAATATTATTTGCCGATTTATTGCGAAATAAAAAATGTATAAATAAAAGCGCGGGAAATCAAGGGCCTGTTCACATAGGAGTCCGATAGCGGAAGCGTTAAAGTATTGAAATATATTTGA
This sequence comes from Dolomedes plantarius, assembly GCA_907164885.2. Lineage (NCBI taxonomy): Eukaryota > Metazoa > Arthropoda > Arachnida > Araneae > Dolomedidae > Dolomedes > Dolomedes plantarius. The sequence continues at coordinate 241,935,359 of OU015490.1, forward strand.
CCAATGACAAACCTCCAAACGATTAGCAACGAAATTTGTAACGCCTCCCGTAGTCTCAGCTCTGACAAAAATCTTCAAACAACGACAGAAGACTGGAGACTAAGTCTCGAGAGCAGAAATGAGCATGTCCACTTGTGACAGCTGCAATCTCTGATACTTGCACCTGCTTGTCTCCGAGACTGCTCTCAGGCCCCTATCGATTTGTGAGTCTAGTGTCGAGACTACTCTCGAGACTGTTTTGTCACAAGTGGACACTTAGCTTAAGGGTTACGAAAATAGCGGCGGCCACCAGCCTCTGGAAATATACGTCACAAATTTTGAGGTCACGTGAGAACTCGCTTTCCGCTGAGAGAAGGTGTTGTACTAACCCTATTGGATTCGCTCACCTCAATGTTAACCTATGGAGAAAATTTGACCAAGGATTGCCGACTTGAATTTAAAGTTGTGTTTGTTTTTAGAAATTGGACTCCGTAATAGAGGAAGAAATTTTACACCTTGAGGAATTTTTCGTTATTTTTAAAATGCAAATAATATTTTAAAATTTAAATTATTCGGGGAAAAATCTGGTATAATGACTTTTATACGCTCATCAATTCCTTTGGTGGGCGAAATTTTCAAAATGAATCCTGTTGCAAGGTGCAGAAAAGTTCAGGCTATCTGAAAACACCATTTTTATTGGATTATTAGCATTTATGTAGCTATAAATCATAGACAAATTTTCTCCATAGGTTAACACTGAGGTGAGCAAATGCAGAAGGGTTAGTACATAGCAGCCTTAAACTAATCGGATCCCGGGTCTTGGCAAGGAACACACAAATGCTCTGCTTCATACGTTATGTCATTTTTACGTCATTGTAGCGAATGACTATCGTTCGCCGTAATAGATTAGAAGTCAGACTTTCTTTTACGCTTCAAATCATTCAATTGGTTTATTTCTGACGCAAAACAAATTACCCAAGCAAACGTAATCAAACTACTACTTCCGTTTAGATTGATGAAAGAGCTGCATAAAGTTGCGAAATTGCTTTGGTAGTCCAGTGAAGGGATTTCGTACACATTCAGAATAATTTGGTAAAAGTTTTAACATTCCTTCAGTAAGTACATGTTTTATGGCAAGAAAAGCTGTGCTTTTATGTTTATAAATACAGTATGGCTATAATTTCCCGATCCGAGTCATCGTGAACTCATTATAAAATGAATGAATTTAATACATGATATTTAAAGTTTAGACGTGTCTAAAATTTTAACAATTTGTATAGGAATTCATGGGAAAATCACCATGATGAATGTAAATGTTGAGAAGGGCAATGCGTAACAAAACATAAAAAAAAGCCAAAAGAGCAAGACATTTTGAATATCAGTGAAGAATATGGCGTGGTGATATACGGCAATCGATTAAACCGTAAAAATTCCTGAAATCAAAAAGATCCACGGCAGAATCATTTTTTGAAAATTCTTTAATTCATTAACGAAGCGTGTGTTAAGTAATTTAATTTCCGCTTCTTTCCATACAGAATTATATCTATGGTTTCCAGTATAAAGGGCTTAAGTCAAAAACAGTGATTAAAATATACCAAGTTATTGGCTTTTATACCAATCGCAGAAATATAATTTCGACTTGAGTCTTTTGTATACAAAATTGGTAGACTTAAGCCTTTTATACAAGTCAAAAGTTTTTTTGTTTTTTTTTATCAATACTAACAACTAACTAAAAATCCCTTTTTTACTTAAGCTCTTTATACCGGACACTATAGATAATGTATATGCGGGACATGTTTTACTCGTTTATGCATACCAAATTTCTCGAAAAAATAACTTTCTTATTTCTTTTATTCTGAATGTAAAACGATTAAAGGTTATTCGAGTATAAGTTAGTAAACTCTGCCTGTAACAAAAGTAACCATAAGTATGATTGTGCATAATATAAACTCTCTCTCTATTATATAGTTTATATTATGAACAATCATATAGCACGAATGAATAAACGTATTTCCACAAACTTCCGTTTTTTCCTAAAAAGGATACCCAAAATTGTGTTGATTGTATGTCTTGTAGAATATAGGACAATGCTGGCCCCAACATATAGTATTCATATAACAATGAATTGCTTTCAAATATCAATATAAGTTAAGGAATAACAGCTACCTCAATGCTTAGTGGTTGTATTCTTTGATCAGATATTTTACATGTGTTATTTAGGCCTGCAAATTTGGTTCATTCGTTATTTTCCAAGGACATACGTCCATAAATTACAACCCTAAAAATACACGGACCCTAAAATTTTTAAAAACCCTTTCAAAGTTTTTTACTGTTAACAAAGCAAAAAGTTTGCTGCAAGCAGTAGTGATATTCATAAACAAAAGTGAAGCTATTAAATTTAATTAAAATATTTTAAAAGAATGCAGCATATTGCAACATTTATTGATTGGAAAATTTTTGATTTCGTCTGAATTTATTTCGAGTAATTCAGTCAAAAACATTTTTATCAGCGTGATATTATTTTACTTGAACAATCAGTAGGTCGTTGTGTAGTTATTTAACTCTATATCACTCCTTTATCAAATCGAGTAACTCAACACTTCAATGTCCTTGTAACTGAACTCTTCATTGAATTAGCAGATTTTGTTTAATGTGTCAACTACTCACAATGTTCATAAAGTGCAACATAATTATTTCTATCTGTTACTTATGACCACAAAGTCGCATACCAACAAATTTATTATTCATTAAGGACACCATATTTATTAAAGATGTTGCATTAAAATAGTTTGTAGTAGATAAGAGACCTAAATTCATCACTTAACCCTTTAGCAGGCGCGTGTGGCACAAAGTGCAACGTCTCTTTCAACCTCGATTATTCCTTTTCTAATAAACTTTTTTTTTTTTTTATCAAATTGAAAATAAAAATGCTGCTTTTTATGAAAAGATATAAAATGTTGATAATACTAAGATATATTTATAATTAAAGGCCAAAGAATGCCGATACAATCGCCTTATTTAAAAACTGTCCGGTTTATTGGATCTAAGGACAACTTGCGAATTGATTCCTATTACGTCCAAGAACCTAAAGAAACAATGAGATTGTCAATCTTCCTGATATGCGGAATACCGTGTAATAACTGTACATTTGATCGACTACATGAACTCCTGCTTTTGCCGTATTGTAATCCAGTATAATCGCTGCTTTACCACGGTTAAATCACGACTAACAATGATGAAAGAGGAATAGAAGTGTCAGAAAATCATACCTGCATTAGAAAGGGTGTAGCTATAAATAGAAACTGCTTAGTACATTCAACCCTTGCATGTGAACACAAACCATTCAAAATTACGAAAATATTGCACTATATCCGGGAGCGACCGCTGAAGGGTTAGAAGTTGTTTTTTAAAAATGTATTGAAATAAAATGTTTTTGGCCAGGGGCTCAATACATTCCCCCTTTTCGAGAAAATTTAAGCTTAAAAACTTATTGGTAATTTTAAAAACAAGTATTAAACAATTTGCCATCGCACAGTTAATGATGCTGTGTACTAACCTATTGGATTCGCTCTCCTCAATGTTAACCAATTTGTCGACTATTTACAACAATATAAATGCTGATAATCAAATAAAAATGGTATTTTCAGATAGCCTGGAATTTTCTGCACCTTGCAACAGGATTGATTTGATAAACTTCGGCCACCACAGGAATTTATGAGCGTTTAAAAAACATTGTACCAGACTTTTTCCCTGAATAATTTAAATTTTAAAATATTATTTGCATTTTTTTAAAAAGAGAAATACCCCTACGTGTAAAATTTCTCTATTACGGAGTACAATTTTTTTGAAAAATCAATAAATCAAAGTCGTCAATCCGTGGATAAATTTTCTCCATAGGTTAACATTGAGGTGAGCGAATCCAATAGGGGTTGTACAAGCAGCCTTAAGTATGGATTTACATTTTTATTTCATTTTAAATCGTTGTGCATTTACTTTTTTAAACAGTATTTCGAAGATATCGTCAGCGCTTGTACATCGAAGATGATGGATGACGCAATGATGCATGTGGAATACCTTGATAGAATCATCTCTCGGATGCTTTTGCTTTTATTCGTTTTCGGCTTTCTTCCAACAATTGCACTTTTCATCCTGGGTGACTGGTTTCAGATAACAAAAGATAAAAAGGGATATCTCTCTAAACCGTACGGTAAATTATTTATTGTTGGATTCACGTTTGTATGCTTGATCAACATCTTTTACTTTACTGAACACACCTTTGGAACTTTGTCGGGAAAGATACACATGATTTCAGCATTATTTATTTTCCTGTTCATTGTATTTTTACTTTGTACTCACATAAGAGATCATAATGTTAAAATTGGAATCGTCATCTCTTACATTGGCGTTAGTGTAAGCTTCACTACTTTAGTCATAGATTACTATTTTGAGACACTTGAAAAGATGACATATTTATTCTTAACAGGAATGGTTATTTACATATTTGGTTTTGTTCTTATTTGTGCAAGGTTGACAGCAGTATGGTTCTGCAATAAATTCATGAAAAGGATACACATGTCTCGGTAATTTAAGTGTTTTATGTAATCTTTATTGTTTAAAGAAACTTTTAAAACAATATTCATAAATTTATGTGCACTGAGATATTTCTATGTTTAATCTCTTTCATATTAATGTCTGATGAATCTTAAAAAATTGTTTATGAAATTATTTATAAGGGAAAGCATTTTTAAAACTTTGATACGTACAAGACTGAACAAAATTTACTGATGTTGCATGTATGTTTAAATTTTAAAAATAAATAATGTAATACATTTATGAAGCTGTTACTTGTTTATTGTGTGCTTGTGACTTAAATACGATGTGTTTAACACTTCATCTCATTCCGCTTATTTCATTTTTTACTAAACTTTCATAACTGATTGCCAAATCTTGTTTCAAGTCGTATGTTGCCAACAAGCATATGAAAAATTACTCTCCGAATTTCGCTTGACTATTTTTGTTCATTCCTAAGTATTTTGTTTTAGTACTGATATGCAACAAGGAAATTTAAATTTTTTTCTTTTAACTTAATAAAAATATTTAAGAATACATCGTAAATCTGACTTACTTTCAACATTTTTCTGTTTGTTGTGATTAGAAATGCAAAGAGCATTTCAAATCATGTAACTGAACAAATCTGGTAAATGAATTTATTGAAAATCTTGACTTACATACAACGATATTTTAAGAACAGAATGATATTAACAAGATATGTGAAGTAAGAGGGAAAAGTGTATGAAATAAGGACTACTGGTTATTTACAAACGATGAAAAGCTGTGCAAATCATTTTACATGACATCGAGGAGAAAATAACTCTCTAAATCCTCTTTACCGCTTTATTAGACACTATTAAAGTTATTAGACACTATGTTTAAAAAAAATAAAAGCTTTAAAACATCAATATTCATAACCTTTTCTTGCTATTAGTTATTTCCTTAACTGTAAAACTGCAATTAGTGACACTATTTTAAACGAATTAAAACCTTCAAAATCTTTAAATTTTCCTGATTTAGAAATAATTTCTTTTATCACAGAACAATTGCTACACGATTTTGTAGAATCTAATTTTTCCTCTCGTTTTAATACTGATTTAAAGATGATTCTGAGGGAAATACTACACTCATAAACAAAGAAAAACTAAAAATTATAGGATTAAGCTATATTCTGTACATGAAAGTTGAGAAAACAATTATCGATAAAGTTTTGCTAAATGTAGAATTTCCTCTTGCAGAATTTCAAAAACTTAATTGCTGCCAACACACCAGACATTTAATTTAAACAAACCACTAGATTTTAGGAATTCAGCTATTTTTATTAATATGGCATTTGACATTACTGAGTGATGAGACATACATTTTTAACTTTTATTTCTTCACGACACTAATCATTAAAATTAACAATTTTTTTTTTAGTGGAAAAGGGGGGGGGGAGAGTTATTCGCATTTTTTTTTTTTAATAGTTGAAAATGTTTTAGTCTTTCAGTTCATTTGAGGCAGGTTCGCATTCCTTAAATGCCCGAGAGTTTCCTCGCGTCTGCACACATCTACGTTAAAATACAATAGAAATCCTAACAAATGATATGATCCAAATATGAGCCGTATATTTATATAATTCAAAAAATCTTGAAATGTTCACACTAATGACATACATCATGCAAGAGCCACAAACGATGCTGATATTACAATTAGAACGTCCGTTTTCTTGTAATATCCTTATGCGCAAAAGACAGCCAATAAACTTAGTGCACAACTTTAAATTACAGATACCCTTGCTAAATCACAATCGCTTTCGGCAACTGATATACAAGATATGCCGAAACTGCTGACGATGTTCCCGTGGCAATTGCTAGATGTCTTCGGATACGAGGAATGCATTATTTAATTTCTTTAACCGATTTCAGTTTCCATTTGAATTCTGACAAATAGTGAGAAGACTATCTGAAGTGCAAGACTTAAATGTTGTCCTCACTTTGAGGATTGTTAAGGACTCGTTGAGGAATTTCACTATCTGTTGTTCATTGCAATCACTTGCTGTGAATGCAAACGTTGTATGCATAACGTACACAATGAATACAACACGTTATCTTCCCATCATAAGAGATTATTCCCATATGACACTTATCTTTTACGCAGTCATCTAAGCGTATCTACAAGACAATAAAATATTCATCAAATGAATGTGACCACCCAGTAGTTAGCGAAATGAAAGTCATCGAAAGTGATGGGCAATAAGACATTGGCCTGTGGAATCAAAAACTAAGGTGTCACTCACGCGGTTTTGGTATAGGAGTTTGTAACCAGTCAGAATTTTAAGATGGAAGTTCCAGTGTGTTTATTCCTCGCGTTATAGAAGATAAACATACAAAAGTACCTCTCCCTCCCTACCCGAAAAGTAAACCTCTACATCTAGGAGGTTGCCATTTAGGATTTACGGGATATGTCGTTGAAGTGTCCTGTCTGCCGAGGTCGTTCCAGTCAGCTTTAATACTATATTTCAGATTGAAATTTCCTTCAAACATATCTTTGACGGGGCTCTTTCAGATTCAGTTTCTGCGGGACGGTAGGCGTACTATAATAACAATTGAGTTCCAATCCCTGTGAGAAACTCTAAGGGCCTGTTCACATAGGATTGCGTTGCGTTAAGGAAAAGATGACGTTGAGACGAAAATAAACCAATCATAGACGTTAACAATTTCTTTGCTAATCGTTTGGAGGCCTATGATTGGTTTATTTTCGTCTCAACGTCATCTTTTCCTTAACGCAACGCAACGGACTCCTATGTGAACAGGCCCTAAGAATAGAACAGACTATATAAGACCACCAATGGATAACCAATGTCATACACTATCTGGCCAAAAGTATCCGGACACCCCCCTAAAGAAGTGGATCTGGCAGGTGACGTAATTTGATGCGTAGCCGAAAGCTATAAAAGTGTTGGTAGTGGTTTGCCAGGTCATATTTATGCATTTGTGAGACAATGAGTGAGTCAAAGGAGCTTAGCGACTTTGATCGTGGTATTATAGTGGGATGCCACCTTTGTGGGAAATCAGTTCGGGAAATTTCGGACATTCTACAGAAGCCAAAATCCACTGTGAGTGATGTAATTGTGAAGTGGAAACGTCGAGGCAGTGAAACTGCAGAAAAACGAAGTGGCAGGCCGAAAAAAATGAGTGAACGCAGCCGTAGAACTCTGAAAAGGGTAGTGAAACAAAATCACAAGTCCTCGTTAATTGAAATCACTCAGGAGTTCCAAAGTTCATCAGGCGTTAGTGCTAGCAGCAGGACTGTTCGTCGAGAGTTAAAAAACCTGGGATTCCATGGTCGTTTAGCCGCTCACAAGCCGAACATCACTCTCCAGAATGCGAAGCGTCGATTGCAGTGGTGCAAAGCTCACCGTCATTGGACTGTAAACATGTGGGAAAATGTTCTTTGGAGTGATTAATCTCTCTTTACAATCTGTTAGTCCGATGGACAGGTCTGGCTTTGGCGGATGCCCGGTGAGCGCTTCTTACGTGACTGCATTGTGCCGACTATTAAGTTTGGTCGTGGCAGCATCATGGTGTGGGGGTGTTTTTCATGGTTTGGCCTGGGTTCCTTAGTTCCTGTGGTTGGAAACATGAACTCTGAGATGTATGCGGACATTCTGGACAATGCTGCTTTCACAACTCTATGGCAATATTTCGGGGAAGGCCCATTTCTCTTCCAGCAGGATAACTGCTCCATTCACACATCGAGACTTGCGCAGGCATGGTTTGACGAAATGGGTGTTCAAAAACTGGACTGCCCTGCTCAGAGCCCCGATCTAAATCCCACTGAACACATCTGGGACGAATTAGAACGCAGGTTACGTAGCCAGCCAAATTGACCATCCTCACTGCCAGCACTCACTTCAGCTGTGATGGACGCCTGGAAGTCAGTTCCTATGGACACCTATCAAACACTGGTGGAAAGTCTCCCCAGACGTGTGTAGGCTGTCATCGATGCGAAAGGAGGACCAACATCATATTAATATATGCCTCAGGACTCTCCGAGTCCGTTCCACTGGGCCTCCGGATAATTTAGGCCAGATAGTGTATTAAAAAAAATGAGCATATGTTTTCACTTTTTGCTTGTTAATTGTATGTACGACAATCTCATTCATGTATAACCGTAAAGTAATGTTCTAAATGCAATGATACTGGTCGTGTAATGAATGTATATAAACTCTAATAGAGACAAAGAGGAATTTCTCAACGGATTTTCATACAGGTATCATCTTTATCAGAAACAGAAAATAAATTCCTTTGTTGAAATACTAGGTAATAGTAAAAATTGGGAATAACAAAGATACAAATAGTATTTCAGAAACTTTTAAATGTCCGAGGACGAAACTTGTTACTTCTAAACTCCCCTATTTTCACTTGCTAGTCTTTAAAAAATACTTAATAAACGACAAGTAATATTTAAATTATAAAAGTTGATTTTTACTACTTAACAATAACATAAGTTTTAAATGAAAATAAAACCAAATTTTAAACTGAGTCTTAGTTAAAAACAGTTAAAAGATATAGCTGTTAATATAGTTTTCAATAACTGTAGAGTGGATGAGGATCCCTCTAACCCATTAAATCAGGAAATGGCGACTCCCATATTCAGTCGATTTAATTACTAATTTTTTTATACACAGTAATAGAGAGTGATGTCATTACTTCGATCAAAATCTGCTTAAATTGAACGAAAGAAAGGGAAATTGCTGGGGAATGTTCTGATTATTTTCGCTAAATATTTCTCATAGTAAGAAATGAGACAGATTGCTTTGTTTGAAAATAATTTTATTGAATCTACTGGTAACGGGTCTGAATATTTATATTGTCCAGTTACCTTCAAATTTCATGATTTTTCTTTCAATGGATCCGTAATGTTACTTTTAAAGTAATTTGATCGAGAAACCACCTCATCAACCGCGGTTTCTCAGAGGTTCACCAGGCTATAGTTCGGGAAATCCAGAACTGTGAATATGAATTCATATCGTCAGCCTTCCTAGACTACTTTCCTGCAGATTATGAGGTGGTAATCGCTGAAAAGTTTCATTGGTCCTTCAGGATTTATTTTGCATTCAGCGACTATTTCCTTGAGCCTAAAAATAAGATAATTCAAGATTAAATATTCGCTTGATTAGGTACAAAACTTCTGAAAACAATAAAACGACGCAATGTGGTACCCACTAACAAAGTCTCTATAAGATATGCCCTTATAGTTGGTTGTATGTGGTAGAAAGAAAAAAAAGGCTAAACACACTATGAAACCAGCGGCAGGGAAATGTCATACAACCACTAAAAATATGAAAATAGGCAATTCTCAGTAAGTAAGAGAAAATCGATGTGGATGGCTACTGTTCATGTGGCAGTGAAAACAACCAAGCAATGATTAAGGAAGACAGCAGAGAAGGCAAAAGCTGATCAGTCTAATGTCCATCGTTATCGCCCAAGAAACAATTTATGTTGTTCACCCTGTTATTCGCTGCAAATGATTCACATTTTAGACCAGGGGTTTCCAACTTACAAGTGCCCAAGGGCCGCAATCGAAAACACATATCTAGTGGCGGACCGCAATTTAATTAGGACCATACCCAGGACATTTTTTCTTGAGGAAGGGGGATTTGGAGGATTTGTGTATAGTATGTACTATGAAATTTTTAAAAATTCGAGGATGAACCTCCAACAACGACCTTGATTATAACTGGCCAACTTTCATTAAATTACACAGACACACACAAAAAAAGTCAAATAAGAAGTGTGGGGGGGGGGGGGTATGAAATAGAACGTGAGTGGACACCCTACTTTTCATGGAATTCGAGGAAAATCAATGTTTTTTGTAAATGAACAGCATTTGAAAACAAAGACTTTTACAAAAACATTTTCCGCTAACTAAGAATATCTAAATTGATGCTGCAAATTATTTTCCTAGAAGTCTTCGCGGGCCGCAAAAAAGGCACCTCGGGCCGCATGCGGCCCCCGGGCCGCCAGTTGGAAACCCCTGTTTTAGACTAACTGAAAAACAAAGTCCTCTGATAACCAGTAACACAAGTTCTACATTGGGTAGCATTACAACAGAGCTAGTCTAACGAACGCGACAGTTTCTGTTGGAAAAATAAAAACATCTGATGTCTCTGATGTAATGAAAACGCAGAGTACACTTTTAAGAGTAAAATAAAATGTGAAACTCTCATTTTATTTACTACACTAGCAGCCTGGAAGAGACAATTCATTTTTCCAATTCTCTGAAACATGATTCTGGCATAGAGAAAGATGTATTTTATTAATGAGTTATTCTATGAAAGTGTGGTATTACACATGAATAATATGGAAATATATTGCCTTATGAAATTTAGGAAACAAGGTTTAATTACTATTATGGAACACAGAGAGGTACTTCACCTTCGCTCACAATACGATATGAAGTCGACAGCCTTTTTTCCTTCCTTTCTCTTCAGATTCTGGAAACCAGAAAATGTGCTTAGGTAACCAACAATATCCTGTAGTTCTCCATCGAAAAAGTCTCGCAAGTCTCCGAATCTAAAATAGATATGTTACACTGCAATGCAAAACACAGATACGAATAATTGGATACAATTCAAAAAGGTTAATGAGATTAAGGTCAGGTAGGTTTTCTTTCCAATACCCTTAATAGACAATACCTTCGAAATCTTAAAATTTTTAGTTAATAATTTCCATTATAAGAAGTACAGATAGATCTCGTAAACAGAGCTTTAAACTAGTACATTAATTACGCTTAATAATTTTGTATACTTTCATTGGAAATTTTATTTTACTCCTCATTTTGAAAATAATGAAAATGGAAGCTATTTAAGGAAAAAATTTCATAAAATACTCAATCAGAAAAACTATATGAATGAGTCCAAAAAGTAGAAACATTTCGACAACAAATACCGAATATACAGAAGTGGTCCAAAGCAAAATTGGACTAATTATTGTTGTGCTACCAACTTCCTTCGAAAACGTCAAAATAATATAATTTTAATAATGTAATAATTTTAATCGTCAAAATAATATAATAATTTTATTGAATCTACTGGTAACGGGTCTGACTACCAGTCTGAATCTACTGGTAACTGATAAAAGGTCGCTCCCACCAGAGTGTTGATGAAATTAGACAAAGGGTAAGAAAAATATTTGAAATGGAAGTAATTAACTTACCTGAGGACTTCCTCAAAAGGAAAAGAGATGTCCACGTATTTAGTCATTGCGATTTTCGCTTGCGGTGCATGATAGTCCGATGTCAGTTTATAAAACTGAAAGCAAAGGTAAATATTTACGGTCTAGCAAAGATAATAGTGTAGAAGTTAAGAATATTTCCTCATAAATAATGTCTTAAGTGTTTCGTATGAGTAATAATTTACCTGGTAGTTCAATAGCCCATTTATGTTATACACCAGGGTATATGTATTAAATAAGCTTTCTCAAAAATGCTCAAAGATTCATTGCAATAGATTTTTGAGGCATTCTCTCCTATAAAGAACTAGGGGAATTTTTTTATACAAGTTAAAATATGGTTATAAGAAAGACGAGTTTAAGGAATGTTAAAAGGATTTCTTGCTTTCTGTTTTGGGAGAGGTCTTCAGAATGCAGAATTATGGCACAATATATCTAGTACGGAAATAATTAACTAACTTTACGTATATACAAGTTCAGGTTATCTGAAAATACCATTTTTTATTGGATTATCAGCATTTTTGTAGCTGTAAATAGTAGACAAATTTTCTCCATATGTTAACATGGAGGTGAGCGAATCCAATAGGGTTAGTACACAGCAGCCTTAATGGTACCGTATTAAAAAATCCTCCTAAGGGCCATCTCACCATCTTCGCAATTACCTTATTATTACGTCACCAGAGCAAAAAATTGTACAAATTGTCTGCAGGAAATATTGAGTACGTCATACATAAACCAATCTTAGGTCACTGATATGAGAACAAAATTAAGTATCTGCATTTATACTTTTCCATAAAAAGTGATATCACAGTGGTATAACTGTGTTCCTCACCTCCTGGTAAATATTACTGATTTCTTCTTCCTTTCCAGGATCATCCAGGCTAGGTTTTATGCTGTAATAACAATAGACAGCGAGTATGCCGTTATTGCACAGAACTCGACGAACCTCCGGAAAAAAAGCATCCATCTTAAACCAATGTAGAGCAGCTGCAGCACTCACCAGCTGTGCGCTTCCGTCCTCAAACCGCAGGGTTTCGGCTGGAGCAACTCTGGAATTATCAACAAAAACTGAGTGTGGTGAACAGAATGGTGTTATCTTGGATACTGATAACTTTAACACAGCAGCATAAGATTATTTTAAACCTTATGGTTATAAATTTAAACTATTTGGATCATGGTACTTTAGTGAGTCTAGTACCCTGATCATGGTACTTCAGCCAGTCTAGTACCCTGAAGTATGAAGTACCCTGTACGGACACTAGCTCATGTAAAATTTGAATAGTCGCGCTCTGTGCGTTTAAACACCTACTTTCCAAGGCAAATAATACGAGGGGTGATCATAAAGTAAGGTTACAAAGCCTGCAAGGAAACGTGTACATTTTATTTCATAAAACCAATACAGCCAACTGATAGTGCATACATTAGGTTATTTTTCAACATAGTCTCCATATCGGTTTAGACACTTGTCGCTTCGTGGGATGCGTTTGAATATTCCCTTCTGGTAAAAATCCTGTCCTTGCGTGTTCAGCCACGTTGTGGCGAAGTGTTTCAACTCCTATTCTGAAGCGAATCGTCGGCCCCTTAGGTACTCCTTAGTGAGGAAAGAGATGGAAGTCGCCTGGAGCGAGGTCCGGGCTGTACGAAAGGTGGTCGACGATGTTCCAGCGAAATTTCTTCAACAGTGTGGTAGTCCTCTGGGCTGTATGAGGTCGCACGTTGTCGTGAAGGAAGGTGAAAGTCGTGAAGGAAGATACTGCCGGTGAATTTCAGCCGCACTTATATGTTTCGGCCACAGAAATCGAATAACTGAGCGGATTTCTTTTCGAGACCACTTTTCCAAATGAGTCGCCATTCCTGTTAACCTTCAACTAGCGCTGTAGGTCACGGGTAGGTGAAACTCTCCACAGTTAGCGACCGCATGTATTAGAATTACCGCACACAAGTAATTTCTGTATAACACACGAAACTCCAGGAATATCGACCTTGTAACCTTAGTTTTTGATCACCCCTCGTAATATAAATTAATGTTTTCCCCCCATTGCGATAGGTACATGTCCAAAGACATTCATCCATGCTACACTGCGAATTTGTTGGCTTTTTTTATTCTGGGAGCACCATTTAAGTGAGCTAACATTGCTCCATATGAGGGTGCAATTTAGACCGAGCACCCTCAGGGACGTTACCTGGGGAATTCGCAAGCCTCCTCCCACCCCTATAAACTCCACAAAGGGACTTTCCGGACTACAGATTTAACATGTCCATTTGTCTATACTCGGCGTATAAACGAGAGAGCACTTGTACTAAGTTCCCTTAGTACAAAATGGCGATGGGTAAACCACTAAGTTGCTTTGGGGCCATACTAAAAATCTATGTATTTGCTAATGCGTGATTCAGCCAGTACCATTAGAAAAAATCCGTACAGCATAGGGTGAAGGGGGGAGGGACAGGACGAAAAAAAAATTTCTTTAATTATCCACATTTTGAAATGATCCCCCCCCCCCCCAAAGTATCGTTAAGTAAAGATCATTATACATAGAGATATTAATTGAACAGTTAGAAATATTGCTCTATAAAATTTTAAAATTCAAACTTTAAAGCACGTTTTTGATATATATCTGCCGAATCAATAATTATAATTGCATAATTTCTTCCCTTTTCTAAATGAAAAAGGTATCAAAATAATTCCCCCCCCCCCGGATATAAAAAATTTTAATTTCTAAATTTTCAATCAATTTAAAAGGGAAAAAATTTCTCTATTGAGAAAATATTTTCAGAATTTTTACTTTTACTAAAAATAGAGCAAAGAAGCGCTGAACAAAATTTTGTTTAAATACCATGAGGGGAACTTGAGATATATCTTTGAAAGAGGGCAAATTGTCAAAAATTACATTCTGATATCCTATTTAAGTCCTATTTAAGGTTTAAAGTACTGATGTACAGAAAGATACGCATACAGAGTACAAAATAAAAGAATTGTATATAACCATGTGATAACATGTAGTTAATGTCATTTGATTCTAAAATTTTTACAGTTTGTATTGAACCAAAAAATCAGAAATGCGTTCACTTATTTTTTCATTTTGAGAATTTTACGTCACGGATTCCCTTAACAGATCTCAGCACTGCGAGATCAACTGAACATCAAAGTCAAATTAAATCATATATATTCAAATATCAAATTTAATGTTGAAGGATATATCGGATAACATACAAGACAACATTTGTAAACTCGTAGATCAATTACATTACAATATAAAGGTTATGCAAGCTTTAAAGGACTTGGTAAATACGGAAGTGCATAATTGAAAAGAAGGCCTATGTCGTAGTGGTTAAAACTTCAAGCTGCCACACCACAGGTCCAGGGTTCGACCTGCAACAGGGCATGTTCAACTTATCCTTTCATCCCTTGAGTGGGTCGATAAAATGAGGACCAAGCATGCTTGGGAACTAACTCTGGGGGTCCTGCGGCAGGTTGACCACCTGCCCGAGACATATACTGTTTAGCACCCAAAAGCCTACGGTCAAGAAAGCGCAGATGGGCACCACCGGCCTTGGTCCACAATGGACTGTTGCGCCATTGGTTAGTTAGTTATAATTGATAAAAAATACTATAATTATTCTCTCAAAGGAACGTTTCCAACAAACAAAATTTTTTCAACTTTCCGTTTGTGAGATCTTTTTTTGGAAACGTTTATTTATTGAAAAATTAATTGCGTTATTCTATCGTCCAGTTTACGCTTTAATATCTCTTGAATAACAATCACCCATCTTTTCTCAATCGCTCTTTTAGATCTCGTAACCCTTTCCCCTGATACCGACGAGGAAAACTAGCAATTCAAAATAATACTTACTCATATGTCACATTAGGTAAAGATCGATTATCTTTAGCCTCTTGTATCTGGGCTTCTGAAACGTCCATCCCGTGGATTCTTTTGAAAAACGGTGCCAAGGCAGTAGTACTTTGCCCTGACCCACAACCCACGTCAATAGCCAAGTCGAGAGGACCATCGTACTGGAAAGAAAAGAATAAAGACTTAATCATAATTCTAATAGCTATTGCAAGCAGGAATAACTTAAAAAAGGGAATAATATAAAAAATTAACGGTTGACTAATTCACACTTGGATAGTTACATTACTTCTTCAGGCTAGCCAACTTTATACCTTATTCCGAAGAATAACAGACGTTCTATAATGAAAACAGCGTTACAAATTTGAATACACAGAGACTGAATGCCAACGAATCGAGAGATACTGCTTTCCATAAATTTTTTTAGATGGTATATGCAAATAAAAATCACATTAAAATTTGACAAAATCGTCAAACTAACAAAATAGTTTTCTTTAAAAAAATATTTTAGCGTTCCAAGCATTTCAAAGCTAATTAATACCGATGGACGGAATAGTTATAAGAAGATCCCTCGACAAAGAACTATCGAATGACGGTAAATACAGGGTCATCGAAAAAGGTGTCCGTGATTTCAGTTGTGCACACCGGGAACAACAATCGACCGATCGGATTTTGCTTAGCAGATGGTATGTTAACTCTGGGAGTTATATTTCTCCATGTCACGGTGACCGTGACTGCGCTGGGGGCAAGCGCCGACGTTGTGACGTCGCGATTCCTCCTACATGGATTTTGACGTTGGATAAGAAGGGACGGTCCATTTTTTTGGCCACCAAAAAGACCCGAGAGAGCATTTTCCTTCGGATAGTTCTATCACTGGACATCTTTTCCAAGTTTATATGCCTATGATTTATATATATATATATATATATATATATATATATTATTATTTTTTTTTTTTTTAATTATGATGACTTTTGAGAGCATGCAGCAGATTAATTACGGTTTCCTTGGACAATGCGATTTATAGTTCATTGGTTTTAGGCCATTGAATAGTTTGAACCAATTTTCGGACTTGCATAACGAGGAAAAACGGTTTTAAACAATATTGTTACTGCTTCCAAATTTTACTGACGCCATCAAGTTAGATTCGCCAACAAGTACTAGTCTACAGGCTTAGTTTGGTTTGGAGCACTACGGTTATTTTTTGCTACACGAGGGCTGATTAGACCAGGACCTACTGCTTAAAGCCGATCCGAACGGCTGCAAACATCCATGCCAACAGTGGGACTCGAACCCACGGACTCTTGTACCGAATGCCAGCGCCCTAGCCATTCGGCCCTCATCCGGCACAAGTCTACCGGCATTCGCCAAGTCCAGAATTGCCGATTGCACAGCCAAATATCGGAAGATTAATCGCGTTGGCCTTCCAAAGGGTTCGTTGCTTTCATGATAAAACTACTGATAGTATACCGAGGTACCGGGATTTCGCATAAAAAAATTGTTCAATTATACATATTTAATAATGATTATTTTTTCATCAAACGTGTCTTTTACTTAAAGATTGATAAAAAAAGCACTTAAGATATTTTAAATTTTGATTAAATAAATTCTAAATTCAAAATATATAGCATGTTTAGTTTTTGATATATGGAAAAACAATAGTTGCATTTTCATTTTTCTTACAATTTTGTGTACAGAACTGATTTCAACATAATTAGTATTAAGGGTTTATAAAAATTTTATTTACATTTTAACCATTTTGAAGTGAAAGAAAAAATATTTTTTTTTGAGGGTGATTTTTCATTTGGGGTAAAAATTTTTTTTTTATTTTTCAGATTAAATCGAAAATTCCTGAAGGCAGCTAAATGAAAATATAACAGAGGAACGCTGTGAAAAATTTCAAAGAGATCCTTTGCATAGAATTTTAGATATATTCTTTTAAAGACGGCAAGTAATGAAAAATCCCATTGCGAGAAAATATAGCTGATTAGTTAGGAGCATTATCTTTTGCTACTTCAGGGCTACTTAGACAGTGACGTACAGTTTCAAATATCTATGTAGACAACAGAACTCGAACCGACAGACTCTCCGAGTTAATGTATCCGACTACGTACGGAGCCATTTTCTTCGAAAACTTTACTTTTGAAAAATGTTGTTCTATTTTTCAAAGAACATGGCACTAAAATAGGATGATGAAAAAATTCCCCAAAACTATGCAACTTTCTTGCAAAACTTAAGACTTTTGGTGGAAATGTAGGAAATTTTTTACATAAACGCCTCTAGCTCTGAAAAAAAAATGATGCATATAACATTAATTTTTCTTTGTCAAGTATACTTTAGGCCCTCCTGAGTGTAATGAACTAAAAACTAATCGATATTTCGAAATCTAAAAAAAATACAGGTTATTATATACCAACGGTAGGCAAATGCGGCCCTTCGTTGAGTCAAGTTTCTCATTTATTGGCTTGTTAATTTTATGACGTTGATTTACTTGATCACTTGAATTTCCAATGAAATATATTTGGAAAAATTAAGTGGTCATCATCCATAAATGGTAACAAAAAGCCTGCTGTAGGGTATAGTATTTGTCCATGAATCTTGAATGTTGGCACGCAATTCTCAGTTACACTGGTGAAATAAATTAAGAGAATTTGCATATTTTATCGAATTTCATGAAAATAACTGAACTGAATGTAAAACCACTGCTTCTAGACAAAAATGAAAATCTTGTACGTCAAATACGTAAGCGTACACGTTTGTGTAGACGGAGCCAGTAGAGAAACAGACTTTATAAGCGCGCGTAAGTTAAGGCGCATTTCGTTCGCTAGCACACCTCGGTGAATTTCTTGGTGTTATTTTGCAGCAATCGGTTAATTTCAATTTGTAACAGTAAAAATGAGTAACCACCAACGTTTAGATGATGGAATGAGGTGGCGAATTGTGGGGAGGCTAGAAGCAGGCCAATCTCAAGTCCAAATTTGTAGAGAGTTCAATTTAACGCCCAGCGTCGTGTGTAACTTATGGAAACAGTTCCAGGATACCGGATCCATCGAGAGAAAGCCTAGGCAAGGTCGTCCAAGAGCCACGACGGCCAGAGAAGATCGCCATTTGTCGATTATAGCGAGGCGTAACAGGAGTGCTACAGCTTCTCAGCTCTCTCGTGACTCGTATGCAGCCACAGGCAGTGCCGGATTTCTGCCTAGGCCTACGAGGCCCCGGCATAGGGGCCCAGCCAGCCTAGGGGGCTCCGGTGGCTTTACATTAGCTCAAAAGCCTGGCTTGCCTTATCAAAAAGCTTTATCGAAAATAATATTATAATAAATATCTTTACTACATTTTGTTACTACATATGTTTACTACACATCTGTAAATTTTATAGAATAACGTAACTATAGTAACATAGACTGTATTATTCTGACGTTTATTAAAGTCATTAAAGTCGATTAAAAATTATATGTTTTGTACTAGTGCATTTAATTAGCTAAATTTCCAAAATGGCTTCGAGATGTTGGGGGGCCCAAATGTCAAGTGCCTAGGGGCCCTGGGTCTCTAAGTCCGGGCCTGGCCACATGAACCCGTGTATGTTCATGTGGCCAGGGTGACTGTTTCCAAAAGACTTCATGAGAGAGGGTTGCTTGCAAGAAGACCTGCTGTTTGCGTCGCGCTCACTTCTACGAACAGGAGAATCCGTTTATCATGGTGCAGAGAGCATAGAGATTGGAGTAGGGATCAATGGGCGACCGTTCTCTTCACTGATGAGTCCCGGTTCAGCCTAAACACCGATTCTCGCCGTACGTTCATATGGAGAGAACCAGGGACCCGCTACCTACCTTCCAATGTCTGCGAAATCGATCATTATGGCGGAGGAGGTTTAATGGTCTGGGCAGGCATCATGTTGGATGTCCGCACGCCTCTCCATGTCTTTGAAAGATGCACTGTGACTGGTGTGAGGTATAGGGATGAGGTCTTGGAGCCCTATGTTTGCCTTTTCAGGGGTACAGATGACAGTTAGTTCATTTTAATGGACGATAAAGCGAGGACACATAAAGCTCTTCTGGTCGACGAATTTCTAGAGAGTGAGGATATTCGCCGGATGGATTGGCCAGCCAGATCTCCAGACCTTAACCCTATAGAGCATGTCTGGGACGCTCTGGGGAGGGCAATTGCAACTCGCAACCCCCCTCCGAGAACCATCCAGGGAAAGAAAAGAGCGTTGCTGAACGAGTGGGATCAATTGCCACAGGAAATGATAAACTGCCTTATTTCAAGTATGAAATCACGCTGCGAGACCTGTATATCTGTAAGAGGGGACCATACCCCCTATTAACCCATCTATTAACCCATTTTTCTGTTTATTCTGCAACCGCTGTTTCATACCTTCCGGCTCGAACGAGTGTTACGCACGATCGTGCTTGTGTATTAGAATTATTGAATGGTCATTTGTTTTGTATTGAATCAATGTATGTACATATCAAATTTTATTAAAATCGGTACAGTAGTTCTAGAGATAATCGACCAAGTCTGCTAATTCTCTTAATTTCTTACACCAGTGTATTATATTCGTTGCACCAAACAGTTGTTTTCTCAGTCATTTGAAAGCGAGTGTTATAATTTCGTATGTTATTAAAAAAATGCTTTGATTGTGTTGTAGTACCAGCGATCAATGCGAACAATGGGCTCAAGTGGCGCATTCAATGGTGGCAATTTAACTTTACCATTCAAACAACACATCCCAGGTGCTTCATTCTTGAATTTTAATACGTTGCGATGTGTACAAATTTTATTCATACTTTCAATAACCACAACCGGATGCAAGCAATATTCAATATCCGAATTATACTGAAATGCAATACGATCAAGTTTTACCAATTGATTTAATCGATTCAATTGCATGCGTAATCGACTACTTTCACGTTGTTCATTTCGATCACTATATAACAAAGATTGTCTTAATTCCCTAGTTCTTACTCGATTTGCTTCATTTCGTGCTTCCTGTTGTTGGGATGGTTCAGTAGCACGTGACTGTGGCATATGTAATTTGTTTATTTCGTTGTGCTGTTTCTTCTTCTGTTTCATTTTGTCTTTCTTCTCGTTTTCTCTTAGCTGCATTTGTGCGACGACCACTATTTTGTCGTTCCGGTGGCATTTTTAATAACAGCAATGCTACAACAGCAGAGTCGAACAGTCAGAATACAAAATTTAACCTTCACTTTATAAAAGTTCAAGACAAATGTGATGACCAAACGGTCGAGCTTACAGACAGCACGTCTTCTTACGTGGGGTGTCAGAAAACACTCTCCCTCCTTCAAGACTCGGGGGTCATTGACCTTACCCCTCACCTCCCTCTTATGGTGCATACACATTGGTACAGAGTTCTCTCCCCGACTCTTGTCATCACATTAGTCACGGTAACATTAGACACGGTATTTAGAACCACCCCCATTCCCGCCCGCAAGATTTCTTGCGGGTGTCTTGATGTGGTGTCTCCCCCGACCCCGCTCGACACCATTTGACCCGCTGACCCCCCTCTCTTTCTTTGATGGACCGCCAGAGGAGGCGATCCAGCGCATAGTAGAGAGTACAGAGAGACATAAATCACTGGCAGATGCAGAGAACTCTGTACCAATCTGTATGCGCTATTAGGAATGTTGAACATCTGCATGAGAGGGGTGGCTATCAGGGGTTGTTAGGTGCTGCCATCCATATGTATATTTTTTTTTAAGTAGAAGTTTCATAATATCTGAACAGACGGCGAACGTAAAATATTTTTAACTTTCTTTCTACTGGTCAGATCGAGGATTTCAATAGCTTTAAACCTTCTCGGGACAACACGGACCATTTTGCAAAAAACAGTGTGTAAATCGGTCCAGTAGTTTTTTAGTCTATAGCGGACACCCTGCTATGATGAGTGAAGTGGCACGTACATGCGTGAAATCGCACGGGCTAGCCCCGTCGTCATTAAACCTGGTACGGCTCGCTTTTATTTTGTTTATTTTTGTTTATTTTATTAGTTGTCCCCATAACTGTTTTCTCAGATCTAATGATCTGAAATTTTTTTTCTGGAGGACAATAGGGATAGTCCGAAGGAGTTTTGAGCACGCCGCTTCACGGGGGAACTTACGCAGGGGAGGGCCACGCCTCGCGCCGATGAACGAAAGCGAGAATGCGAGAAACGGGCCCGGGGAATGCACTGTCGCCTCCTAAATTGACCAGAATCTCCCTTTCGGCTAGGTTGGCAACCGTCTAGTCCTCGCGGCGATACCGTCAAAATCTTCTCTTGGTTTTGTTTTCTACCTGGCTACGCGTTTCGCTCCACCCTACACTGATTACGTCTTGTTGGGATATCTCTGTTTTCTTGGCCCACGAGCATCCACTTTGGCTTAAGCCCTACTCTGTTTTCTTCTTCCAAATTCCCACAAGTCAGGCCGACCTAATTGGCCCCCTTCGCCTTCTCAGGCGCTTTAGCTAGTACACCTGCGGGGCGCCTCGCCTCGGTCTTGCCAACACCGACTCAAACACTGTGTTTGAGTCGGTGTTGGTCTTGCCATCCTGTTTGCGGGCCGTTCGGTGGCAGGGTGCTGGTCTGGTGGCGTGCCGCGGGGTAGCTGCCGACTGCGGTCTATATCCACGGACGGGAATCCAATCCGGATGGCCTTACTGTTGCCACGACGGGTCCCGCCTCGTGCTTTAGAGTCTATAGCGGACACACATACGAACATTGCCTTATATACGTATATAGACTAGCTGACTCGGCAATGCTTCGCTATTGCTAGATTTGAGTATATATGTAGATTAAAACAACATAATTGAAAGTTTGTTATCAATTATTGTATTTAGTTAAAAGTAGATATTTACAAACACATTATAATTTTTATGTTTTGGATTACATAAGTTGTGATTACTGTTTTATTCAATTTTTAAGTTCATGGCAATTCTCTAGGACAATGGTTCCCAACCGGTGGGTCGCGACTCGATCCTAAAACTATCAGAAACCCTCGAATAAACCATTAGAAAAGATAAGAATAATCGTAACTTACTTAAAAATAGCAATTTTTCCTATTGATAGATTGTGATAGCAATTTTCTTAACTGTAATTATATCAAAGCTGTATGATTTTTTTTTTTTGCCTGAAAAACTAAAATGGTCTTTGTGTACTTTTATAATTGTAGTTTTTATCTTCACCTAGGAACACTTGTTAGTGAGTATGAAACCACTTGTTGCATATATTGCAAACATATATCTATTGTTAAATAAATAACTGTTTTGCTACAAAGTGCTTATATTTTGTCACCCATTTTCAAATCAGAACACAAATTGTTTATCAATAATCAATCTGTATCTTCAAAAAAGCATATATATATACAGTGGTACCTCGACTTACACGAGTGTCTCGACTTAAAGAGTTTTTCGAGATAAGAGCATTCGCTCGGTAGATTTTTTGCTTCGAGTTACGAGCTAAAATTCGGGTTACGAGCATGCTTCAGATATCCAACCGCTAGTTTGAGCAACGAATGCCATGTTACGTGCTCATTAAATGAGAACACAAGAAGCATATAATATTTACAATCTTTATGTACAAATATTATGCAATTGCATAATATTATTCTGAGACTACTATCCAGTCTAAAACCGAGAGATTGGATTCTGAGAAAACGTTCTTCGGATTCTCAGAAAGAAGAATCTGGACATTACAGCCACAGTGAACGATACAACAATCGCCCAGCTTCCGTGTCTCACTCGTTCACTTTAAGAGAGTAGCTGGTAATAAAAGCGAAAGTGAGGAAAGCGGGGCGAAAAGATCAAAAATCAACAAATAATGATTTTTCAGTTCAACCTTTCTCCTCCTCTTCCATCAGCATCTTCAAGTTTGATCTCCAAGGTAAATGTTGTACATTACACTTAATAAAAAAAAAATTATTGCAGTACATTCTACTGTATTGCGCTTTTATACAATGTTCGTCGTTTATAAGCACTTTTTTCTTATTTAAAAACATGTAACAACAAAAAAATTGCGTTGTTTTGGGAGAGCCCGGAACGAATTAATGGCATTTCCTTTCATTTCAATGGGGAAAATTGATTCGAGAAACGAGTATTTCGAGTTACGAGCTAAGTCATGGAACGAATTAAACTCGTAAGTCGAGGTACCACTGTATATATATATATATATATATATATATATATATATATATATATATATATATATATATATATATATATATATATATATATATATATATATATATATATATATATATATATATATATATATATATATATATTTGATGGTAAATTATATATACATAAGGAAGGGATACGATACAAATAAGGTTTTTTACCTCACCATGGACCGAGGAGGTATTCCGATAAGGAAAGGTGGGTCGCTAGCTGAAAACGGTTGGGAACCACTGCTCTAGAATATACGTTTTTGGTGATTCCATTTGGCATATATACAAACAAATCGCTTGGTTTTCCTACACGGGAGCATGCAACGTGTAATTGTCCATGAGAAAAACATGGATTCTCCAAATTCACTTAACATACTTGCATTCATTGACCTTGTGATTTGCTTATCGTTATTGCAAAAGCCAGTTTTAATCATAAATTGCGAGGGCCGTGGCGGCCTTGTGGTACAGCGCTCTGGTTTTCGGTGCTGAGGGTGCTCAGATCGAATACGCCTCCGTTTGTGTCGTCCCTTCATAGGGAGCAATGCTGGTCTGCCTATATGGCGCCCCCATAATAAAATGGCTAGCAAAACTGCGGTGAATTATAGGTGAATGTCTTCGCGACAAGTACTTCCGCATTGGAAAAAAAAAATTATAAATTGCAATCGTTTGAATTGGAATTGAATATTTGTTGGTATCATTGGTATACGTGGTATTAGCACATCCTCTCCTTTGAATTTCCCAATTCAAACTGTTGCTTCAATTACATTGTTTAATAATCTTTTGACTGCCAATCTGGTACCATTGCAAAGACGGGTCAGTGTTTCTAAGAAGAATATGGTAGGAACACCAACCTTCAGACAGATGTTGTGTGGTGGCAATCCAGATAAATCAAGTGAATTTAAGAATTCAGTTGGATAATTTACTGCTTCATCTTGATCTATAACAGTATCTATTGATTTGCAAGTAGCTGTTTCTCCTGGTAACAGATGTTGAATGCTGATATTAATGAAATCTACATCCACACTTTTCGCAGCTAATATTGCACGCTCGTTTAACCATTGATGACTTATGTAATTTTGTTTGATATCTAGAAATACGCATTGAATCAATTCTTCTGGTGAGTGAGTGATACTGTTAAAGTCGTTTGGTAATTTAATGCAGCCTGTTGTTTCTTCGGTTGTAATTTTCCCATTTCGAATATGCAATAATTGTATCGCAAAATGTTCTGCAGAAGGATCGTTTTGTAATTTAACACGCATGTTTGTCGTCAATGAAATTTTATTAACATGGCTCCACAAATGTGATGCTTTTAAACACGCATTTAGTTCACCGGCTGGTGTTAAATGAGGAATAACAGATAATGTCTCTCGAAAATCACCTGCTAATAAAATTACCAAATGGCCGTTCGTTTCCAAGTAAATCTTGTAATGTTCGATCCGGTGCTTTTTTATGCGTCATTGTACACTCATCCCATATTATTATCTTGCATTGCTGGAGTACTTTACTCATTCCTGATGTTTTTGAAATATTGCAAGTCGCTGTTTCAATGTTTTGTATATTCAAAGGCAAATTAAGTTCGACAACCAACCAAAAGAGTATCCGCAATTCCAGATGATGCGATTGCCAATGCGATATTATTTTGTGCACGTATGGTTGCCAGTACCATGGAAACAAGAAGTGTTTTTCCTGTGCCGCCTTGGCGCATCCAAGAAATAAATTCCACCACTTTCGTCATTTATTACTCGCATTATCGCATCATAAACGTGTTCTTGAAGATATTTTTGAATATTTGATTGTACAAATATATTTAATCCATTGATGTCAAAGTTTTTATCGTGTCGTAAATCAGCATGAAATATGTCATTAGCTAGTCGATTAGGTGATGTCATTCTCAATTGTGACAATGCTTTATTAACGATTACAAAACAATTATCTTCAATTAAAATCAATGCTTCACTTTACATTTCTTGTGTGAATTGCATGTCGCGGTTTAAACAACTTATTCGAAGTCGATGCAGAATGTCTTCAGTCATAAAATCTTTATATTTTTCCCACAATTCGTTCGGATTTGATGGTGAACATGTAGATAATATGATTGCCAATAAAACGCGTATTTGATATGGATGAGCAGAAACTGTCGCATCAGCTAGTGAACTATCCCATTGTGCATTGTTTTCAAGAAAATTCAATTTTTGACATGCTTCTCGATATGTTGCACACAAACGACCATCAACTGTTCTTAAATGTTGGAATGATGTTGATCCACGAACGTTCACGAATAACAAACGCAAATAATAACATTCTGCCTGATTTGGATGCTTTAAAATGTAAGGAACATGAATACCTAAAAACTAATTTCAGGATTTTTCAAAATTCGGCCCCCAAGAGGGAAATATTTTTAGAAATATTTTTTAATTTATTGCATTTTGCTTTGTATGGACTTGTCATTTATGGAATTTTGTTCAAAATTTAAAATGCAATCCCCCCCCCCCCTAATTTGCTAGAAACAATCCAATAATTTGTATTTTCTATATATCACTATTTTGAACACCAAATTGGTGGTAGGGGAAAAGAGAGAGATCGACATTAATTACATGAAGCGTAGAAAGATGCGTGTGTGTGGATTGTAGATATTTCGGTTGTTTGTACGTACGCATCTAGAGCTCGGGTAACTCCAATCATTTTTATCCTGGGCAACGCCAGGTAATTTTTTGTTTATGGAACCGACGATTTTCACGGGGTGTCAGAAAATTCTCCCTCCTTCAAGAGTCGGGGGTTATTGACCTTCCCCCTCGCCTCCCTCTGAGGAATGTTGAATGAACATCTATTGCAGATCGCCCTTCAGAAGAGACTTGAAAGTGGTTTTAAGGTTGCTCCCTCGGGGAGGTCGATTCTCAAAATGAGGGGTCGGGGATAATCAACACCCCATTTCCCCGCGGAAAGTATTTATCGCTCTTTACGCATTAAGAAAATTATGAAGGTTTTAACTATTTAGGCTTTAAGAAAACCATCGCATGTTTTGATTTCCATTTTCATGTAATCAACGTATTTTGGGACTTTTTACCCTGCATCGTATTACTAACTATTTCCCGAAGGGAGTTTCAGAAAACCTCAATAAAATTTAGAGTCATGTTTATTTTTATAAATAACTGGATCATACAAAAATTTCGCAAGTCCTATTGTTTGTTTTGTGTTTCTTATACTAATAGATTGCAGCGTGAGTATTATTTAAATATAATTGTTATTAAACCAGAAAATTTAAAGTTTTAGATAAATAATGTTTCATACAGTTGTTACAATGAGTTCACATACATATAAAAAAGACAATAATGTGTCAATTTGGTCTGATAGTGATGTTGGTAAGTAAGAGTAAATAATTTTTTTGCGGGAATATTGGAGTTTTTTTATTTATTATAGAAATAAGACCCATGAATATTAGAAAAAGAAGAAGAATTTATGAATCGGACGAGGAAAGCAGTTTGAGCAATATTAATTCAAGATTGCTACAAACTAAGAAGAGGATTAGAATGACGTTACTAATTTTCGATCACCTTATGAAAATAATGATCAGAAGATTAGGGAATGCAAAAGAAATAAAGACGAAAAATATTATAAAAAATTTGGAAATATTATTCCTGCAAAGAAATTCGAAAATAAGGATTGCAAATGCGTGAAAGTGTGCAAGAATCGTTTTATTACAGAGAGAGATCGAATATCCCTTTTTAATTTTTTGGGGGGAAATGGGGGATTTTAACAAACAAAATGCATTATTGTGTGCATCTATTCAGCGTACACCAGTAAAAAGAAGATGAGGTAGAACTTTTAAGGGATCAGCCAGAGATTGTAGTTATAAATACTCAGGGCCCGACTTAGCCTAATTGGGGCCCGGGGCAAAAACTTCTTTGGGGGCCCCCCTCTGCTTCACTACTTCAGTAATGAAGAACTTAATACTTATTACTAAACTTTATATTCGATTTGGGGGCCCCCCTCTGATGTGGGGGCCCGGGGCAACTGCCCCGTATGCCCCTGACTTAGTCAGGCTCTGTAAATACTTTTTAAATATTGAAAAGGAAAGCGGTGCGGTATGTAAAAAGTTCTTTATAGGAACATTTGATGTATAGGCAGACTACATAGGGCTCTCAAAGCAAAGGTTATAGGAAAAAACTTACGTGGAAAAATGAAAGGTTCTTGCAGAAAGAGTGATGAGGAACTTGTGGATGCCGTAAAAGATAATTTAAAAAAAATTTCACACTATGAAAGCCATTACACGCATTCTAATAATCCAAACAGAAAATTCTCGAGTTCTAAAAACTTAATTTGAACTTAAGAAAAGTGTACAACTTGTATGTCGATAAGTGTGAAGAGAACAATACAACATTTCTCAGTGAGCAAATATATAGGAAAATTTTTAAGAATAATTTTAAGTTTTCATCAACCACATAAAGATGCGTGTCAAAAATGCGATTTGCTAAATATGAAAATTAAAGCTACCTTAATGAAAAAAGCAACCTTTTAGAAGAACACAGCATACATTTAAGTAATGCAGAATTGGCTAGAAAAACTTTAAAAGAAGATCAAAACTTAGCATCAACGAACCCAGTTAAATATTTCACATTTTCATTTGATCTACCATTTTCCTTCCATAAAACAAACGAAGTATTTTACATTTGTTTATTTATATCATCTTTTTAATATAAATAAAATTATTTCTTAATAAACTTGGTTATTCGTGTATTTAGGGTAGGTGGGGGCAAAGGTTCGCATGTACATTTGAAAATGACCGGGAAGAGTTTTGGGAAGAATAGGGTAGGAAGTGCATTCGTATACTTCCAGTCAGTTGCCTCGTGAAAGCTGTTGGAGTTCGACCTCCTTTTGCAGAGAAAATGAGTTATGCTTATTTTCGTCATTTTTGATGTAATTTTTTGCAATTTTGGAGTAATTTTGAGCATCACTCAAACTCACGAACTGTTTTGTGCCTATTTTCGCATGTTAGGGTGGTAAATAACCTTTCAAATCCTACCTTGAGTTTTGGATTAACTCAAATACAATGGCGTTCATTCTGCCAAAACTGAAGCAGCACGAAATGGGGTAAAGGTTTGCGGGAGTCATGGGGTAAAGGTTTGCAGTGCAAACCTTTGCCCCTCATACTAGAAACATTTGTTTCATGTCCTCTTCTCATTAGGAATCCTTATTTACAACGTCTTTTAGCTTTTGGTTTCAGTTTACGGCAAATTTTTGTAGTCGGGAAAAATGCGCGAATTTTACGGAATTTAGCATTTTGACCTACAAATGCGATAATTTTATTCAACATTTTCCTTATAATATTTTCAAACAAACAAAAATTACTACAAAATAAACGAGAATAAAAAGCTCTAATACTCGTATGTGCGGCAGAGGGGAAACGTTCCGAAATCCTTTTTCTTTTTTTTAATTTATTTTTATTTTTTATTATAGCCAATATGTATTGGAAAAAGCTGTTCTACTATTATTTTAAAGTCAAGTTTCTTTCCATTCTTCGAGTAATCCAACTTTCATTTACAACCCTTTTTACCTGGAATTAAATAATTACAAGATAAAAAGACTTTTTATATGCCATGTTTTTAAATTCTGTCGAATCATATAAACTTGACAATTCTATGTATTAATAAATACTTCTTTAAAATTTTTTGATGAATTATCCCATCAACTTGAAAGAAAATGATGAAATGTGTAATAAAGAGAGCAATTATAAGAAATTTTGAAACATTTATTTATTGAATAGCATATATAAACCCATTACCCGAATAATTACAACAATATAATAACCACCCCACCCTCCTTTCATTAAAAAAAAAAAAAGAAATGTAATTTACATGCAGCTTCTTCATGAGCTGGAAACGAATTCGCATCTTCCATAGTTAATTATGGATTCCGAAATTATAATCTACAATTCGAAGGAAAAAAAATCCATGAATTTCGCAGAGAAAATATCGCAAATAGCATGTAGGCATAAATAAAAATTATCCAATTGTAATGAAAATGTAATATGCTTGGTTCACTATTACGCTAATAGATGGCGCCAGTAGCGCAGTTACTTTTGGCTTCAGACGCCACTCGTATTTTTTCGTAATGGATTTTAAAATATGGAATAAAGATGACTAAAAGTATTAAAATAATGCATTGTCATCGTGTTCTGAGCTATTCTAAAAGTTTCAAATGTCTAGCTAGTCGGGAAGTTAGTTAAAAATCGATTGCAAGATTTGTACCAGACAAACACACACACAAACAAGAAAGCAAGTTAATAAAAACATGGTAATAAAAAACATGGTAAAAATTCAATAGAACTAGTTGACTAAGTTTTCAATGCTTAAAGGAAACTTCAAATTTCACTTGGAAATTATTAATGGGCATTCACATTTTTGTAATTTGAATATAAATTAAGGTTTTTGATAAAAACTGTTTTTAATTATATTTTTTTTATAAAATGCTTGAAAATCCATAAATTAAAAATAAAATAAATTAGTACAACACAAAAAATAAAATAGTTCTGAACAAAGACCTATTTTACAAGATAAAATAATTAAATGTTGTTACAAGTTACAAGACATTATAGGCTTCGAAGGTCTGGTTAGGGAAATTAGCTCCACTTGTTTTTATTTTTTATAATATGCTATTTTTGAAAGTGGTATAAGTCCATTTGGAGCTAAAAAATCGTTTATTTTTTAAAATAATTGTAATAATTATTACTTCATAATAAAATTTAAAAGGTATATAGTGTTAAAAACATCACTCGAATTGATTAACGTTTGCCAATATTTTTAAATTCATTCAAATGCAAACCTTTAAATATCTCGATACATGAAAAAAATGGACTTAAACCACTTTCAACAATAACAGCTCATATATGTTAAAGCCATTTCAGTTTCTACAAATTTTTAATTTTCCTGGTCAAATAGGTTCAATTGGCTTAAGGTCGGCCCTGCCTTTTAAAGTGTGCTACCCTAATGACCTCTTCTAATGAAAGTTCACAATTAACTTTATCAAAACACTATAAAATTTTCCCATTTTCCGCAATTTGAATAAGGAAAATTTTCGTCAAATTTTAATTTCCTCCTTTTTGAAAAATTTTCTTATAACTTGGTTTTTGTTATCCATATTTTTGGCCAGTTTAAAAGTTAATAAAAACGGGAAGATGTTTTGCTTGGTTGCTAATTTATACCTTGGAAAATAGACTTCAGAAATCAGCATTTAAACATTTCAAATTATACAGCACATCTCGGCAGTTAATATTCCAAAAGGTATAATAATTCCAATAGGTAATATATAGCGTTTAAAATTTCCTTTCAATTGTAACTGCAGATGTGTATTTCTCCCCATCTGTTTCTTGTAAACCATTGTCCATCGGCAGAAAACCTGTTCAACTCTTCCTTGGGGCAAATGCCGATATTTGGCGAAAAGTGGGGGATGTTTGGATGATCTCTTCCTCTCTCGTTGACCTTCGCTTTAACGTTCCACCCCTCATCAAAAAAGTTCTCTCCCCCGAGCGTGACCTTCGAAACCCTTCGAAGGTCACGCACCGAGTGACCAGTTTGTCGGGGATCTTCTCGGGAGGTTATTAGGGGGGGTTGTCGGGGTGTTGTTAGGTGCACAAGCGTCTAGACTCTAGAGTCTAGACACTGAGAATCTGAAAGAATGACGTCACAGCCACTTTGCGAATTTTACAAGTTGAAAGAATCAAGTGGCGCCCTCTAGTGGGGACAAAAAAACGTTTAAGATGTCTAATCTGAGAAAAAAGAATTTCTTTACTGTGCAATCATCAATTTATCATCAATTATTATTTTTACATATACGAAATTATTTTTATTTAATCTTATAGAAAATAACCTGATTTAAAATTATAATTCAGAATGTTAAACAATAATGTGCTAATTTTTACATCAGCTAGTTTAATTTTTATTATTATTGAAAATTCTTTGATTTTTTTCTTTTCAATCTGATGTTTAATATTGTAAAAAAATAGATAAATAACATTTTTATAAAAATCATAGTTAAATAACTTATATAATGCTCATTAAATTTATAAAACGTATAGCTAACAGGTTAATGTTGTGGAAAATAATCGACAAATATTAAAATAAAAAAAGTTTTTATTAATAAAAGCATTGTTTAAGACAGTATTTATAAGAAAAATAAAATATACAAAATGTTAATACTATGATCAATATGTGGTGAATGCAATAACAACTGAGAAATGCAAATAAAATGCTATATGTAAGCTACACAAGTGATTGTGGAACCGCAAACTACAATAATTTACTTAACAATAAAATATTCACAGAAGTTATACTATACTAAGATTGGAAAGCAGTAAATGATTTTTAAAAAGTGGAAATCCTAATGGTTACAATAAGATATAAATACAGAATACAGATGTAGGCTACTAACAAAATGCTGATTGCAAACTATATACGTGATTCTGGAACTTAGAATACTATATTTAAAAACACTATAAATATTCACAAAAGTTATACTGAAATTGGAAAATAGTAATGATTTGAGTAAATGATTCTTGAGTAATAATATAAAAAAAAAAGATATAAAAATGTTTGTTCCCTGAACCCTCTTAATTTTTAAAGCATACAAATGTTTAAGAAATGGGTAATCTATGGAAGGAAATAGATGGGTAAATTACAAAAAAAAAAAAAAGGAAAACATAATAATGTTGAATAAATCATGTTTAAGACAATTTAAATATCATTTTCCTCTTTAGAATTTGAATTCTTGTTCAAAATTAAAGATAAGGCTATAATTTGTTGTTCAATAGAATTTGGTTTTACAATTAAATTTTTTGGTTATTTACTAATTCTACGTGTAGAGTACAAAGGCCTCTGATGGGTAATGTTTGTGTTTGCAGGGACTTTTTCAAGATTATCTTGTGACGTAATTGAACAATTGATTGATGTAATGGCATTTAAAGTTGGTTCTGTTGGTGAAATTAGTCTTTCAACTGCTTCAAACTGACTATCTGATGATATAGAATCAAAAGTACTTGTAATTTTTTGTTTTAGTTTCTCTTTTTTTAAGAAAGAGGTTTAGATTTGATACAGGGGTATCATTTTTACTTAGCTCGAAAAGTAACGAGTTTGACTATTTATTTTGATCAGCAACATGCATATGTAATGTGGGATCATCATCGTTTTGAAGAATTACTCCTTCAGAATTATTTCCAGTGTCCATGGATTTTACTCGGCATATTAAATGTATGTTTGCACATATTCCATTTTATATGGAATATGTTTGCACATATTCCATACAAGTACAAGTATAATTATGAATACATGACTTGCACTCCAAGCAAGTTAATTGGCATTTGCCATCAATGCCTGATTGTTGTACAAAATACACCTCTTGGATTTCTGATGTTGAAATTACATTCCACCATTTTCAGTTTTTGAGATTAATTCATTAGGAAGCTTTAAGCTTAAATCATGTCTCTTACGAAGCTCGATTAACTTATTTGTGAGCTTCCCTTTATGCATGATTATTAATCTATCAAATAATTTGTCTTTGATAAATTGCATGAGTATGTCGATTTATCCAATCTTTTTATGTGTTTACCTCGCAAGTAAACGTGCTTGATTGTACGATGCATACTCTCAACGTGCATATTGGTGTTAATACCACAATGTAATCTATGACAATATGCCCGTGTTTCCACGCAGTTTGCATAATTAGATACAAAATATTTACCAAATTCAGAAGTTTTAACATCATTTAGCATCAATGAAATAGTTTTTGTTAACATGTTTTGAAAAGCAGTGGAATCTCGCTCTTCCAAAAGTGTGCGTAATATTTTATACACCCCCAGTTGCTTTTCTGTTGAATTAATTTTTTTAAGATTATTTCTCCACGCACGGTCTACATGCCATGTACAAAATAATCTTTTCTTGGGAACTTCCATAACCTGGCACCAGGCATTGTATAAAGAGTGTGCCATATCAGACGTAAAAACATTAGCCTTAACAACTCCAACCTAATTTTTTATGTATTTGAAAAATATCGAAAGGCAGATTTCATCAGTTCAATTTGATATCAGAAATCCGCATGGAAAGCCTTGTCTGATATCATCGAGAACAAGAATTGTTGTCAATTCAAACTGATATCCATTCAATCCGTGTGTCCCATCCACACAAACACAATCTGAGCCGTATTTTTTTTTAAATTTCAGATTGAGCATCTGTCATTATCATTAACACAAAATCTTCATTTTTTAATTCACCATGTTGTTGATCAACAGTTCCCTGAGGTTTATAATACAGGACGACGCTTCATTGCTTCTCATTTCATTTGCCCATGCATTTATGCTCGTACCTCCATCTTTATGTTTAGTATGGGTTGTATTTATTTTCAATGTTCAACATATCTTTCCTCGTTGTGAGATGAATTCTGTCCAAGTTACAGTCAGATACTGTGTTTCGAATGTCATTAAGGATAACATTAATTGGTATGTTTGAAGCAATTTTTGTTACTAGAAGTTGTTCTTTTGTCTTTGATAAAAACATATGTTTAAGTTCACTTTCATGACCGATGTGCGTTTTCATAAAAGAAACTTTGCACTGACCATTGACCATTTAGATAGTTTTTATTTTTGATGGACAATACGAATTGATTTTTTTACTTCCTTGTAATTTTATATGTCTTTTACCCAAAGATTTTGTTGCAAAATGACCTGAACGGTGACAGCTAAAATAATAATATTCTATATCAGATGAAGTTTTTTTAATTCCACAATCTTTTATATATACATAATTTGTTTCTTTTTCAACACTAAGCTTCCATGCTTCAAACTCTTCAAAAGATGAAAATAAAAAATTATCATATTCAAGCCTAATATCGTGTTTAGAACCGAAATGGGCTTCGATATTGGTTTTGAACCTCGCAAAATCACACACAGGACACTCAAGAAGCTTGTTATCTTCCTTTTTATGCCCTAAATGTGTTTTGCAAAAATGCACTTTCAACTCCCATTTGAAGCCACTGTTAACATTATTGATGACTAGCCGGGCTTCGCCCATCTACGCTCAAGCCATCAAAGGAAGACGATGAATGAATCAAGTGAATGAATGACTCAATCGTTGTTTACAACCCAAGGGATAGAATTTGCCGTTCTTCGCGTTTGAAGAACAGCGCAGAAAATTTGTGATAAGTATCGTTCTTTAAAATTCAATTAAAAATCGAAATTTTAAGATAGAGACTTGAAATGAGGTTTATATGAATGAGAAAGCTTTCATCCTACAGATGATGTAAATATTTTCTTTGTAAGATAAAAACTCGAAGAGCATCGACCGTAGATCTTCAAAAGTGCGTTAATTTCTCGAAAAAGTGGGTTTAATATTTTGATGAAAATATTAGTCTGTTTTAAATTATTTTTAAACAAATGAGGTCTTGTTTGAAGGAGAAATGTCTGTAGTCTTAGATTGTAAAAAAGATCAAAATTCTACGATCATTTTTTGCCGAGATATCGTAATCTGAAGTTAAAAAAACATAAAATATCTCACAAAACATAAAATAATTAATTTTCTAGAATAAAATTTAAAATTCGGGCTTCGAGGTGCACTTTCCCATAGTCTGCACTACCCGTGTGCCAAATTTTATGGCTGCAAGTTTCATAGGCCGCACACACGCACACATTGAGGCGGTACACCCGGAGAGTGTGGCCGACAGACAGAACCGGACCTTGCTTTATTAATATAGATGGGCAGTACAAATTAATTTTCTTCGTTTCATTTTCAATATTATCTTTAACTCGCTGTTTTGAGCAATTACACACAAAATAAAAGTGTTGACTACCCACTTTATTTTTTTTTACTTCCACCACAGTCTTTGATGAAACGTGAATTAGTTTCATTTTCAAAGTTTGCTTTAAACTTTTCGAATTCTTCAAATAAGCTGAACTCTAAATCCTCATATTCAAGAGCGATGTTATGCTCATTATACACATGAATTTTAATCTCTTCCTATTTAGCACAGAAATCCAGGGCCCGATTTAGAAAATTCTGGACTATAGGCACAACTCGGGATGGGGGTCCCCTAACACTGATGTGGACGTAAAATTTCCAAAATTGACCCACAAAAAAAATATTTATGAATCATTGTGAAAGTACCATTTTATGAAGAATTGGCCATTTGAAGCGTAGAAGCCTAGAACATTATCAAATAACAAAAAGCAATACAACATATTGATTTCTTCATTAGAACACCAATACAATGCAACCAGAAAAACTTATTAATCCCTTATATACACTATAACATACATATAACTATACATATAACTATACATATGATGAACTAATCAATCAAATTTGAAAGGATATATAAAAAAAATCTCTCTATTCTAAAAGAAAGTAACTGCCGCTGCCGCAGCCGCCGCTGTCAAAAGCTTGTCACGCTATCTCCTCCGAAACCGCTGGGGGTATGGGGTCGAGACCGATACCAATCGATGCAGAACAATGTGGGGAAAAAAGTAAGACATGTCTCATATTCGTCGGACTTTAAGTTTTTTTTTATTTTATGTTTTGTGGGAAAATATTGACTTTTTCATGTTCAGATTACGATAACTCGCCAAAAAAGATTGTAAAAAAAAAAAAATTCTACGATCCTAAGACTACAGACATTTCTCCTTCAAACAAGACCTCATTTGTTTAAAAATAATTTAAAACAGACTGATATTTTTATTAAAATTGAAAACCCACTATTTGGAAAAATTTATGCGTTTCGAGATATATAAATTCGATGCTCTCAGACTTATTATGTTACAAAGAAAATATTTATATCAACGGGAAGATGAAAGCTTTCTCATTCATATAAACTTCATTTCAAGTCTCTATCTTAAAATTTCGATTTTTAATTGAATTTTAAAGAAATACTTCAAAAAAATCTTCTCATTCGCTTCCTTTGCAGAAGGGCATGAAAGAAGATCCGATTTTTCACCCATAGCCGGGCTTCATCCATTTCGCCGGGAGGGGGGGGGGAAGCTTCAACTGTAAACAAATGAATGACTCAATCGCTGTAAACAACTATTGAGTCATTCATTCACTTGATTCACCAGAGGAGCGAGCGTAGCGAGCCTCGGGGCGAAGCCCCTAGTGCTATTAAAAAAGGTAAAAAAAATTGGAATTGGAATTTTTCTTTCTTTTCTTTTAAAATAAAATTTTAGGGGCCCCCAACATTCGGGGACCCCTAGGCCTGGGCCTACCGGGCCTAATGGAAAATCAGGGCCTGCAGAAATTGCATAAACTACATTTTATTCCCGTCATCTTTGGAAATGGCGGGAAAAAAAAATGAAATTCTATCTCATTTTCACACTTTTTGTCCCCACTAGAGGGCGCCGGTTGTGACGTCACTCTTTCAGATTCTCAGTTTCTTGATGCTTGTGTTAGGTGCTGCCATCCGTATTTTTATTTATTTATTTTTTTTTTATGAAAGTAGAAGGTTCATACATAATATCTGAACAGACGGTGAAAATAAAATATATTTAACTTCCTTTCTACTGGTCCGATCAAGGATTTCAATAGCTTTAAACCTTGGGACAACACGGATCATTTTCCAAAAAACCGCGTGTAAATCGGTCCAGTAATTTTTTAGTCTATAGCGGATACACATATAAACATTGCCTTTTATATATATATTGTAGATTGATCCATTTAGTGGTTCCAAAGACAACCATGTTTATATCTAAAAATGGTTTAAAAATTTGAGTACAACACTTTCCATACCACTTGAGGCTTATTTTATAAACTATGTTATTTATTATTTAAGAAATTGGCACCTTATATAAATAGCAAAATACATTCACGTGGCCTGACCAGTTGCAAGCGAATTCGACAACCAACTCACGTTTACAGGTTTCACGGCAACATTCAACTTAGAAAGGAATTCGCGGAAGACTCAACACTTGAGTCTTCCGCGTTGAGTGAAAAGTTCGACTGGGTCATACTTTCTTGATCCACTATCAAGTTGATCAACTCCATTAAAACAAAGGTTCTCACTATAGCTTTCACTCAACTTTTGTTGGTCAACTATAATCGTTCAATTAAACTTCATTCGTGAGAAAATTGATTTCAAGTGCGAATGCACAGTACGATATGCATCGCAATATAGCGTACAAAAAGTAGTTGGTTTAGTAACCACCGTAGAAACATTCGGCTTGTGTTACTTTATTCTAAATGCCCCGTAGTGTATTTTAAGCCAAAGAAAAATAAATGAAAATTCCCTCCCCCCCCCCCCCCCTTTTTAAATTTTGAATCATAGACTCCAATGATTGCTTAGAAATATTTATGACTGAACAACCGAACTTGTTCAACCTCCCCTTTAACTTCTTATGGTGCATACACCCCGCTCGACACCATTTGACCCGCTGACCCCACTCTCTTTCTTTGATGGACCGCCAGAGGAGGCGATCCAGCGCATAGTAGAGAGTACAGAGATACATAAATCACTGGCAGATGCAGAGAACGCTGTACCAATCTGTACGCGCTATCAAATGGGTTTGTTCAGTTATCGCGACAGGAAATTACAACCACGTTGAAAGCCAATGCCTCCTCTTTTCCAGTGTAAATCACACCAATCTGCGTAAAGTAGATTAGAAAACGTGGAGGATTGCCGACTTTGTAGTACATAAAAACGAATTAGTAAAATAAAACAAAGCATGGCTTTTTTACATTTTTTTTTTTACATATAAAAGGTTAACGAGAAAACCTACGTAGTACATAAATCAGCAATTAATGCATAATATGGTAATAAATCTTACTTTTTCCTTCAGGGTGGAGACAATTTTCTCTACCACGGAGACTGGAGTATCTCTTCTATAAGAACAGTAAAGTTTTGCATGATTTCTTGTCGCAAATTGTTTTTCAGCCGCCATGATGTTAAATGCTGTAAAATCAAATTCCAATAAAAAATCGTGCATGTAAAGATAAATTACGCGCGTATAAATAATAACGTCGAAGATACAGAAAACTAATGACTAAAAACTTCTGCTACGAGATATACATAGTTCAGTGCAAAAACACGTAAAAATAAGTAATTTATTCATTTACAATGCGACAGGACTTTATCAAGATACACTGTGCACACCGCGATATTGTCGGCTTCTTCATTATTCAAGCATCCAATAAGTAAGCCAACAATGATCCTAAAAATCTCTGCCTTCGCCTGGAATCGAACCCTGACTCCCGTTTTGGTAGGTTGTTACGCTCACCATCAAATAATGAGGGCTAAATTAAAAAATATCCATATTGTTATAGAAAACTGTAAAAGATCAAAGCCGCTATATATATATATATATATATATATATATATATATATATATACACACATATATATATATATATATATGCATATATATATATATATATATATATATATATATATATATATATATATGCATATATATATATATGCATATATATATATATATATATATATATATATATATATATATATATATATATATATGCATATATATATATATATGCATATATATATATATGCATATATATATATATATATATATATATATATATATATATATATGCATATATATATATATATGCATATATATATATATATATATATATATATATATGCATATATATATATATATATATATATATATATATGCATATATATATATATATATATATATATATATATATGCATATATATATATATATATATATATATATATATGCATATATATATATATATATGCATATATATATATATATATGCATATATATATATATATATATATATATATATATATATATATATATATATATATATGCATATATATATATATATGCATATATATATATATATATATATATGTGAGAGTGAGTTTGGCAACACAACTGAACTATTACTACAACTTCCACTCCTACTACTGCGGCACGAAGGACTTTAAGCGGATGTGTTGTTCTGCAAGCTCCCGATGTTTAGCTCTTTTGATGCTTCTGTGTTTATTTTTTAATTTCATACTAAGTGTTAGTCCTGTCTTGTAAACATCGTCTAGTTTAATTAAATGTTCAAAATAATTAAGTCTAATGATTCACTTCTAAAGGAAGGAGTACTAACTCCTTCCTACATGGGTGCTCGGCCCTCGGACTCGAAAAATACCCCTAGCATGCTGAACTTAAAAAAAAAAAAACTTTATTTTCTTTCGATGATTTCGACTTGATTTCGACTTGATTTCGACTGGATTACTGTTGTCTGTCATTTTGGATTTGGATATCGAAAGCGAAAGCCAAAGTGATGTGCCACGGACTCTGATGATACTCTGATGGGATGATGAGAACCAAAACCAGAATTGTAAGTAACTTGGATCATATTAAAATTATTTGATGCATACGTTGAAGCTTGTTCAAGAAAATTTTGATGATTAAGGGAATTCTCAACTTATTGATGATTTAAGAAAACTGAAAGATATTTCAACGTTCTTTTGATGCAGGAATTTAATTGATGCTAAATTCACTTTTGATGGTCTTTGACGTTGAATTTATCACTTCTGTTTTCTTGAAGAGAATTCTATTTCGATGAAATTATTTGATGATTTGATGAAAATTTCGACATTTCACTTGAAGAATCTTGTTTCCTTGAACAAACCACAACATAATATATATTTTGAAAGATCGCGAATTGAATACTTTTGAAGATTATTATATTATTATTTTGATGCATAATTTTGACGAAGCGAATGTTTATTTGATGACAACTTTGCTTATTTGATGCGCTTTGATGTTGAACTTAATTCTGCTGTTTTCTTGCGAGAATATTTTTTATTTTGCAGAATGTTTTGATGCTTTCGATTTCACAATTTTGATACTTTCGATTTCCCAATTTTGATGCTTTTAACATTAGAACTTTAACTATTATTTTGATGCTGCATTTACATCCTCTATTTTCTTCAACAGTGATTTATTTTGAAGATTAATTTGATGAATATTTTGCTGAAGTAATATCTAACTTGATACATATCTAAATTTACGTCATCTGTTTTCTTCAACCAGAGAAATTATTTTGAAGAACTTATTATTTGATATTTGATGCTTATTTTAGTTCATAATTTTGTTTTCTTGAACAAAACCTGTTTTAAAGATTACTTATTTTGATGCATATTTTGAGAATCAATATTTTATTATTGAATTGGTATTTGAAAAAATTTCGATTTGAAATATTATTTTCTATTTTTGAATTTGAGTACCTACGTATTATAAGTATTGATTTTGGTTTTGAATATTTGTATATTTGTGTACTATAATTGTTTGAACCTAGTATATAGTTATGGCTACTCTCAACGATTACCCCAATATTGCAAAATCATTAAAATTTGGTGGTACGAATCAAATAAAGGTTCTACATCGTTTAATTTTTGGTACAGACGGCGACAGACAAAATCGTACCAGATTACGTAAATTTACAGGTTTTAAACAGCCATTCGTGTTAGAAGCAACGAAACAGAAAGTACTTAAAGAGTTTTCACTTAAAGACTTGATTTCTATTTGTAATCTGCTTCATTTAGAATTTTCAACTGACCCAGACAAATGTGCCAATACCATTCTTATGAGTCTTAGTGATTTATCGTTATTAAAAGCAGAATTTTCTGATCTTTCGGAATGCGAAGTGAATGATGACTCACTTCCGGATGCACGTTCATCCCAAACTAACAGCGTTATAGAGGAAAATAGATCTCCCTTTTCCCCCACCATTGACGCAAAAGAATCTTCGAATAAGCAAAATACACACATTTCCGTTGGTGAATCACATCAAAATTCATTGCCTTCAGTTGAAACTGCGAATCTCTCTTTCCAGTTGTTTAGTCTGAAAGACGTTGTTGATTTAATAAAACCTTTCTCGTCTCGTGATAATTACAGTGTTGAGAATTTTATATCTGACGTTGAAGAACTTTTTTGTTTATATCAGATAAACAATCCAATTCACCAAATTACTTTTGTTAGAAAATGTTTAACTGGTCCCGCTCAAACTTTAATTAGGTCTATTCGTGGAATTACAAATTGGGAACAATTGAAGCACCATTTATTAGACGAATTTTCGGACAAAATTAACGGTATTCAGTTACATAAATTAATGGAATCTCGACGTATGAAACCGTTTGAAACCCTACAAGAATATTTCTTAGCTATGAGAGATTTGGCACACAAAGGTTCTCTCGATGACTCCTCTCTGTTTGAGTATGTCATAAACGGAATTCCTGATTCAACAAACAATAAAGTTATTCTTTACGGTTGTAAATCCGTCCCTGAATTTAAGGAAAAGTTGAAAATTTATGAACAAATCTTTAACAGATCACAAAATTTCAGACAAAATAATCAGAAAAAAATTAATGCTTCCTACCTCAATGTGAAAGTCGATAATACACGTAGCCGAAATACACAGCCAGTATGTTTTTCCTGTGGCTTGAGAGGTCACAAAAGCAACCAATGTTTGAATAAGTCACATGGTAAACAATGCTACGGATGTAAAAGTTTTGGTCATGTTCATGCTAATTGCCCTAAAAGTTATCGAAATTCTAAACCAAAACCTGATTCTCAAAAACCTATTTCTGATAAAACTGTAAATGCACTTTCTCCTGAAACTTCATCGAAAAATCCCATGCATGTTGACATTCAACTTGCAGGAATTCAATTGACAGCACTCTGTGACACTGGGTCACAGGCAACCCTCATCAATGAGAAAACCTATCGAAGAATTGGTTCGCCACCATTGCAGCCCACCAACATTCCCTTTTCAGGAATTGGCAAAAACCAAGTTCACAGCATCGGATTCTTTCAGGATTCCATCGAAATTCAAACCATTACTTTACCTGCTAAAATACATGTTCTAGAGGATGACTTGATTCCTTTTGATGTGATTATCGGAATCGACTTTTTGCAGCAAACCCAATTTACATTTGATGAAGACGGTATTCGTTTTACTCTTGATAATAACATCTTCGTTAATATTGCTAATATTCCTGATGACGAAGCTTTCCCATTTGATCTTTCACACATTTTGAATTCTGAAATTCGTGAGGAAGTTCAAAATATCGTTACTTCCTACAAACCCCATAAAGTTCAAGACACTGAAATTAAAAGGACTATTTTATTACAAGATGAAATCCCCGTAAATCAACGTTCTCGACGACTCCCTTTTGCGGAACAGAAAATTGTAGAAAAACAAATTCAAGATCAGGGCCAAATATGCATGTCTGAAAAACCTCTAACATCTACTCAAGATAAGATTTCTAGGGTAGAGAAAATGGATAATCCAATTGATTTTGAACGTGATGATGATGATGATGATGCCAATGATTTAGATTTGTTTCATGATAATGATGATGGAAAATATTTAGATGATGCTGATGCCAGTGATTTAGATTTGCTTCATGATAACGATGATGATAATGCTTTTGATATTGGAACTATCAAAGCAACTCTTGAACCAAAAATATTTGATGCCGATGATGATGCCCTTGAGAATGAATCCGTCAAAAGTGAAAAGGTTGAACCAAAATTTCAAGTTATTGAAGCTCCCAAACCCCCTGAACAAATAGCAGCTTTTCAACAACAGAAAAACATTATTTCACAAAATCCAGTTCTTCATGTTTTTCAACAGGGATACCCATTAGAACTCCACACTGATGCCAGCTCCTTAGGTTTTGGCGCTGTGCTCTTGCAACAATCCGATGATGGACAGTTTCATCCTATTCA
Organism: Dolomedes plantarius; assembly: GCA_907164885.2. Lineage (NCBI taxonomy): Eukaryota > Metazoa > Arthropoda > Arachnida > Araneae > Dolomedidae > Dolomedes > Dolomedes plantarius. Next base: position 241,978,867 of record OU015490.1, read on the forward strand.
TTATTTTAGCCGTAAAACTACAGTTCAACAAGAAAAATATCATAGTTATGAACTGGAAGTTCTTGCCGTTATTGAAGCGCTAAAAAAATTTCGAAACTACTTGTTGGGAACAAAATTTAAAATTATCACCGATTGTGATGCTTTCCAAAAAACGATGCACAAAAAAGACCTACCAGCTAAAATTGCTCGATGGGCATTGATGTTAGAAGACTTTGATTATGAAGTTTGTCATCGACCCGGTAGACAGATGAAACATGTTGATGCTTTAAGTCGTAACCCCATTCTTGTAATTACCTCAAATGATATCACTCAAAAGGTGAAAAATGCCCAAGACCAGGATGAATTTATATCTCAAATTAAATCTATGCTTGAATCTACACCTTCTGATGAATTTTTTGTTAAAAACGGAATTCTTTATAAACTTCATCAGGATGCCGAACTTTTAGTAGTACCACAAATGATGCAGAAAGAAATAGTGCTAAACGCCCATTCACAAGGTCATTTTGCTTCACAAAAAACCGAATTAATTGTTTCTCGTGAATTTTTCATTCCTCAACTTAAGAAATTAGTTCAAGAAATTATTTCGAACTGTATTCCTTGCATTTTGTCCTCGCGAAAATCTGGAAAACAAGAAGGATACCTTCACCCCATTCCAAAAGGTGATGCACCCCTTGAATGTTACCATTGCGACTTTTTAGGACCTTTACCATCGACAAAAAAATGTTATAAGTATCTTTTTACAGTAGTTGATGCCTTTTCCAAATTTGTATGGATCTATCCCGTGAAGTCCACCTCTACGAAAGATGCCTTAGACAAATTATCCTTGCAACAAACTACATTTGGCAACCCTTCAAAAATCATTACTGACAAAGGTAGCGCATTCACATCTTCAGAATTTCAAAGTTACTGCCAGGAACAGTCAATTGAACACATTTCAATAGCAACAGGTGTGCCACGTGGCAACGGTCAGGTTGAGCGTGTTCATGGCACAATTATTCCCGTTTTAACTAAGTTAGCTCTAGATGAACCTGACAAATGGTTTAAATATGTCCCAAGATTGCAACGTATCTTAAATAGTACCACCACACGCAGTACAAAATTCACACCCTTTCAACTTTTAATTGGTGTTAAAATGAAACAACAAGAGGATCTACAGATTAAAAATCTTCTTGACGAGGAACACCACCAAAGAATTCTTGATGACAAAGAAGCGTTACGTATCGAAGCTAAACGAAATATCCTCCGTTTACAGGAAGAAAACATACGACAATATAACAAACGGCGTAAACCGGCTTGTAAATACAAGATCGGTGACAAAGTGGCAATACAACGAACTCAATTTGGAACCGGATTAAAGCTCCGACCAAAGTTCTTCGGACTATATGAGATCACGAACATCAACCCCAACGATCGTTACGAAGTTCGAAAGTTAGGACATCACGATGGTCCAACCATAACATCAACTGCAGCGGACAAAATGAAACAGTGGTGCAGAAACTGAACACCAATACCACTGTGTTGAACACTGCTTGATTTTTTGAAATATTTTTCCTTTTTCTGCTCTTTTTTTTTTATCTTTTCAGAATTATTGTTTACAACCCAGCCGCGGACGTCTGGAAAGTCAGAACGGCCGTGTGAGAGTGAGTTTGGCAACACAACTGAACTATTACTACAACTTCCACTCCTACTACTGCGGCACGAAGGACTTTAAGCGGATGTGTTGTTCTGCAAGCTCCCGATGTTTAGCTCTTTTGATGCTTCTGTGTTTATTTTTTAATTTCATACTAAGTGTTAGTCCTGTCTTGTAAACATCGTCTAGTTTAATTAAATGTTCAAAATAATTAAGTCTAATGATTCACTTCTAAAGGAAGGAGTACTAACTCCTTCCTACATATATATATATATATATATATATATATATATATATATATGCATATATATATATATATGCATATATATATATATATGCATATATATATATATATATATATATATATATATATATATATATATATATATATATATATATATATATATATATATATAAGAAATAGATGATAAAGAAAACCAGTAATAGCCCTAAAGCTACTTGCAGCCAAGAACAATAACATGAAAAGAAAAGAATGAAAGAGGTTTTAGACAGCATCTCATCATCAGCGGTGTCAATGCTGTCTAAAAACCAATGGATTGTTTCCGATGAGTATGATCTAGATAATAAACACACTCAGACACCGTACAATCCATGAAAAATAGAAGAATTGATTAATAATTGAATAATAGTACTTAACTAAAGAACACCAAGCCTGGCGCTAGACAGAGTGGAAGTTAAGAACACGAAACCGCAAGATGACTGACGTCACAAAACTTGCAACCATGGAGTTATTGGATTCTCAGTTACAGACTTACAAAGGTTACCGTATTTTAGGACTATTTTATCCTTGATAATTTAGTTATTAATTAATTTTTTATTATTATTACTAAGAGTTATTTTTTATTATTATTTTTATTTTTACTTATGATTTTTATTTTATTTTTTATTTTTAGTAGTTATTTTTTCTATTTTTTCTTATTGTTATGTTTAACTTATTAAATGCAACAAACTATTCATTAAAACTAAAACAACCAATTATGTTTTTGGATAGACTTTCGGGGTAATTATTCCGTGTTACCACAGCTTTCAAGTCTAAAATATGCTTAATCCTATTGTCTTTAGAACATAGCCTATTTATACGAACTAACTGATTTACAATAATGTTATTAAAAACAGATTTATGTAAACAGGTTAGATAATTTTGAAATTTAACAATATTAAAATTATAGTCAGATCTTTTGTCGTATAAGTCAAAAGTAAATTTGCTGTGAGAATTTAATTTAATGTTAATATCTAAAAAGTTTACATTAATATTATCATGGCTACTTTTAAATAGTTCCAGATTAGGAGGGTAAAAATTTAAGTCTATATGGTTATTACTTTTATTAATTGCTATTATACCATCTATATATCTAAATATATTGAAATGGAAATTTTCTATATTATTATTTTCAAAATAATATAAGTATAAATTAGCTAGCATACTTGAAGCATTACCACCTTGTGGTACACCTTTTATATATATATATATATATATATATATATATATATAGTGCTTTATTTAGAAAAAAAAGGTGGGTATACTGTGTTTTCTCAAATAAAGGTGCATCTTTTTAGTACCATGTTTTCACATGTCACGTCACAGGGGAACAAAAAACTGGCAATTAAAAAAAAATACTTCTTGTTATATATGGTATTAACAATTGATTCGTAAGTTTTTTAAAATTTCGGTTAAGTTAAGCCAAAATAATACTTTAAAAAAAGGTGGGGATATGCCGTATCCCCGCATAACCCCAGAAAAAAAAAGCCCTGTAAGCATGCTGTTTTATGTATATTACAAAAATGGAAGTATAACTACAAGGCTACATAAGCATGTTTAAGATAGAAATATGTGATACCCAAAACAGTTAAATTCCCTACCAGAAACATTACACTCTGAAACAGCATTTCATTTTTTCAGTGCACTCTCAATATTTAGACTACTGATTTTAGTAAGCGCACCGTGGAATAAAAAGTGGCTAAATTTTATCACGTGCCAAGGTTGTGAAAGATAAAAAAAAAAGAACTGCTAGACTCTTTAGAAAATAAAAATGGTTATGAATCGTGCATGATATGCGAGTAATAGAAAGAAGCAAAATTATTTACCCTTTACCAGACCCTGATATTTCATTAGGCCTGGTAGGCCCGGTCCTATGGGCTCCCCGAATGTTGGGGGCCCCCAAAAAATTTTAATTTTAAAAGGAAAAAAAGAAAAAAATCCAATTCAAAATTTTTTTATTTTACCTTTTTTAATAGCAATTTTTTTTTTTTTTACATATCCTTTAAAATTTGATTGATTGATTGGTTCATCATATGTATAGTTCTATGTATAGTTCATCATATGTATGTTATAGTGTAAATAAGGGATTAATAAGTTTTTTCTGGTTGCATTGTATTGGTGTTTTAATGATGGAAGTTAATATGTTGTATTGCTTTTTGTTATTTGATAATGTTCTAGGCCTCTACGCTTCAAATAGCCAATTCTTGGTAAAATGGTACTTTCGCAATGATTCATGATTCATTTTTTTGTGCGTCAATTTTGGAAATTTTACGCCCACATCAGTGTTAGGGGGGCCCCCATCCCGAGTCGTGCCTATAGTCAAGAATTTTCTAAATCGGGCCCTGCCCTTTACGCTAAAATGCAGAATTTTCCTAAAATACTTTCATTAAAAACGGCGAAACGTTCGGGAACTTTCCGGCGAACGGAAACTTTCTGGCAAAATTCCAGAAATTTTTAGAGTAATTTCATACTTTTAAATAGTACAGTATAACCTCGTTTATCCGGCCCTCGTTGATCCGGATCTCCGGATAATCCGGATCAGATTTGTAGACATTCATTTTATTTAATGTTCACTTTAGATAATAATTATTAACTATGATAGCAAGAACGTCACTATAAGGACACCAAGTATTCACTTTTTAGTTTGATTCAATGTATAGTTCCTGCATAAATTGTACAATAAATTATGGTAATAAAATGCTTTTTGTTGAGTTTTAGGAAGCTTTTCTAGTGTCACAGGGCGAACAGTGGATTGACTCATTAGCTATAAATAGCACCGGGAGAAAGCGTTGACCTTGATCGAATTTTTATCGTAATAAACGGAAAGTCTGCTTAGTTAAGGATTTTGTTTTGCTTATTACCCATACAGTGGCGTAGCGAAGGGGGAGGGGCAAGCGGGTCTATCATGCCCCGGGCGCCTCTCGCAGAGAATCGCCAAACGGCCCTCAACGAATTCTATATATCATATTACTATATGTTTTTCGGGGGGAGGGGGCGCCAAAAATGTATCGTGCCCCGGGCGCCAGTTATGCTAGCTAAGCCACTGTACCCATATTACCGGGATTATCCGGATTGCCTATGGTCCCAATTAGTCCGGATAAACGAGGTTTTTCTGTACATTTCATCATCCTCATCATATAATTTTGGGGTAGAGAAGCTTACTACATTATTATTATACAGCAGAGATAGGTAATTAAATTTAAAAATCAACAGAAAATAGGGTACTTACGTATTATAGCTGAAACTTTGTCGCTTGGCTAGAAAACGGCAATAAAGCGCCAATTATGCGCCTCCTTCTTGTTTCTAATATCATCCCCGCTATTCATTGCTTTTAGCTGTCGGGACTTTTTGTTAGAAGTTTCGTTTAGAGCTTTTTATTTATTTATTTTTTCGATTATGAGAAAACTACTCGTAGCTGCATACTCGTCTTCGCAACGGAAACATTCCTACCATTCATTATCTAATTTGATTAATTTAAATTAACTTTATCAGTAAAGTGCAGTCGTTCCTCAGAGAAGTTCACCCTATAATTGAACGACAGTCATTCGACATTAAATATAAGTTTTAGATTTTTTTTTTTAAAGTTAAGAGATTTAAGGCCCTATTTTAACACCCACAGAGGTTGAATTTATTTTTAAAAAATCTTTCTGAGAACCTGGGACATTAACGGAACCACAAAGCAAAATTTCAGCTTCCTCGGGCCTTCTGGTTACAAAGATAAAGTGATCTATCAGTCAGTGTTTTTAGAGGGCTTTAAACGCCTTAAATTTTGTGTTCTTAGAGAGATTTTTAAGTAAACACTTAGGGTCTTATAGGAACCACCGTGCAAAATTTCATTTACCTAGGGCTTGTGGTTATGAAGATACAGTGATCATTCCCTCACTGTTTTTTTTTTTTTTTTTTTTTTTTTTTTTTTTTTTTTTTTGTTTTTTTTTTTTTGGGGGGGGGGATATTAAGTCTCATTTTTAACTCTCTTAAAGATTGAATTTTTTAAAAAAGATTTCTTAGTGTGAATCTAGGGCCTAAGAGCAATACTATACAAAATTTTGACTAGAAAGTATGATTCCAGAGATGCAGTAATCTGTCATTCAGTGTTTTATTTGGGGGATCTTTATTTTCACGAAGTTTTTTTTTCAGGGGGGAGGGGATTAAGCCCCTTTTAGACCCCTTAAAATTTGTAATAAGAAAAAATTACTCTGTCTGCACTTGGGCTTTAAGAGGAACCTCCACTCAAAATTTCAGCTTCCTAGGTCTTATGGTTCCAGAAATATAGTATTTTTTTTTGGGGGGGAGATAATTTATTAATCCCCTTTTAACCCCTTTAAAATTTGTATTAAAAAATTCATTTGTGCACCCAGGGCTTAAGAAGAGCCACTATTAAAATTTTCAGCTTCCTAGGCCTCATGGTTCCAAAGATATAGTGTGTATTTTGGAGTAGGTGGGAGAGAGAATTAGGCTCCTATTAACACCCTTAAAATTCGAATTTTTAAAAAAAGATTTCTTAACGAGCATCTAGGGATTAAGAGCAACCGCTATGCAAAATTTCAGCATCCTAGACTTATGGTTCCAAAGATTTGTGTTTCTTTTAACATAATCATTTTGATTATTTTTTGTGTATGTGTTTTGTCATAAATACACAATTTTTAATTAGATCTAAAATTATTTATAATCGAAATCTTCTTCATCTGACAATTTTTAAAAAATTTTTATCATTCCATGCGTTTTCCACATTTTTGTACATTTTTTTAACGTGCTGTTTTTCAAAACGTTCTAAGCAATTTGAGGTTAGAAAATAAGTTGCCATTGAGAAATTAATCATTGGCGATCTGATATTGCGCCAAGTGCAAACAGCCGCCAAGTTTCAGCTATAATACGTAAGTACCGAAAAGGGTTAGGTATGCGTATAAGAATAGAACGTTTACCCCTTACGTTCAAATGCAAAAAATTCTTAAAATACACTTAACAGGGAAAGGTCTAGGTCAGTGACTCCCAACCGGTGTGCTGCAGTAGTCTAGGTGACGTGAGGTCGGCCAGGGGTGTCGCGAGATTTTTGTGGATAAAAAAAAAAAAAATAATATCAGTACGGCCCACTAAAAATAAATATTAAGTTGAATTAATTACCGCATTTTTCGGCCCATAAGGCGCACCTTTCTACATAAAAAAATTGACTTAAAATTGGGGTCTTATGGTCCGAAGGTAACATTAAAATAAAATAAATATTTTAGTATACATATTATATATATTTTATATACAGTAAAACCTCGTTTATGCGGCCTTCGTTCATCCGGATAATCCGGATCAGATTTGTAGACATTATTTTTATTTAATTTCCACATTAGATCATTTTAAAATATGATGGCAAGAACGTAACTACAAGTACGCCAAATATTCGCTTTTTAGATTGATTCAGTGTACAATTCCTGGATAGATTCTACAATAAGTAATGGTAATAAGATGCTTTTTGTTGAGTTTAAGAAAGCTTTACTAGACTTACCAATTCTTTGTTGAAAAATGATGTGAAAAGTTATTTTTAAATTTTTTAACGTCTTGTAAACAATACTATGTAATTTTGCTACAAAACATAGTTTTTTATCGTAATAAACGGTCTGCTTAGTTAAGGATTTTGTTTTGCTTATTACCCATATTATCCGGATTTTCGATTGTCCGGATTGCCTATGGTCCCAGTTAGTCCGGATAAACGAGGTTTTACTGTAATTTTTAATACACATATTTTTTATTATATATATATATTTTATCTTTATTGAGTAAGAAACTGAAAATATCTGTATATACCTAACAAAATACAAAATATTCTTTTCTAAAAAAATTCTCCCATAAATTTGACGTGCGTTGTAATCTTTCGAAAAATACGGTTTTCTCACGCCTAACAGATTGTGACACAAATCGATGCACTCCTTCCTGAGGATGAATTAATTACTCTCACGCCCACAACTGCTAGGCGTGCTAACAAACATTTGTGCTCTAAGCATTAATCGCAAGTCTCCCATGAATGACAGAAAACTCTTTTCAGCGATTTTCGTTGTAGTCCTGTAGTGTAATAGTATACTGAATCCCATAGCTATTTTAGAAACTGTATTCATATATTCTATTTTGCTGTTTGTTACTTATATCTTTCAATAAATTTTTTTTAAAAATCAGCAATAGAGTCAGTATTTATTTGAGCTTACATTTAACATGCTCCTGATATACATTCCACTTTGATACAATAAAAAAATAAATAAATAAATAAAAAAAAAAATCAGAAAACCAAAATTCTAACAAGGTTGTCCCGAGTTTCTAATCTCATTCAATAAGGTACCGCAAAAGTAAAAAGTTTGGGAATCTCTGAAATAGGTGAACAAATACTTTCTGGCAACTCTGTTTCGAAAATAAAATAAAATAATAAAAAAAAATAAAAAACATCATTTAAAAACACGTACATATTTCTACACCAGATTTCTGTAGTAGTGTAATCTAGAGCAATTTAAGGGGAATGGTAATTGAGAAGGAGTTTTGATAAAACAATTCAAAAATTAATTAGGTTTAACACTAACGTTAGCAGTTATATCGCACCCCGGCAAGAAAAGTGACGCAACTCAAAAATGAAGCATTTGAGAAAAATCAACTGAAGAATACTATACAGCTTGAACTGGCATTACAATAAAACTGATGCAACTGCCCTCAGGTGAACAAATTGCGAGATACAAATGTGTCGCTTTTCGTGCACGATGGGACTCTTCATACATATTTTTCAATGACATAACCTCAAAATTGCCATTTTTTTTACTTGTGTCACTTTTCTTGCAGGGGTGCGATATATACAACATAAGTTCATATACCCTAAGTAAGCAGTTGTATTTGTTGACATAATGAGCACAGCTATCAAAGGAGTTACCAAATTTACAACTGATTTTTAAAGTCTTAGCTATAATTGCCATGATATATCAGATCTAGAAATTTAGGGAAAACCTCGTAAGATTTATAAACGTAAAATTACTCGTTGGCTAAATAACCCATATTTCTGTAAGCGTTCAAGCAGAAAAATGAAACTTTGAAAAATGTACTCGTAAATGTATGTAACCTTGTCTAATATGGTCCGATATTAGAAAAATTAATTTTTACGTGACTACTAAAGCACTGATAGGCATATTGCTTTACTTTCGAACATACTTTAGTAAACAGCAAACTAACGACTGTCAGACTTCCATTAAACTAAAGTAAATATGAATTTCTAATCAAACAAATCTACTTAAGGTAAATGCCCCAGTCATTCAGTATTCAAGTCACAAATATTCAGAAATATCTTACCGAGTAGATGTATAAAACGTAAATGAACAATACACTGAAATATGACCGTTATATGTTTCTTTCTAGTCTCAGCTGGTTCTACTCAAGTAATCTCACTGTGGGAAAAGAGTTTTAAGATAAGGATATGACATCATTACTTATGGTATACTGTATCAATACCTTATCTGCTTATAATGTCAGCCGTAACACATCTATCAGCATTTCAAGTAGATTAATAATCAAAACACCCTCGTTCCAGTGAAAAATTTTACCACTAGATGGCGATACCTCTCGGCCGATGGAGAATCCAAACATCCTAGAAACGCCTTCTCTCGGGCATGAAAAGGGGGTTGTATCAATAGTGTATATTTACCCAATTCATAGTGCTGCAATGTGCTGAAATTTACGTACAGTTCTGTTTCTTACTTGATAGTAGTGCAAAAAAAAAAAAAAAACTTTTTAACTCACAAGAAAGGTACTGGTGCAGGATATATATATATATATATATATTCTTTTTTTTTATTCTTCTTCTTCTGAAGTGTTCTAGAATGACGGAAAGCCGTCTTAATCCTAAACCGGAATCACAGAATCTGACGAACTGAAGGATTGAGTAAGAGGTGAAGGGATTGGCTCATCGAGAATTAATAATATTTATCTTAGGCAGAGCGTTATTTAGAGGGAAAAAATATATAACTGATTATCTATTGATGGTTTTATAGCATATTGAAATTAGCTATGATCAAAACTAGCATTCTCCATTGGATCCTTTTTTTTTTATTATTTCGGTAACGGGCAAAAAACAAAAAGGGCAAATATCTTATGTATTTTTGAACATATAAATTTCAAATTACCTTTAAAAAAATTCCCAAATAATAATCTGGAATTGTAACAATTATTTACCATTTGTCAAACTGCGCTTTGATCATCGATAAAGTCACTCCTTTTCCAACACACATCAAATCAACACACTCTGTGTGGAAAAAAAAAAAAAAAATTGTTAACTATGAGTTCTCTTATAAGCGTAATCGGCCATGAAGAAAACTGAAGTATCTAATATTAATAAAACTACTATAATTTAAAAAATAGATGATATAATAAAAATGTAATATCCAGAACGACTTATGTTTTAGTAACAACAATAAGAAGGGGAACATGAGGCAATTCCTTTTATTTATGTACTAGCTGAAAACCCGTACTTCGCTACAGAGTACATTCAAATTAAATACAACGGTCAATGTATACAATTAACGCCAATATATATATATATATATATATATATTTATAATAAATACGATGATCAATGTATACAATTGATGTAAAATTAAATGTAATAGGAAATATTAAAGAATACAGTACAGTTAATATAGTACAGTTTGAGGAACATAATATCTTTTACTGTATTTTAATATTTTTTTTTGGATAATGTCCAATCGTCTGCCGCATTAGCAAGAAATTTTTTTTTTGTCTATTTAGTTGTTATGCACGTGACGATAAATTTATTTATTGTACCAGAAAAAGAAATCACGTGATCAGCATTTAATAAATTAAATTCTAAAAATTAATCTTTAAAAATTCACCAAAAATCAGAAACTGTAGGTAAAGATTCGAAAAATTTTTACGATCTTTCTCGTGATATAAATTTTATAACCCCCAAATTATTATTTTAAATGCAAAAAAAAAGTTACTAAAACAGCTTAAAAATTTAATTTAAAAAAATCTAAGAAGAATTTTTCAAAAATCTTTCTTAGTGCACCCCTACACTATAAGAAGAATCGCCATGCAAAATTTCAGCTCTTTAGGTCCAGCGGTTTGGTCTGTGCGTTGTATGTCAGTCAGTCAGTCAGTGAGTCAGTCAGTTACGGAACTGTTTTATATACAGTGATTTCCGCTTATAAGAATCACGTTTATTATTACTGTTTTTGATTCTTATAAGCGGTTGATTCTTATAGCCGAAATTTAGGTTTTTGGACAGGCACACACACGCCTATATATACATGAGATAATTTACCATAAAATACTCTTTAATTTACGTTAATTATCTTTTATTAAAATTATATTTTTAATTTTAAAAATACAACTTAATTTTTAGACCTATAAGTAGATACACATGATAATAGTAAGAGAAGAAAAAATCCAATATTTGTTACAACATACCTGCTTAACAGTTTTAACATTTCAACTACAGGAAGGGAGGAAGAAAAGTTTTCTATGGAAGTTTGACGTAATGAAGTTTTCAGGAGGCTGTTTATACCTCTTTCAATACTAATAGTCTCAGACAAAGATTCACCTTCTAGCTTACGTTTCACGATTTGATAACGTGCTGAATCTACTACTGTTACGTTTGTCTAAGTGATAGTGGACGACACTTCGCCGAAGATTTATGTGTTTCAGGGTCCAGGAAGCCGCGACCAGGATGTAGAAGGTGGGGAAAAAAAGATTCCCCCTTTTTGTTTGTCAGTGAAGAAAAGTGAAATCGGACCCGGGCGGGTAAAGATGCCCCAGATCAAGCTAATAGGACAGTGTTGTGCAAAAGCGTTTAAGGGGAAACTATTATGTAATGTCTAACAAAGAAAGGGATGAATTTTACGACTATATTCCATCCCATCTTATCAATCTTTCTTTTAAAAAAATGAAAGAAAGAACCTCGTGCCTTTTAAGGGTTTAAGTGGCTTTTTTTGAAAAATGAAAGGAAAGCGGCGAGTGTAAACTGATTCTTAAAACCGGTGGATTGATTCTTTAAAGCGAAAATTTTAACATGGAAACAATACATTTGTTTTTGTTTTCGCGATATTGATTCTTATAAACGGTTGATTCTTATAACCACTGATCACTATAAGCGGTGGTTACTGTATATAGATGAAGGATGGTAGTATTCAAAAGGTCATATGATGTAAAAGAGAAAGCGTAACGGAACATAAATGCGACTGAAACATTGAAAACAGGATCTTATTAGTTTTATCTTAAGGCTGCTGTATACTAATCCTACTAGATTCACTCACCTCAATGTTAACCTATGAAGAAAATGTGTCTACTATTTACAGCTACATAAATGCTTATAATCCAATAAAAATGGTATTTTCAGATAGCCTTAACTTTTCTGCACCTTGCAACAGGATTCATTTTATAAATTTCGTCCACCAAAGGAATTGATGAGCGTTTAAAACACTATATTAGATATTTTTCCCGAAAAATTTAAATTTTAAAATATTATTTGTATTTTTCTTTACGAAAAATGCCCCGAGGTGTAAAATTTCTTTCTCTATAAGAGTATAATTTGAAAAAAAAAAAAAAAAAGTCGGCATTCCTTGGACATAGGTTAACATTGAGGTGAGTGTATCCAATAGGGTTAGTACACAGCAGCCTTAAATATGATTAGGAATAACAGTGTATTTAGTGATGGAGCCTTCGTCCACGTTTATTTTTAATATCATTTCCTTTGAACTCTCGTTACGTCTACTTTTTTCCCATCCTATATTCTCTTTCCTCAGTTATTTTTCCGATTGATCGTAGAAGTTCTATGCAAATTGTTATTTATTATAAATGCCAGGAAGATTGGCTATGACGACATTTGTTCACAGTAAAAGGCGAGACTGCTGGCCATTCATATAAGGGGCAGTATGACCCCCTACAAGCCGGTCTCGTAATTTAGAACCGAGTCAAGTGACGAGACTTGACCCCGCATCTCCAGAGGTAAATTTGAAAACTCGGAGGACATTGCAGTCACGACAGATTTTAAGTGCGCCGGCCACCATTAGTGAACACGGAGGTGGATTTTGTCAGAGACCGGCATCGAACCTGCAACTCTCAGATCACTGGCTCGACGCTTTTGCCAATCGGGGGGGGGGGGGGGAACCGCGCCCCCACGCTTTTGCCAATCGGGGGGGGGGGACCGCGCCCCCCCTATGCAAATTGTTGTAAGAAATCTCCGCAACTGAGGACAAGGCGCATGTATTGCATCACGTTTCCTGTAACGTCCAGAATTTGGTAGCACGATACGAAATATTTAACTTGTCGACATCAAAATTTTAAGTTCAAATTTAGAATCTAAAAAATATAAACGCATTAGATTACGTATTTAAAACCTAAATCCTCTCAAATTCAGGGTTTAAATGTTAGTGTTAATTATACTACATGTCTTATAACTGAATTCAAATATAGGTCATGTTTTATCGCAAGTGTCTGGAAATAGTAATGAAATATTAATTGTGCTGCAAATGTGGTTAGACAGAGAAAGAGAGGAGTTAAATACTATATTAGGTCATAAGATTCGAAAATATTTTATTATCAGACATCAAAAACAATTATATAAAAATTAAAGCTTTAGAGTTTTAATACTAAGCGTACTGATTTTGCAGTTGTTTGAAAATTTGGATGTACAAGTTGATGAAATGAATAATACTAAATTAAATTTTTTTTTTAAATCTGTAATTAATTTATATTTGTACTTAGATCTATCACGTTTCCTAGTAATCTACCATGATCTATCCATTTCTGATAACTTTAATAAAAATTTAATAATGTTTTGTAGAGCTGTCCACATCAAAATGCCGTATAAAAAAATTACAGCTAATTAACAGAAGATAAATGAAATTATTACCCAAAGAAGCAGCTGCTTTGTATTACAGCGTTGAATTTGTTTGAAACGTTATAAATTGACTCAATTTGAATAAAATGTCTCAGATTTTTTCAGGTGCAGTCCTCGAGATGAAAGTTTTCTCTTATATAGTTAAGATGAGGAGAGACCCTGTTATGAAAAGCAAAAAACTTTGTTCACGTTATGTTTTAGATATTCCTGTAACCCAGTATCAAGGTGACTTGAGTGCTTAATGATTCCTACTTTAGGGTTGCACTGTGTTTTCGGCTATATTAAGTAATTGCGTTTTTTTTTATTAGTTTAGAATTTGTGTTTAATGGTTCATATGCTAAAGTTGCACTGTGTATTCTTTATATCAGGTGATTGTTTCGTGTTATTCACGTGAATTTGTTGTAATGGAGGTCTCCAGGCCTATTCGGTTTTGTCAGATGGATGTTGCAGACTGCAGATGCAACTCCCATCTTGGGGGGGAGGTGTAGGGCCTGGCGACCTCTAGTAACGTTTTTTTTTTGTGTATGAAGGAGACCCCCCGGGTCACGGTGGGGTAGAACGAGCTTGGATCGCGGAGAGTGTAGGCCGTGCTCACGGGAGACCGGCCTTTTTGTATCCCGCATATCTCTTAATACAGTACTTTAATGTTCTTGCTAATACTTGAGCCCTGTACATAATTGTCCTATCTGTGTGTGTGTGTGTGTAATAAAGAAGAAAAATTAGAAACCGACTCGTCTTCACTAAAGAACCAATTTTCACACGGGGACCATCTGAAAGAGAAAGACGCCTTCCTCGTACAGTCCCCACACGTGAAGGGGCATTGCACACTGTAGGTAAATGTTTATCAACCTGGGTGTCGCGGCACACCACGAGAGATCGTCTGTGCCACGACAGAATGTGCGTCAAATGTGCCGAGAGGGTTTTTGACAAATAATTAAAATTGCATGGTTTTTTTAACTTTGAAATAGCATTTGTAATTACCTCGACGGTTTCAAAAAAAATCTTTTTAAATTTAGTTTTCCCGCGTTTTTAGTTGATATTATATTTTCCCAATCGTAATTGACGTTGATTCAAATTGGCTTTCTTGAAATCAAAAGATTTGTGAAATAAGTAAGTCTTTAAATTTCTTTAATGTGACTGCATTGCCGTGAGCTAATTAAAAAAGGTTTTATTCATTTAGCCATAATGGACAAATATTTAATAAAATCTGGTGCTTCACAAACGGAAGATAAACAAAGAAAAAAAAAACGGAAGTATTAAGATAACTACATGGATTCTTCGCAATTGAAATGGAAGAGCCTCAAATATCATTCTGTGTAGTCTGCAAAAAGAAACCTGCAAATGAAGATCTCGTTCCTAGTAAACCGAAAAGACATTTGGAAATCTCGCTGCCTGGGGTCAAAGACAAACCAAGAGAATACTTTGAAAACCTGGCAGCGCAGCAAAATAAAACAGAAAATTTTTAAAACTATATATAGATGCCAGAAAAGGGATTGATTGCCAGCTATAAGGTTGCACAATTAATAACACAACGCAAAAAAGCACACACCGATGCCGAGTCCATCATTGCACCATCATTAGCTATCATTGTCGAAACAATGCTGGGAAAGGAAGCGGCAGAGTAGGTCAAGAGAGTACCATTATCCAATGACACAATATCAAGCAGAATCGAAGATTTACCTTCAAACTTAAAAAAGGCAAATTGTCGAGCATTTCGAATCGCACGGCAATGAACTCTGCCTCAGATTGATGATTCGAAAGATATGAGTGGAAAAGCACAGCTCCTTACTTTCATTCGATTTTTTAAAGATGAAAAATTCTTGAATAAGTATTAGTCCAGTCAATTTGTGCTCAAAAGGGGCCCTAGAGGGAAAATTTTTGGGGTAGTTTTGATTTCTTTCATTTTATATGTTTTTTGGGGTGCTGAATCCGAATCTGAGGTTTGTTAACAAAATTTCGTGACGCAACATTGAAGAAAATGCAAAAAAGGTAAAAATTTTCATTTTTTGGCGGTTTTTTGCTATAACTCGGAAACTATCAAATTTTCGTATATAACCCTATTGTTCAAAATGAAAGTACATAAAATTTCCTACAAATTTCACTATTTAGGTTTTTTTCGCCGACGGACCGTTTGGACTCAAGCGCTATTTGAAAATTGGCGTATTTCGGCTGTCTCCGCAAAAACCCACTTTTTCCACTCCAAAATTCTAATTTATTATTAATGGCTGTCAATTAGTGAATTCCTCCCAGTTCTCTGCACATACCTTATTTATATCGTATATGTAGAGGTACAGGTAAGACGTTGAGTACAGGACAACACGTTGACAGCATAGATGCTATGCAAAAGCGAAACAACACTGGCGCAGATAAGTTGCTGAATTGGTTCCACGAGCATCCTCCTTTCCCAGAGACTACTGAACTAATGTCACTAAGTACAGGTGTTGTCGCAGATGAGAGGATCAACTGCCACTTGTCCAAGGAGATGGGCATGAAAGGTATACAGCGCATTGTTGGTGGTGATTTTCAAGCTGTAAAATTCAAACGAAGCGAAAAAGTGCAGCCTCTTGCGATCATGAACAGCTTTATTCAGATACAAGACAGGGATGTAGTCATCAATCCAACCACACTTTTCCAACGAATGACCATCGTGAAACATTCATATGAAGAGCTGCGAGAATTTTTGCGTTACAAACTTAGCCCCCTATTCTCTCTCTCTTTTTGATGAGCATGGGATGAAGAAAAGAACAAAATCGAGCTTGTACAGGGCTTTTACACCGACTCCAACTGAACAGGGGAACTTGAGCGATACAAAATATGTCATTGACGGAGGGTTTTTGTTACACCGGGTCAAATGGCACCACGGCCAGACATATGCAGAAATTTGCAACAGTTATGTATCATATGTCAAGTCGAACTACAAATCAAATGCCGTTGTCATTTTTGATGGCTACCCTGACGAAGCTTGTGAAAGCACCAAGCGCATAGAACAATTGAGAATAGCGCAAAGAAAACAATCTGCTGCAATATCATTTATTGAATCGATTGTGCCCACTGTCTCGCAGGAGAATTTCCTTGCAAACTCCAAAAACAAGATCCGGTTGATATCTATGCTAATGGAAAAATTTTATGATGCAAAAATTGATTCACAGAAAGCTGTGGAGTACGCTGATATCCTAATTATCACAACAGCTCTTATGTTAGCCCCATCAAATGGATATGTGACAGTGGTGGGGGAAGATATCGACCTTTTGGGGATTTTGATTAGCCTGTGTAGCCCTGATATAAAGAATGTCTTCTTTTGAAACCAGGAAAAGGGAAGATGTGTCAAACCCTCTACAATCCCCATCTTATCACTGACAAAATCTTATCAGACTATATATTGTTCCTGCACGCGATGAGTGGTTGTGACACCACTTATGCTTTGTTTAATCAGGGGAAACTGAAATTTCTTAAAGTCCTGCAGAGGAACAATGACTTGCAACCAGTCATTGATGCTTTCAAAGACCCTCATGCATACCAGGACGATATTGCCGAAGCAGAAAACGTGTTTCTCATGGCTCTGTATGGGAAAGGACATGAGACTAGCCTGAACGATTTGAGATACAGGCAATACGTATCTTCATCATACAAAAGTAAAACCAACATTGTCTCATTACCTCCCACCGAAGCTGCTGCACGACAACATTCACTGAGAGTTTACTTTCAGGTACAGCAGTGGTTATCCGGTCAAACCACACTTGATGAGAAACAAAGAGACCCGAACGAGTGGGGTTGGAAAAATGCAAGGAATGGTCTCGTGCCAGTGCCAACCACTTTGAATCCAGCACCGGACTCGATACTTCGGCACATTTCTTGTAAATGTAAAAAAGGATGCCAACGCAATTGTGGATGCAGGAAGGCTGGCCTCCATTGCTCCCCGATCTGCACATCGTGCGAAGGGCTGTGTGAGAACGTCGAGCTCTCGGAAGACAGCATTGACTTTGACGAAGAAACCGAAGAAAGAGACGAAGAACAGACTGAAGAAATACGCTTACGTGATGCGGAAGGTATGTCTAATCTCACAATCTATTTCGTAATCACTCATCTCTCCTTAAGATATGATCACAAGTTGTTCTTTTCTCACTACCTCTTTCATTTTCCAGATGAACAAGCCCCGACGCTGACGATAGAACAACCCGAACCTGTGCCAGGACTCGCCGCCTTCGAAAAACCTCAGCCAGGACCCTCTAAACCAGGGGTTCTCAACCTTTCAGGCTCTGTGCCCCCCCCCCCCCCTTTGAACACTAATGTGAGTTCACGTCTCCCCCACCACCACCATATGTGGTCAATACAAGTAGTAAATTCGGAATTTGAAACTGAAGTTGGTTATTAAATGAAAATATAGAATAGATAATTTCATACACAAAATTTAATATTACTACACTTATCTTAATTTGGAACATATTATTATTAGAACGTATGAAATCAAAGAATTAAACACAGATCAGATATATTGGCGCGCACTGTTTGTCCTTGACAAGTTTTTGAATATTAGGTTTTAACTGTGACAAAGCACACCTGAGGTCATTTTCAACGTCCAGACGTACGGCAGTTATCGTGTTCGTGTTCGTATGTCCGAAATACGTTACGTTTACATTGTGACCACAAAATTGAGTACAGTAAATTACAGTTAGTTTTACTTTTTATTTTACTTTTTTTTTAAACTCCCGCCTCCCCTGAAATTCTTCTACGCCCCCCCAGGTTGAGAACCGCTACTCTAAACGACAATGGCTCATATAATAATGTAATATATGATCATATGTATTGTAATACAATATAATAAAATGTAAAAATTTTTCAAGATTTTTCGTTGGAATTTCAACTTTTTTGTAACTGAATTTGTACAATTTCGGACTTCTTTAAATAACTTGAACATTATTTTATTTTTGAAAAAATTACCTGTACCTCTACATATACGATCTAAATAAGGTATGTGCAGAGAACTGAGAGGAATTCACTAATTGACAGCCATTAATAATATATTAGAATTTTGGAGTGGAAAAAGTGGGGTTTTGCGGAGACAGCCGAAATACGCCAATTTTCAAATAGCGCTTGAGCCCAAACGGTCTTTCGGAAAAAAAACCTAAATAGTGAAATTTGTAGGAAATTTTATGTACTTTCATTTTGAACAATGGGGTTATGTACGAAAAGTTGATAGTTTCCGAGTTATAAGCAAAAAACCGCCAAAAAATTAAAATTTTTACCTTTTTTTGCCTTTTCTTCAATGTTGCGTCACCAAATTTTGTTAATAAACCTCAGATTCGGATTCAGCCCCCCCCCCCAAAAAAAAAAACATATAATATGGAAGAAATCAAAACTACCCCAAAATTTTCCTCGTAAAAACACAATTTGACTGGACTGTATCTTTTCTGCAAAGATTTTAAGGAAAAGACATATGTGAGCTTTTAAAAGAAAATATTTGAAGCTTCGGTTTGCTCCGGAAAAACTGCGTTGGTGTTTGCACAAACGGATGCCCATCAATGCTGGGAAACAAAAAAGGATTTATCACACTCAGGCGCCAAGAAAATCCAAATATTAAAGTCACGAACTTAGCGCTTTCCCTAGGATACAGGTTCATTACAAGATATCGAAAGATAAACTTATATAATACCTAATTCCCATTAAAAAAGCAATCAAACAGCAACTAAAATATGATGACTGGCAGATGTCTAGCCACATGTTGTTTACCGTTCAGTCAGTCCCGTGAACCTGTGACGTCAGTTGCACATCCTTATAGACCGGTGGGGCGCAAACTTTTTTCAGCCGTGACCCATTTTCTTTAAATAATAAAAAAAAAAATCACTCTACTCCCATAAAAATGTTTTGGTAACAGAAAAAAAATTAAATTAGGAAAATTCTATAAAAAAGATAGAGAAATGAAATACGAAAAATTTTGAAAAGCTTTTATAAAAATCGATGAATTGTAGATTTTGGTTATATATATACTTGCACAGCAATAAAAAAAATGCCTCGCTTACTTTCTGCACTTTTTTTTGGCAAACCACATGTGACTAAAATACTCATATTTAGTTTCTATTTCTTTCAGGTAAAAATGAACAAAGATTAAAATCTAAAAAAAGCATGACTTCAAAATGATTAGCATATTGCTCCGAAATATCCTGGACCCTTCCAATTATTTTCGCTACCTAGCTTCAGGAGCTTCAGGAAGAGTAGTGGTAACTACAGTACATGGGCCAGGCCCTCCATTGTGGGATGATATAGCAATGCATAAAACTTCAGTGATCAGTAAAAAACGAAAGTAAGAAGGAAAATAGAAAGTGGGGAAAACAAAAAGCTTCGATAGTACAAATGAAGGGAAAACATGGGAAAAAAAGAGACTGAGCGAACAAAAAATAGGACAAATAATTAAAAGTTTCGAGCAAGAACGAAACAGGGCCGTTTCTTGTTAGCTGGGTGAGCAGGGTCGTAATCGGCAAGATTTTTAATAAGGTCATTTGGTAAATCTTTATGGAAGTTAATAGCAACATTTTGAAGATACTTTTGAATAGTGTGGAGATTTATCTCCCTATAAATATCAACAATGCGAAAATACCATGGGGAGTTAGGGCCTGTTCACATAAGAATAGGACGTCCGTTGCGTAACACCACGTCCGTTGCGTAGCGTTATGGGAAAGATGACGTTGAGATGAAAATAAACCAATCATAGGCGTTAAAAATTTCATTACTAATCGTTTAGAGGTTTGTCATTGGTTAAATATATTTCAATACTTTAACGCTCTGCAATGGACTCCTATGTGAACAGGCCCTTAGTGATTTGCCGAATAGTCATGTTTTGAGCAACAGCCAGAATTTTAATGTTGGAATTCGCTGCATACGACCAAACTGGTCCAGCATACGTAAATAAGGGTCTTAATAAAGATTTATAAATGAGCATTTTGTTACTAAAGTTCAATTTACTATTTCGGGTTTCGCTACCTACAGTGCGCTCACCACTCTTATAGACCACTGCTAACGATAGTAAGCTTGTTTCATTTGTAAGTTATTTCTAATTCGAGTCTGTTTTATTCTCAACTCAGCAGCAGGTGGTGGTTTATTTAAAAATTTAAAACTCTCTGAGAGCTTTCAAACTCATAACCGACTGAAATTTCTTATATTCGATTCCTTGCAAAGGTTGAGTTCGTTTATATATGAAGATATAAATGCAATAGGACAGAAAAATGAAACTTTTCTAAGGATTTAAGTAGTTAAGTTTCTCGTAGCAAAATAAATTCCGGAAGATAATGTCCAGGTAACTTTTTCTGCTGAGTTTTAAATTTCATGTGCACAAATTTTTCCTTCATTTAGTGTTTTGTATTTTCAACTTCTTTAAACTAAATATGTTAGGAAGGACGAATATTTATATGCATTAGTTACTTTTTTTGTTTATAGTATGTAATTTTTAAGTATCCCTTATTTTATGGAACTAAAATTTTGTTCAACATTGCACTCACAGATGGATATACAGGCGAATCCTGTCATAGCAAACTCACTGATGTAACGAACGAAAATTTTGGTCTGCCGTTTTCCTATTGTATGCAATTTAATTAGTTTTGTGTCAGTTTAATGTAATCGATTTTGGTAGCTTTAATTCATTAATGATCATTTTTAATAGATTTCATCATTTTTTTATTACATTATTAAATACACATTGCAACTAATGAGTTATACATTTTGTGAACTCTAGCATTTTTCTTAACGGTTTGGATATAGCAAACCACCGGATAAAGCGAACAAAATCTTTGGTCCCTTGAAGTTCGTTATAACGGGGTTCGACTGTATACGTTAGAGTAACTGCAAAAAAGAAATTCTATTTTTAACGTGTTGCGTCATTCCCAACAAAACTTTCAACTGCATTGAAATTTCTAATAATTTCGACTAAATTATAAAGTTATACCACATCACTCTGTCACACTCATAAAATCCTGTTTCGTGTGAAGCTCAATTTCTATGCTGACATCGTGATACATATACACAAAGTAGAAACAACGAATCTCTTTCAAACTTTATTAACACCAGTCAATTACTGCTGTTAATAATTATAAATAATTATTAAAGTGTGGTTCATATTTTTCGATGATACAATAATGTGACGAAACGAAGAAGAATGGTATATGAAATACCATTTGGAACGTGAGACTTGAAATTTTATCTCTATTATTAATTGTATCTATCAAATTGGCAAGAACTTGAAATCAACTTACAATTAATTTTCTATTCAAGAAAAGAGGAAAGATTTTGGGAATTTTTAAGAATGAAATTAAAAACAAACCGAGATATAGTACAATATTTGATTTCAAAATATCACCTAAGAAGGAAGGCCTAGTTAACAGATTATTTTGTACACATTACTCAGTATGTGCCTCTGGAGATTTGGAATCTATTCCTTACTGCGAATATCAAAGACTATAGTACTTGAATAACTACTGCAGAAAAGATATGGGAAATATATAAAATTTAAGATAATTTAAGGTTCCCAGAATCAGGGAAATAAGTAATTTTCCTGTTCTCATTATCAGACCTTATGGACCACACAACAGGAATATTAGAAATAAAACAACGCGAAATCATTTTAAACAACCAGGAGAACACTCTACTCCATCCTGGCTAAAGGTGAATGGTAAACTGCTAAGACGACGACGACTTTGTATCAACTTTGACACAGAAGCAACGGTTTCCATCACCCCCCGAAATATTTTTTTCACTATTCGAAAAAGCAATAACCCCGATTCCCTAAATTAATGAAATAATTATTAGGCAAGCAAATGGAACAGTTAAATTTAATAAAAGTAATTAATGTAAATTTGAAAATTGCTAGACTTATAAAGGAAAATCATTATCAATAATTTTTTTTATCTATTATAAGAATTAAACTAATTTTACTTTTCAAATTAGAAGTTAATTTTCAATTATTCAAAATTTGCCAACTGAATCTTGACTTCACCTTTAAATCTAATTTTCATAATCTTGATATTTTTTCATTTAACAATTTTGTTTGTACGAGTACTGTTGGTAAATCTGAAAACCACTGCTTCTACGCCCTTGAAAGAATTTAACCACACGCATACATGCTTCTAAACCTAGAACTCTCTAACGACAGATGTAATAATAAAAGGCAACTGAATTAAAAAAAAATTATGTCACGAGTGGTATATGAAAATAAGAGGGACTTGCTATTTTTGACAACCTATATACATGTGTTTATATATTTATTGCATATACTCTTATATTTCTGACACGTGTCGTATCCATTCGTTAAAACTGAACATTGCTTCTTGGCTTCCTTGGGTAGGAAGTAGTACGTTCATTTATACATAAATGTCTATACTTAAAGGCGATTCACCTCTTTTAGCTTAATTTGTTCTTAGTACGTTTGTTACTTTTATTCTGTATTGTAGCTAAGGACATTTGTATATTAAGCCTGCTGTTTGAGAAATAAAATTTGAATCACAAAACATAAGTTTCCGTATCTATTGAATTTAGATTCATACTGCGGAATTTTGTACCACAAAGTTTACTTAAGAAAAACTATTACGCATTTGAAAATTCAAAGAACTCGACACTATGTAACGAAGGTATAAATTGTATAACTGTGCTGTTTTACAATAAAGTTGGCATTCAGATGAGTATATTTATTGTATAACTCGTATTGTTTTTGCCATTTTAAATACACTTATTGAGATCCAACCATTAAGAATGTGTGCAAAAGTAATGTTTCGAATTATAAGTTGCTAAAAACTGCCGAAAGTGTAATATGGAGTTTTATTTATCTTTATAGGACTATGAACGAAACATTGCTGAAATACATGGAACAATTGGTTCCCGAAGATGATTTACAAGTAGCGTTGGGACACGCAAGCAACATTATAACAGATTTCGTTTGGTCTCCAGTTATACCATTTCTCTCTGCTGTTTTCGTGTGCTTCGTAAATTTAGCTGCCTGGAAAATTAAACACCCACGTCAGTCTTCAAGCTTCTTTGTTTTTATTGGCCAACTATTGCTAGCTGCCTCTTTGTATCTCTGTTTTCACAGCATACATAATTTTCACGCATCTTCCTTTTTTAGAAGTTTCACATTCTGCAGTGTTTCATGCTGCTTCAATTCTTTTTCGATGCTCATCAGCTATGACATTAGAAACCCACCGCATCAGAAACTAGGACTTTCATTGAGTGTTTTAGGCACAATTGTAAATATATGTTCTTCTTTCCATTTATATAATAGTCAATGGAGTGGTATTGCTCACATTCCTTATTTACTGGGATTGTATGCATTTGTGATTGGGGCTACAATTTTATGCATGCATTTGTTAAAAGCGATGTACGAAACTTCGCTAATAGTAAAAGCAGCGTGATAATGTGGATGTTTCTGAAACATATCGTCATTTCTTTAGGTGTCTAGTAATTTGGGCTGAATTTTTATTTATTGATCTAATTTTTTTGTTTGTGACTATCGTCTTTGCAAATTAAGTTACAATTTTTGTATGTATTTTGAAATAAAGGTTCTCAGAAACTGCTTTATTTACTTATTTTATGTGTATTCTGAAAGAATTTCATTCATAGATATTTTTACAATTAGGAAATTCTGCAAAGTAGCGTAATACAATTTTCTAGTGTATTAAAGGTCAGGAATCCAGTTAAGTTTAACATGCATCCGAGACTGATTTCTTTGGGTTTGATAAGCGACGTTTACTGAAAAAAAAATTCTCTACATTCTAGAGCACTATATTTTTAATCAAACTATTTCAAAGATGGTAAAAAACTGTAAAATATAAGTTCAATTTCGAATATTTAGATGACAAAAATTATTTGTTTCTATGGTCAATAGACACTATCCGGACAGACTTTTTCTAAAAGCATCATTCGACATTCCGAGACTAATAGATTTTGATGTTGAATATTTAAAATAAACAGTATGTATATATATATTTCTGAAAAGGTATCGTTCGTTTACTTATTTTTAGGGTCTATAGGACTGTGCCATAGAAATGAAGTATTTTGTTACATTTTTTAATCACCAGATCTGCGGTTACTAATTCTAATGTGAACTGGAATTGCAATCAAACTGTTATCCCTCCTGCGACAGGGCAATTTGAGAAATTTCTTTCAAAAAAGCGTTGGAGAAAGAATACAGCTCTTAATACCGATTTTAGATATCAAATTTTAATAATCTATGAAATCTGAAGGCACGGGAGAGTTTATCATGAGACGTCACCTTTGTAGATACCAAAAGCGCTCAGTTGTGGAGGGTATGCTATTAATGATTCATGTATTTGATGTTGCGAACAAATCAGGTTGCGAGGAGTGGATCCATTAAAATTTGAAATCCGACACTTTTCGACGTTTAGGCGATACAAAAGCGATTTTCTGTCAATTGATGTAAACACCTTGGTTATAACTCCTTCGATAAACGACACTCGTATAACGAAACTCCGCTAAATCATGTCAATTTTTTAAAGTTCAATTGATAGTGCATTTCATGTTGCTATTAATAGCGGTACATATCAACTTGCGTAGGCATTATGGTTCAATTGCAAGTTGTGGTAACAACGTATAACAATCTTCGATAAATATTTTGACGAGCAAAAATTTCGAACTCTATATTTCAGTTTTATTGCTAGAAGTAATTTACCTAAAACACGTTCATTGTAAAGTAATTCTATGGCATTGTGACATATGTTAAGTCACTTCTTTAATTTGCCGAAAACATGAAAAAATAACTTTTATGAAATATAAAATCGCTCAATTAAATTTTTCATTCCGAATATTCTTTAGTTAATGCTCATATTCAACCTCAAGCCTATGGCTGGTCTTCAATGAACATTTTCAGTTAGGGACTGAAATATTCAATTAGTGACCAAGTATTACCTCTTTTATGCATAACAGCATTTGCCAATACTAATAACTTAGTAGTATTTCAAAATTCCACCATGAGCTTTTGCTACATTAAAGAACCAATTTTAAGAGTGCCATATCAACTTAAAACATAAAATTAACTTTTTCGGACATATCAACATCTGCCATAACTCAACAGAATTATTTTTGTAGAAAACATACCCTTTAAATAGATGACTCAAGAGTTTTTTCAACAGAATCAGTTTAAAAAATACTATTATCAAGTTATTCAGGTTCAATTTCAACACTACTAAGTAAACAGTAATTCTTATAAAAGAGGAAATACAGAATTTCTGTATAGTAAGGTATCTTCCTACATTGAAATGGCTGCTCTGGTGAAAAATTTCGAAAAAAATTTTTTATTGCTGCATTTCAAATGCAGAAATTTAATCTTTTGGGATTCTAAAGCTTTTATTCGTGCGATCGTTGGATGAGAATTAATGGCCCATTGAAAAAAAAACGAAAGCTATGTTAAAAGACCGGAAGTAGCACCTTAAAATGCATTTTCTAGAAAACTCATTTTTCAGTCACTTTTGTAAACGAGAAAGCTAATCATTTAAAGTTTACAATATATTTCGATGAAATTTTGCATTAATGTTTTATATATTACTATGTTTTACATATTACTAAGTTCTATTTGTTAAGTGAATCATTCTACAGTTACTTGCATTTACAAAAAGATCATTTAAAAAAAAAAAAACTGTTTTTTTCCCTTTTTTTGATATATTTCAGTGATTTTGAGAAGTATTGTAAAACTTTCACTTCAGGAGACAGGTACGTGTTACGATAACGGAAATTAAAATATATAGAGTTGTATGGAGTGTAGGGTCTCTGGCGTAAGCACTAAATTGTACTAAAAAATTATAAAAAAATTCCCTTTATTTTAAAATATGTAATTTTTACCAAAAGATGCAATTTTTACCAAAATGTAATTTTGAAAAAATGCAATTTTTACCAAATTTACATTTTTTTTCCTGATTTTCTATCCCATTTTAATTAAAAAGTATTTAATCACTACTGTCTATTTTTGAAAAACAGGGCTCCGAACGTAGGCAGATACCTTAAAACGCTAAAAATGAGAGTAATTCATACTGATTTCAGTCGTCTTTATTGAGTATAATAATATAAAACACAGTAGGGACCAAAAGTTTTGAACACTATCAGGATATACATCAGGTATAATTACACAGATAAAATATTTTGTGAGTGCAGACAGGAGATTCGTGATACACTGCGCTTAATGTAAACTTCGGATGTTATAAAATAATCCATTATTCGAATTCCTAACTCTATTCAAATACGAATTTTTTTATAAAGAGCCACTTTTAAAATCTTTGATTATTATAAAATCTCACAGGTTTCTCTGCTGTCTGTTTCCAAAAATTTAGGCAATACGTTTAGAATTTGTTTTGTGAGAGAATTGCGAGAAAGCTTCTGTAATTACTCTCACTCTGTTTTTTTTCGGGGCCGAAGTGGCTCTTTGGTAATCGCGCTGGCTTTCGGTGCTGAGGGTGCTCGGATAAAATCCCGGGGCGCGCCACCAAAATACCTCCGTTCGTGTCATCCCTTCATAGGGGGTAATGCTGGTCTGCCTATATGGTGCTCCCATAATAAAATGGCCGGCAAAAACTGCGATGTATAACAACAGGTGAACGTCTACCCTCATTGGAAAAAAAGAAACTGTGTTTTCGTAATTGCCATTTGGTTTCACAGTGAGATAAAACATGAACCTCCCTTCATCTCCATCAAGTTTATTTTAAAAAATTATAAATTTTAATAAATATAGATCCACTACCTGAAAACCCGCGCTTCGCTACGGAGTACATTCAAATTAAATACAACGGACAACGTGTGCAATTTATGCCAAAAAATAAATATATATATTTATAATAAATGCGATGATCAATGTATACAATTGATGTAAAATATATATATATCTATCTATATCTATATATATAAAACAGTTCCGTAACTGACTCACTCATTCATTCATTCATTCATTCACTGACTGACTGACATACAACGCACAGATCAAACCGCTGGACCTAAAGGGCTGAAATTTTGCATGGCGATTCTTCTTATAGTCTAGGGGTGCACTAAGAGAGATTTTTGAAAAATTCTTCTTAGATTTGTTTAAATTAAATTTTTAAGCTGTTTTTGTCACTTTTTTTAAGTTTGCATTTAAAATAATAATTTGAGGGTTATAAAATTTATATCGCGAGAAAGATCATAAAAATTCCTTTAAAATGAAATCTTTTTCGAATCTTTACCTTCATTTCCTGATTTTTGGTGAATTTTTAAAGATTAATTTTTAGAATTTAATTTATTAAATGCTGATCACGTGACTTCTTTTTCTGGTACTTTAAATAAATTTATCGTCACGTGCATAAAAACTAAATAGACAAAAAATAATTTTTTTTTCTTGCTAATGTGGCAGACGATTGGACATTATTTATTATATACATTGATCGTCGTATTTATTATATATATATTGGCATTAATTGCATACATTCACCAATGTTTTTACTTTGAATGTACTCCGTAGCGAAGTGCGGGTCTTCAGCTAGTATATATATATATATATATATATATATATATTTATAAAAAAATCGTAAGGGATATGCATTTTTTTGGATAATATCCAATCGTCTGCTGCATTAGAAAGAAAAAAATGTTTTTTTTTTCTATTTAGTTGTTACGCACGTGACGATAAATTTATTGAAAGTACCAGAAAAAGAAATCACGTGATCAGCATTTAATAAATTAAATTCTAAAAATTAATCTTTAAAAATTCACCAAAAATCAGGAAATAGAGGTAAAAATGCGAAAAAAATTTCATTTTGAAGGAATTTTTATGATCTTTCTCGTGATATAAATTTTATAACCCTCAATGTATTATTTTAAATGCAAACGTAAAAAAAGTTTAAAAAACAGCTTAAAAATTTTATTTAAAAAAATCTAAGAAGAATTTTTGAAAAATCTTTCTTAGTGCACCCCTACACTTTTAGAAGAATCGCCATGCAAAATTTCAGCCCTTTAGGTCCAGCGGTTTGGTCTGTGCGTTGTATGTCAGTCAGTGAATGAATGAGTCAGTTACGGAACTGTTTTATATATATACTAGCTGAAAACCCGCGCTTCGCTACGGAGTACATTGAAATTAAATGCAACGGTCAATGTATGCAATTAATTCCCCCTCAAAAAATATATATATATATATTTATAATAAATACGACGATCAATGTATACAATTGATGTAAAAAAAACCTATTTATAAAAAAATCGTAAGGGATATTTTTATAGACAAAATAAAGTCCAATCGTCTGCCGCATTAGCAAGAAAAAAATATTTTTTGTCTATTTTTTTTTTTTTTTTGCACGTGACGATAAATTTATTTAAAGTACCAGAAAAAGAAATCACGTGATCAGCATTTAATAAATTAAATTCTAAAAATTAATCTTTAAAAATTCACCAAAAATCAGGAAATGGAGGTAAAAATTCGAAAAAAATTTCATTTTGAAGGAATTTTTATGATCTTTCTCATGATATAAATTTTATAACCCTCAATGTATTATTTTAAATGCAAACGTAAAAAAAGTTTAAAAAACAGCTTAAAAATTTAATTTAAAAAAATCTAAGAAGAATTTTTGAAAAATCTTTCTTAGTGCACCCCTACACTATTAGAAGAATCGCCATACAAAATTTCAGCCCTTTAGGTCCAGCGGTTTGGTCTGTGCGTTGTATGTCAGTCAGTCAGTGAATGAATGAATGAATGAATGAATGAGTCAGTTACGGAACTGTTTTATATATATAGATAGACTAGCTGAAAACCCGCGCTTCGCTACGGAGTACATTCAAAGTAAAAAGATCGGTCAATGTATGCAATTAATGCCATCTGTAGCTTCATGATGCCAATATATATATAATAAATACGACGATCAATGTATATACTTGATGTAAAATATATATATATTTATTTATAAAAAAATCGTAAGGGATATTTTTATAGACAAAATAATGTAGAAGAAGATATTCAAATTAAATCTAATATAAAGAATGTTAAAGAATATAGTACAGTTAATATAGTACAGTTTCTAGAACATTTCTTTTACTGTATTTTAATATTTTTTTGGATAATGTCCAATCGTCTGCCGCATTAGCAAGAAAAAAAATTATTTTTTGTCTATTTAGTTTTTATGCACGTGACGATAAATTTATTTAAAGTACCAGAAAAAGAAGTCACGTGATCAGCATTTAATAAATTAAATTCTAAAAATTAATCTTTAAAAATTCACCAAAAATCAGGAAATGAAGGTAAAGATTCGAAAAAGATCTCATTTTAAAGGAATTTTTATGATCTTTCTCGTGATATAAATTTTATAACCCTCAAATTATTATTTTAAATGCAAACTTAAAAAAAGTAAAAAAAACAGCTTAAAAATTTAATTTAAAAAAATCTAAGAAGAATTTTTGAAAAATCTTTCTTAGTGCACCCCTACACTATTAGAAGAATCGCCATGCAAAATTTCAGCCCTTTAGGTCCAGCGGTTTGGTCTGTGCGTTGTATGTCAGTCAGTCAGTGAATGAATGAATGAATGAATGAGTCAGTTACGGAACTGTTTTATATATATAGATGAGTAACAAAATGTTTGACCTTGATCAGGGGTAGACAAATTTTGGCCCGCGTGGAGTATGCGGCCCACTACAGATTTTTTTTGTGGCCCGCCAAGAGAGCCAGAAAAATCCGGAAAGACAGAAAATCTGCCAATATTTTATTTTATTTATATTTATTGATTTTTATGATACAATTTATATCTTTTCTGAAATGCAAAGTTAACTAATAAATGCAAATGCAATAATTTTAAAAGGTGCGGCCCTCCGCTAACCTCTGTTTCCACAAAGCGGCCCGCGAGCCAAAACAATTGCCCACCCCTGACCTAGATGAAAGATGAGTGTAAAGCAGTGGTTCTCAAACTTTTTAGACCTACGGCTCCCTTGATCTGCAGATCATTTCTTGCGGCGCCCTTATTATGAACCAACCATTATCAGCACAGAAAAGTTTTAATTATATTTCTAACTAGATTACTTTTAACTTAATAGTATAACTTTAAATTTGAGGTGAAACAGGTTAAAAAAAATGAAGATAAAAAATTGCAGTTTGTGTAAAGGGCATTGTTATAAAAATGTATATTATATTTAGGTTTAACAGTTGCTGTTTAAATTTACTCCATATTAGATTTTCTCAGAGAAATACGAATTTATAAGACCTTTTTTATGTCACAGGAGAAACAAATTTTCACTCGAAAAATCAGTCTCAATATCTAAAAAGTCAACATCAGTTAATTTTTTTCCTAAGAAGAGGGATGTGCCTGTTTATTTTTGATTAGTTCATGGTATCTTGGTATTATTTTAGAAGTTTTGACGCGAATATGTACACTGCTGGCCATTAAATTGGAACACCTGGAAGATAAGCAAACAACAAAATTTTACTTGTTCTACGTATTCAGAATAGAAGGAAGAAAACATGATTAAATTTGCAGGAAATTTGGGGGGTATGCGGGGTCCGAAATTAGTACACGCAGCTGCCGCCTGGCAGCTAAAACGGCTCTAACCCGGTTAGGGTGAATCTATTTCAAGTGGTCCAGAAAAATATTTTTTAGTTGCTTGACCATTTTTAAAAAATCTGAAATTTTTTATACGACAACCCAAATATGATGGAAGTTCAAAATGACTATTATTTTAATTTTATTATTTTTTTGTTTGTCCTTGGCGGCCATGTTTGTTTCAGCGTGTGATGCAATTTTTGCACATTTAAGGGTTTACGGAATTGCAAATTTCCCATCTTATATTTTTCCAATCCAACTGGGGTTTAAAACTATTTGTTCAGGATAAAACGGGCTAAATGTCTGGTAATAGAATAGTTTCCAAAAATAAATCCTTATTCGTGAAATTTTAGCTTAAAGTTTAAGATTTTTTTCCAAAATCTGTCCATTTACAAGCGGAAGATTTTCTAGGAAGGAAAAATGTCAACATGACACATTTTTTTTTGCATGTAGCAGAAAGTACTCGTACTCACATGTCAAGTTTCAGATCTCAGACTTACTTTCTCTTTGGTATAAAAAAACCCAAAATCTTCAAAATTTTCAAAAATCGCACTTTTAAGGCTCTGATAGGGCACGAGATAAAAATCTGAAATTCTGGCCCCTAATAGAATGTTATAGTAGTGTTATGTACAAAAAATTAGAAGATGGAGATTTGACTACAAGCTGAGATATGTCAAGGAAAATGCCAGCAAATGCTATTACGACGAGTACCATAGAATAAATTAGATTTCTCTATTTTATTGCAATATGTACACACAAAATATGGTCTGTTGAAAACATAGTACAAATTTTAACGTACTATCAGACTACATATATGTTCAACAAGGAGCTGAGAAATGTCTTCACACAATTTAGGAGAGATGTTGTAAGTTCTACCAGTTACTGTTTACAATTCCATATGGGTAATCTTTCTCAAAATTTTATGGGAAGGCAAGTCTAGTCATTCCTTAATACCTTGAATGAAGTACTTGGTCCTGGTGGCTCATAGAAATTAATTTTGAAGTCACTGTATTCAAGGCTCACTTCATCAATGTTTCCAAGATACCACCTCTTATCATACACACATGTAACAATGTCTCTTTCCTGCAGTATAAATGTTGAAAGAGCTTTGGATACCTTTACTTCCTGAAAGTTACTTGAGGCTTAAGTATGGTAACATCGTAACCGAGAATTGCAAAAAATGTGGGTCAGAGATGAGGATTAAAGTTAAAAGTTCTTATTCTGATGGTTTTACATTTGTTTGTAGGAAGGTTATTGGGAGGGGGGGGGGAGCAATGTAACACTGAGAAATCTATTCGGCATGGTTCGTGGTTACAATCGATCAGATTTTAAATTCTACCTAGCCATGTACATGCTTCAGAAATCATGTTTAGCGGCAAATGTAGATTGTTTTAATAAATTTATTGAAATCGTTTCGGGGATTAACTGGGAGGAGTACAAAATTTCGGTATACATTTTTTTAAAATTCTATTGCCAACATGTATTTTTTTCAATTGTATTTGTGCTTTAATTTATGTTTAATCAAGAAATATACACTGAAGTGCCACTGAATTAGGGATAGCAAAGCCTATGCAAATTGTGTAGCGCTGCATAGGCTTTGCTATCCGTATCCGCTGCGCATCATGTATGCGCAAGTGAGGGCGCTGTGGTAACTGCATATATAGCGCGTACTGTGGTTGTTCTGAATTGGTTGTTGGAATTGCCAGTATGGGTAAACTGCCTGATTTAGACGCCTTCGATCGCGGACAAATCGTAGGTGCGCGACGCATGGGCCATTCAATTTCCGAAATCGTCAGACAGCTAGGATTTTCAAGGTCGACAGTGTCAAGAGTATACCAAGAATACATGGATGGTGGAAAAAAAAAACTAGCGATCGGGCAAACTGCAAAGGACAATTAGCCTTGACAGTGCGTGGTGAGAGACGGCTCAGGCGTATTGTACTTAGCCAGCGAAGCCAAAAATTAGCTCAAATTACCACCCAGTTTAATGACGGCGCCAGTCGTACAGTCAGTAAACGGACTGTGCAACGCTCGCTTCACCGTATGAGTTTCGGGAGCAGTCGACCTACGAGAGTACCAT
The DNA here is from genome assembly GCA_907164885.2 of Dolomedes plantarius. Taxonomy (NCBI): domain Eukaryota; kingdom Metazoa; phylum Arthropoda; class Arachnida; order Araneae; family Dolomedidae; genus Dolomedes; species Dolomedes plantarius. Next base: position 242,012,256 of record OU015490.1, read on the forward strand.
TGCTCTATACTCGCCATCGGGCTGCACGTCTTGCCTGGGCAAGAGAGCACAGAGACTGGAGTGTAGAGGACTGGAAACGAGTAGCATGGAGTGATGAGTCTCGATTCCGACTACTTAACGCCGACGGGAGGCTGAGAATATGGCGTCAGGCTCATGAAGCCATGGATCCTGCATGCCTGGCTGGAACTGTACAAGGGCATGGTGGCTCAATCATGGTCTGGGGTGTTTTTTCGTGGCACAGTTTGGGATCTTTGGTGCGTGTACCAACCTCCCTCAATGCAATTCGGTACGTAGAGTTGCTGGGTGATCACCTCCATCCGTTTATGCTGTTCTATTATCCGCACGGTAATGGAGTTTTCCAGCAAGACAACTGTACCTCTCACAAGTCCCGGTTGGCTACTGGCTGGTTGGATGAGCATTCCTCTGACTTCTCTGTCATGAATTGGCCACCTAGAAGCCGAGACTTAAATCCTATTGAGCATCTTTGGGATGTTTTGGAACAAGGCGTGAAAGGCCACCACACAACACCAAAGAACCTTACTGAATTATGGACAGCTTTAGCCAATATTTGGCAAGCCATTCCCGTGGAACGTTTCCAGAAACTTGTTGAATCTATGCCTCGTCGTGTGGCAGCCGTTATCAAGGCCAGAGGAGGCCCAACTCGTTACTAAGTAGGTATCCCTATTTCAGTGGCACTTCAGTGTATATATATATATATATATATATATATATATATATATATATACTTTTTTGTCGCGGGGTGGGAGGGCTTCAGTCCACCCACTTAACAAATTTCTTATTATTTATCAGCTTTTATTTTTTGTATTTATGTGTTTTTTGTGCTTTTCTGTGGTTGTACAGTATAAAAAATGCGTATTTTTGGGTCTTTCCGGAATTTCCCGTGTCAAAGACACGCGTTCTACTTGGCGACAAAAAAAATCGCCAAAATCGCCATTTGGGGGGGGGGGGTATATCATACTAATTCCGATATTCCTTTGATGAGTCAAATATTAAATAAGGAAATTTTTTCCCTAAAGCAGATTCCAACCGTTTTACTTATTTTCTGCTCCCAACTCTGCACAGGCAACTTGCGCATGCTGTATATTAAAAGTTCTTCCATTTCTTCATAAACTCAACAACTTCATGATCATACGATGATAACAATAATGAAAATTGATTCTGCTTTGAAAACCCGAATGACCGAATCATTAGGTTGATAATGTAGGAATTATCTTAAACATGCTATTAAATGTTTTGATAGCAAAGGATTTTGTCTGAAATAATCAACTTGATCTGATCAATCTATATTTCTAATCAAAGTCAGGGTGAGTCGTTGTCGGCATTCAACTCTAAATTATAATTAGTTTGTATAAAATTATAAAACATTTACTTAAACATTTACCTAACAATGTCTGGATATACAGTGTGTAACAAAATTATAAGACCACTATGGATTTTGTGATTTTTACTATAAATAGTATATTTTTTAAAAAATTAAATTAGGTTGATGTTAATAAATGAAATATAAAATATATGTATATTATTTTTAATGAGATATGTAAATATACTAAGTATTTTATCAACAATTTCAAAATTTTCCAATCAAATATCTGTAACAAAATTATAAGACCACTAGTTAAAACAAATTTTTTTAATAAAACTAATATGATGTTGATCCACCAATTATCTGAATAACTTCAAATACTCGATTTTTCATTGAATTAATTAGGTTTTCGAGCAAATATTTGGGAATTTTGTCCCATTCATCCATGATAGCTAGTTCCAATTCATACACAGAATCATACTATTTGCATACACTTGACGAGCTAAATGGCCCCACAAGTTTTCGGTGGGATTCAGGTCTGCACTGAGGCTTGGCCAGTTTAAGACCTCGATTTTTTCTTTTCGAAACCAGTTTTTAGTTGATTTAGACACATGGCATGGCGCATTGTCTTGCTGAAATTTCCAGTTTGATCCTCCTAAAAATGGGTCAAAAGGTATAAGATGTTGGTAAAGTAGTTGTTGATAAAAAAATGGAGTCCATTTTTCCAATAACTCGCTGCAGATCACATTTCCCATCATATGCAAAAGCTCCCAACACCATCACAGAGCCACCACCCATCTGTCTACTGAAGAAAACCCGAGGTTCCGTTCGTAAATCATGCCAGTAGGAAATATTACCGTCCGGGTCATCCAAATTAAATTTTTTTTCGTAGGAAAAAATAATATTTTTCCAAGCAGCATCCCAGGTCATGACTTCCTTTGCCCACTTCAGCCTTCCTTCTTTATGATGCTTTAACAGTCTTGGTTTTCTTTTTAATTTCCGAAGAGCAACATTTGAATTTGACCTTAAAGTGCGCCAGATTGTCATATGTGAAATAGTTTTACTTTTCTGCTGTGTTATTTTACGAGTAGACAAGCTCTGTTTCGTTGCAAGCTTGAAAATTCGTCTATTATCGCGAGCTGATAATTTACTCTTTCTTCCAGATCTTTTATATTTTCCATAAAAATCTCTTTTACTTAAAACGTTATGAATAGCAGTTTTAGAACGTTTAAGTTTCTTACTTATTTCGCGTTCCGATTTTCCAGATCCCTTATAAAACCAAATTTTTCGAACTTCTAGATCAGATAATTCTTTTCCACCCGGCAATGTGAATTTCCTCATAAAAACAAACAAATTAAATTCTATTTTCTTTTACAATATTATCGTTTGGACTTTTTTGTGATGTAAAGTTACAGTTTATCTACGATTTTGAAAGAAAAAATAAAATAGTTTTAAAAACACAAACGATTTTAAACAAAAAAATAAGTGGTCTTATATTTATGTTACACCGAGATTTCAAAAAATCATTTGCTGTGTGAAATTAATTCAATTTTTTTTTCCTTTTAGCAATTTATTTGAGAAAATATAACTTTTTTCATTTGCTTCAAATTTTAAAATTATTCATTTTATGCAGCGTAATTTAAAATGAGTGATATTTTGGGTGGTCTTATAATTTTGTTACACACTGTATAATATGCCCATTGACATTGACATTGACATAAAACACTAGAGAGACACCAGTGAGCAAAAGCTCCTTATCCTCAGTATCAAGGTCAGTATGTGACACAAGATTAGCCGTTCTCAAGTTTACAAATAGTGTTGACAATGATTAAGGGAGAAAAAATAAATTAATTAGTTGAAAAATCAACTAATTAACTGAAACTAGTACGAGTAACCAATGCGGCATGGCTAACTTAAATGATAATGGAGAATTTAAACAATGGGTGAAACAAGAGATTATATAAATAAATAATAATAGTAATAATAATAAAAAAATTCAAAAACTAGAAGATGGGAAATTTCGAATATGATTGGGATAAAAAACAAGTTAGTGGAAGTTACATGAAAGGGCAGTTGGTCTGAAGTCTGTAAGGCGCGAGTAGCGAAATCAAAGAGGAAAGCAAGCAGAATATAATATGCCCAATAAATTAGGTATTTTCAAACGTACTCTCACCATTTAAAATATAACCTGAATAGAATGACAAAATGAAGTGCTGAAACTCCTGTAAATAGCCATTTTGAGCTTAGAAGAAGAAAATATCTGTTACTCCCGGTAGTCATTGTTTATAATAATGACGTCACACACAATGTTTCCCCAACGATGTTGTCTGAAGATCTCGTCTATTTTAACACATTGTTGACCGTCCGTTTTATTGACCGGTCATTAACTTTCACAATAAGCACGAGTTTAAGTTAGCTTTCAGTTAAACACGAGTTACCTCGTTACATGGACATGGACATAAAGTTTTCGTGAGGTTCCAAATAGAGCTAAGACAGCCCTTTACCCTCGGTATGGATATGGGAGCACTGAAGCTTTTCACGCATGGTCTAAGTGGTCATCTGTTAATGAGAACTCGAGTTTACCTGTGACCGGTCAACAACGTGTTTAGTGATAGAGGCGTAACATTAAAAACAAATTAATATCATTGAACATCAAAACTAAAGCTCTTGTTCATGAAAAGAACCTTAAATATTTTTTTTTTGTTTTTTGGACAGAAACTCAAACCGGACATTGCGACAGGTTCTTCGATTCAACGCTTTGCTGTAGGTTTACTTGAGGTATGTATTCCATTGGTGCTAAATATAAACATTTTCATGTTTATTGAGAAATAATACCACTACCTAGTCATATCGCTTGTGCAAAACTAAAGACGAAAGAAATTCAGGTTTCAAGGAAATAATGTACTCAAGTGTGTTTACAGTCTATTCTCTGATTTGGCGTATCATAGAGCTCAAGCGATTCGGTATTTGTGACTATATTCTGTAAGCATAAAACGGTTTTTAAGTTTCTAGTGCTCAAACGTAGATACAGTATTTTTTTATTATCAGTCGTGGAGTAATTTTAATGTCTTTACTGTTGCTTGATTGATCTACGATTTGTATTACCTTCCAAATTCTTAATAATTACTACTTAAAGAGATCCGCTCTGGTTTAAATTTAGAAAGTACTTTTTAATCAGATGCTATCTTCATTTATTCTACGAAATCTATTGAAGATAATTAAAGAAAATGAGCATAAAATGCTCTCATTATATTGCATTTTTATGCTTATTTGTTTAGAGGCCACACTAACCTATAAAATGGAAAAAGTAGAAATAGTCTGCTTTACGGCTATTAATATAGTTTTCAAAAATTGTCACTTAAATTTGTCCGTATTTTAATTTTAAATACTCACTAGATAGAATTATCCTTTGGAAGAATGTTTTACGAAAATAAAAAGGTTTCAAAACGCTTCAGTTCCTGCTCAATTATTTTAGTAATTTATATAGTCTTTGTGTTATCTTTGTGGTATCTTATCGTTTAGAGGATTGTGATCAACAATAATGTCCATAAAATGACTGGGCGAAATAAATTGTTAAAATTAGATATGAGATAATGATGCTACTTTAGGTATGTTTGTTGAATGATCATAACTTTTATGCATGAGATTGTATTGCAGTTTGTTTTATATATAAAAGCACTTTTAAGCAAGCTGAAATTTGCTTAACATATTTTTGTCATCGGTGATAAATAGAACAGCATAAGAATAATCAATGAAATACTGGGAGTGATGTAGAAAATCGATAACCATATTTTAATAAATATTTAAGCCTTTTATTCTCTTTTGCAAACTACAAATTGAAGAAAACAAGGCTCCCAAGAATAACTAGACTTCAGTCGCTTCATATTGAATCAAATAACATGAATGTTATAGTTACTTCAGATATGTTTCCTTTGTATGAATTGCCTACAGTGTTAAGTCCAGTTTTAGCTGTTTTGTACCACATCATTTAATTTATGGGATAATTACAAGATAAAAACTTTTTATACACCACATTTTTAAAATTTTCTGTTGAATCATATAAACTTGACAATTTTATGTATTATTAAATACATTTAAAAAATTTTTATGATGAATTATCCCATCAACTTGAAAGAAAATGATCGGCCTGCACTGTGCACAAAATGCAAGGTTGTACCGTGAACCACGCAGTTCTGTACCTCGGAAAAAAACTCTTCACCAAGGGACAGGCTTACGTCGCATTAAGCCGAGTTAGAACCTTGGAAGGACAGCGCATCGAAGGGTTTGACTGTTCCAAACTTACTGGAAAGACCTCTTATTTTGCCATATCACAATTTTAATATTTTCCTATTTACCAATTATTTTTCATTTGTATTTATTTTTATTATTCTCTCCTTTTCTCTCTGAATAGCACAAACCTTAACTTAATTATTCTTTTTCACTTTCTTTTATTTAATTTTAATTACTTTTTAGTCGTTTCCACTATCCACAGACTTTATAAACTGCTAACTTTTATAATTAAAAAAAAAAATTCGCATAATATTTTTGTAAACAAACTAAATTCACATGTATTCTGTTTTCAAAATCGTCAAACGCCGTTACGCAAAAGTGCAAGCATTGAATTCGATCGAAGCGCCACCTTGCGGATTTTTCTGCTTAAAGATGGCTAAAAGTATTAAAAGAATGCATTGTCATCGTGTTCTGAGCTATTCTGAAAGTTTCAAATGTCTAGCTAGTCGGGAAGTTAGTTTAAAATTGATTACAAAATTTGTACTGGACAAACAAGAAAGTGGGTTAATAAGACGAGGTAATAAATAATCAAGGTACTTTCCCCTTATATACCTACCCATCGCCAACGTCACGCGAGAGGTCGCCAATCATAATACCACAAAGTCGCAAATTGTTTTGTTTGTTTGTTGGCGTGTCTGAGGATAGAAGTACTATCCGCAGAAGAGGGGTGCCATTGCCTCAAGTAAGGTTGGACTTCTATACGTCACACCCCAGTCCGCTGTACATAGGAAATACAAGGAAATAGAAACATAAATCACCCAATCACAGAAGAATCTTTTATTAACAAACGATGACACCGGCAATGGACGATGGGTTGCAGCTCCCCTTTCCAGACGGGGTTCCCCCAAATACTGACGAGTTCCCCCAAATACAACCAAGTCTTATGCGGGAATCGAACTCGTATCCCGGCGTGGCAGGCTGATGCCTTAACCACTTAGCGATTGTAGATTGAGCATGTCTCAATCTACAGTCGCAAATTAAAGACATTAAATGAATACAAGATAATACGCACATTTTTATCCCATTACATATTTTTTTAAACTAATTTATAAATATTGATAAGTACATTTCTAGTTTCGGTGGCATACATTTCGAAATTCCTTTCAACATTGCTTCAAAAAGGATCTTCATTCAAAGTGTGCCTCCACATGAACTCTGCGAGGTTACGAATCTAAACGTGATCTGTTCTTTCCCCATTGTTGTTTATTTCTCCACTACATTAACCCTACATCCTTTCGATGTTTTAGGTATGGAAGCTAGTTTGGAGATCTACAAATTTGTATATACGATTAACCGTCAAATGTATGTACCACGCGTCATCGAGATCTTTTTTTTTTTTCCGTTTCCTCTCCAGCAATCTGAGTAGATAATAGTCCTAGGAGTAAATGTAAAAATGTAAATAAAAGTATTGACATTTAACAACGCATTCACTTTAGATTTATTCATTTGCACCCTAACGTATTCACATTGGACAGCGCCATTTTAAAAAGCAGATGTTCCAGAATCTCGCAAAGAGTCGTCTGCGTTGGCGACAGGTCAGTGGAATGGGAAATTAACCGGCTTTTCCGTGCCAAGAGGTTGGCGATGGATTTGTATAATGAGAAAGTACAATAATCGAATTTGTGTACTCAAAATACTGTGTACTCTTAAAATGCAAAGTGTGTTATTGTATAGTTGAAATACAGACAAGTGTTTGAAAAGTGGTCGTCACAGAATGCTACTAGTTGGTGCTTTCGAGATCCTGAGATCAACCCTCGTCGCATGTAATTTTCGTAAAATTGAATTGCTGTAAGTTGCTTAATATGATACATACACTTCTGTCAAAGAGCGATTTATAAAGAACATGTCTGTCTACAGAAAAAATAAAATAAAATGTTATAAATGCTCTTTTGCTCTTTAAACATCACTCTTTGTTCAATCGAATTTATCACAAAAGGGGGAAATTTATTTTTATAAATACGCTTATCGTTCGAGTTTCACTACTTTGAAACAGTTTTTAAGAAATGGAATATTTATTTCCTTTAAATATTTACCTTCAAATACATATTAAATATTTACCTTCAAATTGCTGTTACTTTCTAGCTAGTTGTTTCCGAACCTTTTTGAATTGAAAATTTCTCTTAATTGGGGGAAGGGGATGTAACTTAATTTATACACAGTTTTATATGATTGAAATTAGGCTTTAACATTACAAAGATTTAAACAACTTAATATTTTTTTTTTCAGATATGTCACAGGAAGTTACAATACTAAATTTTGTATTGATTTTATTGGCATCAGTAATTCAAATTTATATTTTAGAAGAGTGGACATGGACTTATTTTTCGTCAGTGTCAAGACATATGGAGGCATCAGTACTGATATCTTTGTTTGTATCTGTGACAATTTTTCTCTGTCTAATAAACGTTCAACAAATTATTACTATAAGAATGCTTCCCTACTGCATCGAAGAATGTATGCCTTTCACTAAATATGTAAAGACTAAAGCAGTCGCATCAGTCATCTTTCTTGCTACTAGAAGTCTTTTCATAACGCTCTTCAACTTAGACAGGTCTTTGAAAAATATGTACCTAGCATTTATCTTCATGATTTCTGTAAATGCATTACCAGGAGAAAAGAGCATAAGATGCACCTTTGTAACTCTTTTGATATCATATCTCATTTTGATACTGGCTCTTTTAAGTTTATCTTACATTTCCAACCCAAATGAGCTTAATACGACATTTATAAATATGATTACTTTTACCGTTTTTCTCTGTATGATAGTGTTTGTATTGAATGCTAAGAATAGGCTTAAAGTAGTCACTGGACTTATTTTCAGACGCAGTGAAACGTTGGAATCGTTGCAGACTCAGAATAAGTCACAACTTGATGAAATTGCGCATGAAGGGATCGCAGGTGATGAACGCGATGAAGAAAGATCTGGAGGACGGGATGAAAATTTAAATCATGCAATGTTGCAGGAAAGAGAAAACAGGTATCAAAATCATGAAAAAGAGGACCTTAATAAAGGAAAGGAAAATGTGGCTGAAGAAATCATAGACGATATATGCAGCCGTCTCGAAATCATTGAAGAGTGTGCGAATTTCTTGATTTCAAAGACAACGTCTTAAATGTAAAGAGTATCATTTATGCCCTATGTATAAATATAATCGTAATTTCATATGAATTTTTTCAATAACTACTAATTATTATCAGCACTATAAGTCAGCTGCAGATTTTTCAATTCTTTTTCTATTTTTTTTTTTACGCGAACACTAATAATTTGCTAAATTATATTCATTTAGAAATCGTTCGTCACAGTGATAAAAGATTAATATTTATTAGCTTGTTGCTGTTCAGGAATAATGATTTGAGGATTCAATATGTAATGAAAGAGAAATATCTGTTCGGCATTTAGAATATAAAATTAGGTAAAATTTGCCACAAAAAAAAAATTGCAGGCAAACAAACTGGAACTTGATCATATTTTAACAATGAAGAGTTACGATGAGTATTCGTTTTGCAAACTGAGTAACTATGTCTCCAAACTTCAATGAAATAGCAATGAGTGCATCTTCCTCATGGACAAAATGAATACTTGGTGCATCGGTTGCCTTGTTTTATCTCTGTTCCTTTTATTCTAGAGTTGTAGTAATTACTGAACTCTCTTAATATTTTTCATAAAGCTATTAAATTGACACATTAAGTACTATATTATTAGTTTTGCATTAAAAAAAAGGTCTAATACATCACCCTTTCTGCTTGTTAATCCCACGTTTTTATGTTTGCCTTCATGGAAAAATCTAATTGGAGTTTACAGTTCCTGCAAGTTTTTAATAAATATTCTTTCCTAGGAAGGTAAGAATACAACATACAATAATGACTCTCACTGTGTACTTGGTTGTATACTTACTTTTCAGGGTCTTAAAAATTCGAGATATATTAGTAAGATGATATTTGAATTTTATGATGTAATTTTTGGAAACACTATTCTTCAAATGCTGCATTGATAATGCATATTTTATTGATAATGAACAATTTTTATGATATATGTATTTGGAAATTTTTAAGCGTAAAAATATGTATCTTTTAAATTGTTGTGTGAATAAAAACTTTTAACTTCTGTTCCGGGAATAATGGTATCAAAAATGTGTTTATATACAAACTAAATAACACCAGACCTTTGCGAAATTGTTGCATAACCGTATTTAGCATAGCTGGCCAACAGTAGGATTTGGCCGTTGTATTTATGTTGAAACAACGGTTAGCATTACAGCTCATCCAACGGTTGGGAAAGCAGTTGAACTCTCATTTGTAGTTGGGATAACAACATTTAATAATTGTTGGCCCAGAATAAACATTTTGCAGTTGTCCCATATTTGTTTCTGGAAGTTTTGTCAACGGCAACCATTCCTCAATGATGTAACGAAAATTTGCTTTTGAGCCAACGACGTGAATTACTTGGGAAGTTAAAGTATAGAAAAGGGATTTTTCTGGAGAATGTAAAACAAAATTGCCTTGAATTTTTAATGACATCAGAGTTTAATTTTGTTTTGCCTTGAATAAAATATTGAAGTCGTTAAGACTCATTTAATTTCTTTTTTCCTTTCGCAAACTGGTTTTTCCAGATTACCCTTGTTTATATTTCCAAATGCACTCACACATAGATGCGATAGATTTTTAAAAAATTACTTTGAGAAATAGCCGTGAGAATGAACTTAACTAAAATCTGACACACGTTACTGAAATTATTTGACCATTCTAGTGTTGTAATTTCAAAAATACTCGTAAGTGCAGGGAAAACAAGTAGACTAAATCCATGGGCCCAATAGCCCACGAAGGCTTAAGGGGATGGTGGACTTTCAAATTACCAAAAATCGAGCAAAAATTCGAATTTTTTTTGAGGGTGTATTAATATTTTAAAAACATGTAAATATTGAAATGAAATGCATTTAAAATGTGTAGTGAAAAGAAAAATGAAAAATTGGTGGCTTTAGAGTAGTAAGTATTAAAGGTAGTTAAAAAATTATCTTTTAAATGACTTTTTCGCAAAATAAGAAATTTCCAGATTTGCAAGTCTTTAAAATGCTCCTCGCGTCATAATTTTTGACGAAATTTTATGAAATTTATAATAACGATTCCTATAATACATCAAAATAATGTTATGTATCCATTTTAGGATTCGAGGTCATTTAGGTTATAAAAGTTTAACTTTACTGTAGAAGAGTACAAAAATTTCGCAAAAATTCAGAGTACAAGCATAAAAATATTTTCTAAAAATTAACTATTCAACGAAAGTACAAAAAAATACATAACTTTGTTCAGAAAGTATTTATAAGCAATATAAATGCAAAATTAAGGGGAAAAGTTTAAAATTGAGTCGCAAGGAGCATTTTAAAGAAGGGTAATTTAATTTAAATTTTTTAATTATAAAATATTTTTTTTTAAATATTTATAAAATTTTATAAGGTGTTTAATATTGTTATACTTTAATGAATATCTATACAAAAATTCATATCTCTGTGGTAAAAATTTCAAAAATCGTTTTGAAAGGTCCACCATCCCCTTAAAACATTTTGAAAGTTAATTTTTTTCAAATTAATTACTAGGTAATTTCTATGGGTGTAAATGAAAATACATATCATTAACAGAATAGTGGGCCCGGTGAATAAAGAAAAATAGGGGGAGATTCAGTGTGGGAATTTGAGATATAAATTAAAAAGTTTGTATTGATCAGAAGCAAATGCTTTGACCTTTGTAGGTCTATGGTTAAAAGACATGACCATCTTCTGTTTTCTTTGTGAATTCAGACGTTCGGTAAAATAGACCGATTTGTAGAATCGAAGTTAGTACTATCATCCTAGGTGGAGCAACAAATTCCAACAATATTATAAATCTCCACCATTTTCAGTTACGGTCACGGACATAAGTTTCACTTATAAAATTTCGCAGTTAGACATTAACCGTGTCTACGGTGGTGTCGAAAAATATGCGTAAATCCCGTTGTAAAAAGAAAATTAGAGTTCTTAATGAGTTTAAACATAATGTTTCCACGAAAAAACATTAGTTACATGCATGAAAGCGTGATTATGTGCAAATCATATTTTCAAGACAAAACTTCCTAGTTCTTTACTACTTCAAAAACTGGTCAAAAAAATTTTAGTTCTGGGAGATTATATTCCAGATCAAAGGAAACTTTATATTTGATGGGTAAATTTAATGAAATAGGTAAATACAATAATAAAGCTAGTTTAAAAAGTCAAAGGGAAAATTAACTGTCCTCTTTTAACGAGCCTATATTAAAACCTGCTTTGAAGACGACGTATTGGCTTTAAATTTCTATGTGAACGGTAAAACGTCTTGCGATATGTCCTAGATACTATCAGGAGCAGAACTTGCGTGCAATACATTAATCACCTTTGTAGAATTGTATTTTTTTCTGGAAATTGCTTGTTTCCATGTTATCAATACATTAAGTGGTGGAAAAACTGAATCATCTATGAATAATGATCCACTGAGTGTGCCCACTACAGTGAATGGCTTTAATGACGTGTAAACATTGTACAAACTTCAAAATTATACAGTAAACCTTTACTGCATAATTTGTGCTTTCTGAGGATAAAAATTTGAAGGCGACGACTGACTTAAAACAAAACATTGTAATGCACTGTAAGGTAAGGTAAGGGTTCAAAGAGTACCTAGGAGGTCTAAACGTGCCTCATTTTAATCTCCAATCGAATAGAAATTAATCGAAATTTGAAATTTCGAAGCTAAATTTAGCTGAGCCAAAACATAAATTTTGAGGCGAACGGCAATTCTCAAAGGAACTACCTTTGCAGGAGATGTTTTCCCCTTCATAGCCGGGGGAAACCCATTTTATTGCTATCAGCCCAAGGGCTAACAGCAGTACCTTAGCTTAACTTCAATGACTACTTTAGAAACTACTCGAGAATGACGGTATATAAACTAGAGGGGGGGGCTTGAAAAAGCGCCGGATAAGATGTCATCAGAGATAGCAGTAAACAAAAAAGAAGTGTAGTGCACTGTGATGTTACACCGGCGTTCGGTAGTTATTGCCTGAATGCAAACAACAAGCCGAGCACAGAAAATAATAGTTGGTTGGACAGTCAAAATTAATTTCTTATGAACATTTAAAATTCAATAAAAAATATATAGAAGCTTCTGGATTCTCCCATTACATATCTAAAAGGTAACCAAGAAAATATATATCACCTGTTACTTGTCCTGTAAGCATTGCAAGCTATATCAAAACTTGAACAATACTACAATTTCGATGGATTTACTATAAAATTAATGCTACTTTGGTATTTAATGAGCCGAATAACAGTACCATAATCCTTTTGCTTTAACTTCTGGTGTGAAGGAGAATCCATGTGGAGCAGAAATATCATTATTATCCTGGAAATAACTTATTATAGAGGCTGTTCACACGTTTTTTAGACGATGTATATTGTATTCACAAAACTAAATTACATAAAATTCTTGTGTTTTAAATGTTCTATTTGACATCCCTTATTCTGAACTATCTTTCGACACCGCAATTTCCAGGATAATAACGCCTTTTGAAGTGTCAGAAGAGGTATTCTATCCCGTTCCTCCTGAACAGCTTTCCAGAGTCCTATAAGGGTTTTGGGACGACGTTTGGATTAGGCAGATTTTAAAAGTCCGAAAGCACAAAAATCCATAGGTGATACATCGGGATAATTAGTAGGGATATCAGTGAAGGGTATGGCCTTGATACCAGTTTTTTGTTCCATTTCTTTTAGGAAATTTACAGTGGATTTTGATGTGTGACTGCTAGCTTTGTCCTGATGGAGTCTCACAGATTGATGGCACTGTGGGTAAAGCGATAGTATTTCATTCAGAAAAATTGGCGATAAAATATGTTCCTAATCGTATTTGGAGTTAATCTTGTCATTTTCCCCACTCTCTTTATTTTTAACTTGCCATTATAAGATAAACCAGAAACAATCATGAATCCCTTAGAAAAACTGTCTTTCGATTCTTTGAACCATGTACTTAAATTTTTTTCTCCCCTTTTATGATAATAAAGGGCTCTTTTTTTGTTGCAATCATTTAAATACACCCATGATTCATCTATTGTGACAATTGTTTTCCATTTTTCTTTGGATAAGTGTTTCTCATATAGAATTCTGCAGCGTGTCCTGTGTTCAGCGATATGATTTGGAAGAAGACGATGCACATTGCGTTTTTCCGCTTTCTTAAAATTTAAATCAACGTTTATAATTTTGTTTACAGTGGACACCGAGCATTTTAATGATTTTGCAACTGTCCTTTGACTATGGGGATTTTCATTTAACATTAAATAACGTACCTTTGCAATAGTCGAAGATGTCTGTTTTTTCCTTGGATACTTGTTTGGAATTTTTGCCCCACTTGAGACTCCAATTTGACGTTTTTTTCCTTTCTTGTTGACGATATTACCTATCGACGCTTTAGATATCACAAAACCATGACTCTCACATTGCTTTTCGATAACGGAGTATGCATATTTCTCTTCGGAAAGAGCATAAATGTAGCCTTCGAACCACTGCTTTGTTAAAAACGCCAGTTTGAATAAAAACTAAACTTTCAAGCCGCAGACGATAATTTTGACTTTTAAAAACATAGTACAATTGCAATTATTTATTTTGCAGCAAACGATTTTTTATTACCGCTTACCAAAATCGTCTAAAAAATGTGCGAACAGCCTCTGTATTAGTGGACATTAACAGTTAATGTGAATATTTAACTGCTATAATATAGAAGAATGGCACATTCAATCTTCTACAATAGGATGCTTTAACACAATAAAAAGTAATCACAAAACTTCAATTATATCACACTTGTATTGCGTGAAAGGTGCAATATATAATGATGCTTATATTACATTAATGATGCATTGGGTAACGATATTTATATTGCATTAATAGTGTAGCAAGTCATACCATCGATAGACGGTAAAATGCGTGTTACAAAGAGTTGATACGTACGGGAAACAGGAAAATACAACTTCTTACATTCCGCAAAGTAACTAGAGGGTTGGTGACATGTTTCGAACAAATAATAGTTCACGTCAGGCAGATGAACTTTAGGTATGATTGTCACTATGAACAATTCATATACGCGAGGATCACCTAAACTCTTTGATATAAATAGGAGTAACTAAAGAAAATGGCGATACACGAGTGGTCTGTTGAGTGGTGTTCATTAACCGCATGTCCCTACCTTTCCCCATAGATATTTGTTTTCACATTTGTGCGTCCTGTTTGACCGTTTCTTGAATTTTTGGTTGTTGCACCTATATACATCAACGTGTGTCGATGGTTCTCGCAATTGTGAATTGTTCATAATGACAACATCTAGTGCTTCTCGGCCTGACTATGAGCTATTAATTAGTGAGCAATATGTCGCAACCCCTCTAATTGCACCGTGGAATGTAAGAAGTTTGCATTTCCACAAATTACCTGTAAGTCACAATTGAAACTTAGCTTCTGCAGCATCAATAACTGAAAAATAGAATTTGTCTGTAACAGTCTTAAAGATTCCAAATGTTAGAGAAATTATCAACACAACAAAATCTTAATAATCAAGTTGCAATCCGAGGTGGAGGTGGGGAAGAATCTAGCAAAAAATGCCCCTGGGAGTTGTAATAGGGGAAACAAAAGTAGTAAAAATGTTTAACGACTTATATATTCAGACAGGCTCGGCCTTAACCCGATTGGACCTATTGGATCCTATCGGTCCCCGCAATACCGTAGTGGAACCCTGTAAGAACAGGAATAAAGAATATATCTAAGAGGATGTAACTAGAAGCTTGACAGTGAAAGCTGATGTGATGGGGAGATTGATGGATAGCGCTACGGGGATGGAACTAGTATGATATGTTGCTCCAAGTGAATTTTATAAGCAAAGAACTTCAAAGCGAATATTAAGATCTTGCCATAGGACTGTTATCATTTAGAAACCTTCTTCAATAGCTGAAAAATTAAAGGGACCCTGCTTTCAAACAAGTTTTGGTTGGAGCCACAGAGCTTGTCATTGAATTAGAAGTAACCCCAAAATTTCCTACTTTTACGAAAACGAAACAGGCTACTTAATTGCGAGTATGCGGATGAATCAATAATGGATTTGCAAGAAATGTTTAAGGTGCATTGCTTCAATCAAGTACAAGACATATTTTAGACAAGTTGTACAACGACGTTTCGAGGAGTTGGTAAAACATAAGGACAATTTTGGATTCGTAAGTAAATTCCAGACAGTTCCAAAAGTCGAAATACGAAAACATGCTTCGGTTTTTGATATTGCCTTAGGAGATGCAAAACGGGATCAGAATGACAACCAAACGATGGATTCATGCTTGTCGAAGAAATGAAAAACAATAAAAAACATATTTTTTATTCTTCGTATTTCGCTAACCCCATTAAAATTTTGAAATTCCTTCCTGCCAATGACAGGGTTAGAGGCTTTCCAGATGTATTTTATATCTTTAAATACATTTCTAACAGTTCATTTCACCTTGGCGTCGGGGATAGAACCTTTTCTAGATTTAAATTAATTAAAACATACCTCAAGTAAAATTATAGCAAGAGAGACTTTACATCCTTAAACTACTGTCTACAGAGCATGGATAAATGAGGAAATTTAAAATTGATCAAATTTCCCTCCAATCTATTTGATAAAGAAAGTTCAAAGCTCAGATCTTGCCAGTAGCCCTTTTAACCATCCGGGACATCTTTGCTGAACTTGCTTGAAACTGATGGTTATCCATTCTACCTTCCATTGCATGTGACATCCGATCCAATGCAGTCAAGCTACTAGTTTCTGGCAATGTTTGAGTTTGGGCACATGTTTCATTTTCTGAAGCACAATATTACCGTCTTCTGTAATTCGACAATGAATTATATCCTTCGAGATACCACAGTCTACATTCTTGGAAACTTGGCGCAGTTACAAATTTTGTGTAGATTAGAAATGAATAATCGAGCGATCATCTCTCTTGGCGCTTTTCATGGCGTTTCAGATCATTCCCGAGATGCGAAATTACCACTTTTCAATTAAATCATATAGAACACT